>CM052436.1:204296094-204346095 GCA_028533085.1 Varecia variegata
GGCCACACGCCACGTGTGGCCACTGAGCCCTTGGAATACGGCTGGCAAAGACTGAGATGAGCTCTGAGTGTGAAACACACATCAGATTTGAAGACTTAGTACCAAAAAATAAAAAGTAACTCAATAATTTTGAGTAATGATTACATGTTGAAATATTAATATTTTGCATATACTGGCTTATATAAAATATTTTATTAAAATTACTTTCACCTGTTTCTTACTATTTTTTATTGTGGCTACTAGAAAAATTTAAATTCTATGCATTACTCACATTTGTGGCTCACACTGTTTCTGCCGGACAGTGCTGACTCGTTTCTGTCCGGCCACGGGGCTGACGGCGGTAACCACAGCCTGCCCTCCGTTTCCGTACGGCCCATGAGACAGGAATGGTTTTAATTTTTTAGCTGTAATATTAATTGTTGGAAAAAAGAAGAATATTTCATGACATGAAAATTATATGCAATTCAGATTTCAGTGTCCGTGAATGAAGTTTTACAGTGGTCTCCCTTATCCACGGGGGATACATTCCAAGACCCCCAGGAGATGCCTGGAACCTGGAATAGCACCAAACCCTATATATACTATGTTTTTTCTTATACAGACCTATGATGAAGTGTAATTTATAAATTAGGCACACTGAGAGATTAACAGCGACTCTAATACTAAAATAGAAAACTTTAACAATATACTGTAATAGAAGTTATGCGAGCGTGATCTCTTTCTCTCGACGTGTCTTACTGGACCGTACTGCGGGTAATTGAAGCTGTGGAGAGTGAAACCTCGGATTAGGGGACACGGCCACATTCATTTGTCCCCGCGCTGCCTGTGGCTGCTTTCATGCTGTCGTGGCAGAGTTGAGTAGTTGCAATAGAGACTCTGCGGTGCCCAAAGCTGAAAATATTTACTACCTGGCTCTATATAGAAAATGTTTACTGACCCTGAGGCAGAGCACACAATCTCAAAGGGACCGATATTTCAAATATTATGAATATGGAAAAAAAAATCCTAGCTAATACAGTGGTTTTCCAGAGTGCCATGGTACATAAACAGTATACGTGGGGTATTAAAATTTCATGGAGAAGGAAGGTTATTAGAAAAAAAAGGCTCCTTAGGGGGCAGTAATGAAAAAAACGCTTGAGAAATACTGCTGCAAAGGATGCCATGAATTATTTCATAACTTCATGGTTCACTCAGGTGCTCCTGGCTTTAAAACTCTTATTTTACTGGGAGGAAGGGAATAGAAGCTAACACTTATTGAGTTCTATTGGGGGCCCATCACTCTGTCTACAGAATCTTGATTAGTATCACTAACTCTCTTCCTACCTCTAAGGGATAAACTTCTTATTATCTGGTTGTTGCAGAGGAGGAAACTGGGGGCCTAAAAACGGTGGAGGAGGAGGCGATTACTTCTATTTTAATGTGACTCCATTTCAACTTCATTTACAATAAAAAAAAATTAGACATAGCATTAAATCAGTTGGAAATTGAATTCAGCTGCTAGGAATAGTGTCTCAAGTAAAATAACTTAAAGGAAACAGAGATATGTTCTTCCTTGTGTGAAAGAAATCTGAGATGATCAGTCCAGGGCAGGGATGAAGGCTCCATGCTCATCAGGAATTTTGGCACCATCTGTCTTTCTGCTCCACCATCCCTAGTATGAGCTTCTAAACTATACTACCTCATGATCCAATGTGGCTGCTGGAGCTCGAGCCATCACATTCACATTCCAGGCAGCAAAAAGGGAAGGAGGAGAAGAATCAAAGGGACTTTCATAAAATATCCTCTGTGTTATAATGTGCTAAATATTGTGGTAGTTGTTGGGAGTACAAGAGTGAACAAAACATATCCCTGTATTTCTTTCATGGTCAGCAATAATGAAAAGGTTTCCTTGACACCTTTCAGTCTCTCACATTTCTTATTTGATCCCTCAGCACATCCTGCCAGCTCTACTGAGACCCGTGTCCAGAATCCCACCACTTGCCACTCCCAAGGTCAGGGCCACTCTCCTTCACCTGGGTCACCACAGCAGCCTCCTGCTGGTCTCCCAGCTTTGCCATGACCAAGGCTATTCTCCACACAGCAGCCACAGAGGCCCTTTGAAAACTACCTAAGTCATTCCTGATGTGCCGTGGCTCCAATGCCCCCGTGGCTCCCATCTTACTCAGAGTAAAAGTCAAAGAACTCACAGTGGCCCCACCAGGCCCTGGGGCTCCTGTGCTACCTCTCCAGCATGACACTTCTTTCCTACCCACCCCACTACCCTCATGCCCACTCTGCTCCAGGCCCACTGCCTCTCACTTGTCTTTGAACAATCACAGCCCTGCCCCAGGACCTTTGCACCTCTTGCCTGGAAAGCTCTTCTACGAGACATCTGCATGATGTGCTCCTGTTCTTTCTTCAGGTCTCTCTTCCTGTCACCTCCCCAGAGAGGCCTTTGCTGACACCCCACCCACCGCCACTGCCCATCGCACTCATCTTCTTCCCTCTTTTCCCCTGTAACACTTACCACCAGCAAGACTGCCAGGTAGGGAGGCCTTGCCTGGTGTTTTCACTGCAAGATCCACAATTCCTAGAATTGAGCTCGACTCAGAGCAGGCTCCCACTTATTGTGAAATGAACTCTAAGTTTTTCATGGTCCGGTCTTCCCTAGTACCATTAATGTTACTATTTAGTAAAAGGCTCAGCCTTTTCCTGTGGGAAAGCCCACCCTATTGGCGACAGCAAACAGCCCAGCCAGAGTGGACTTTGTTTTTCATCGGGCTTTATTTTCTGCCTTTACTTTATACCTGCTTTCAGATCCTCAGGCTTCTTGGGAGAGGAACTTTCCCCCACTTGCCACTATGCCTACGGGAATTAATCTGATCATTTCTGTTGTAATTAATTAACTAACTGATAGCCCATATCTGAAGCCTCGATGGAACATTTGGCTACCAGGATTGCTCAACCCCAATGCTAGTGACATGTGTGGCTGGAACATTCTTGGTGGTGGTGGCTGTCCCACGTGCTGTGGGGTGTTTAGCAACATCCCTGGTCTCTATCCACTAGATGCCAGGAGTACCCTCCTGGTTGTGACAGCCAAAAATGTCTCTAAACATTACTGCATGTCCCTTGGGGGACAAAATCACCCGAATACCAATTTTAAGTGAACCCAAGTAGGTGGCACATGATGTATCCCCAGCTCCTATCTAGGAACCTTTGCAGAGTCACATTTAGAATTTAGAATTACTGCCCGTGTTAGGGATGAGAAAACTGAGTCTCAGGGTGACTTGCTTAAATTGACATTGGTGCTGGACTTTCTCGAGCACACGTGTCATGAACCCAGTGAAAGCTTCTTTACCAAAAGGGAAGGTGTTGGCTCCGAGGACTGGAGCACTTGCGGTGAAACTCCGAGACAGTGAAGAAGAGATGATTAAGAAGAAAGAACCCGAGCCCAGGCTGTGCTACATGCTCCCTCCCTCCCTCTCTGTCTGTCTCCCTGCAGACAGTCCCTCACCGCATGCTGGGGAGGGTGCCCAGCTGCCAGAGCCGCGGGTCCCAGTGCTGGGAACGGAACCCCCCTCTCTCGCCCTCTACCTACGTCTCCCAGGGAAGGACTCCTACTGGCTCTGCCTGGGTCACAAGCGCGTCTCTGACAGTAAGTCCACAGCATAAACTGCTCTGGTTGGTCTGGCCTGAGTCATGTGTCACGGGGCGGGCAGAGTCTATTACCAAAATATGGAGACAGGGGAGTAGGAAACGGGCGCTGACAGCCAAAAAACAATAGCTACTTAGCTCAGAACTGAGACGTGGGTCCAGGTTTGAATTAGCACTCCTCCCAGGACATGTTCACCACGGCTGTAGTTACTGGGTGTTTTGAAATAGATATCTGGGAAAAACCCACAACTCCATGGTTCCTGAACTGTATCGATGCCAGTCTCTTGGTTGTAATATTATACTGCAGTTTTGCAAAATGTTCCCACTGGGGGAAACTGGGCAAAGTGTACCAGGGGTCGCTCCGTCTTGTTTCTTACAACTGCATGTGAATCTACAATGACCTCAGTAAAAATGTCAACTAAAAAAGTGGGGAAAACTCAACTTCCTCTTTATAATCCTACAAGGAAACGGTCATTATCCCCATTTTGCAGATGAGAAAACTGAGGCTCAAAGAACTTTAAAAAAGTGTTTTGGGAATAGCCTAGCCCAGTTCTAACTCCGAAGTGCTAACTCCTAACTTCCGTGTTTTAGTGCCTCCTGTGTATCTCAGGCTGTTTTAGCAACCATCGCAGGGAAACATCGGCCTGGCCCCCAGCCCACTGTTGACCCCGATTACTTGGGGAGGTGAAGGGTAGGCTGGTAGGAGGCATATTGGGAGACACAGAAGAGGGGCAGAGGGAAGGCTTCCTGGAGGAGGTGTTGGCACCTCACTAGCCTCTGCCGGTGCAGAAGTTGGGTCCGGGCAGAGGATACAGTGCTGAGGTCCAGAAGAGAGAGGGTCTTCCACCTTCAAGGGGCCAAACAGACTCCCTGTGGCTGGAGCACCCGAAGGGGAGAGGAGTGAGTGAGGATGCTGAGGGTGGAGGAAGCGTCCAGTCCCCCAGGACCCAGTGACGCCTGCTCAGAAGTTGGAGATTTACCCTGAGGGCGACAGGGAGGCACTAAAGGGTTTGAGCTGGGGAGCAGAGCTCTCTGTAGGTTTGGCATTTTGGAAAGGTAACGCTGGCTGCGGGAGGAGAGTGGGTGGGAGGAGAGTGTATCGGGTGCCTACTATGTGCCGGGCACTGTGCCAGGCAGCGGGGATGCAGAAGAGAACAGAACGTAGGTGCTCTCCTCGGGGAGCTTACACTCGAGTAGACACAGACAGGAATCCAGTAAATAAGTAAATGTGATCGGTAAATATCATTCAGAAAGGGCTATAAAAATGCCATACACTAAGGATGAGGAGGTGACGGAGTCAGTGAGTGCAGTTTTAGCCTGGGGCATGACCCAGAAGACAGAGGTGATGGTGGTCCGGACTAGGGGAGCAGCAAGCTAAATCCCCCCAGTGGCATGCGTCAGATCCCAGGGGATGTCGGGGCTGGCGGTCTCCGGGCTGGGGCCCCCAGCCCTTTGCTTTTTGGGCGGCTGTCGAGCCCATATAAACATTTAAAAGTGGATGTAGCTTGGCTCTCAGTCAGCATGTAAATAGTTGTCAAATCTTCGGTTTTGAAAGGGCTGCTTCCCTGTGATTTGTATAAATTTCGAAACAGAGTGGAGGCCGCACACACCGAAAACCAGGTCCCTCCACACCAGGGGCAGGGCCGGGGTTTTGAAGACACAAACGTTTCAGAACGGGACTACGTTCCACGGGCGGGGACGGGGTGGGTTAAGGAGGACAATGAAGGAAGATCAAATGTGTCCTGCATCCAACAGACACATCTGTCACTAGTAAAGAAGGAACTCTTGGCTATTAGCATATGGATTTGATGCTTTGAAACTCTTAAATTAAAATTCAATTTGATTGTAATTCCTACGTTTCTCCCACGTTTTCCAGCTATTTAGCATTAAGCATATTTTCTCCTGGGACTGGCCCCAACACCTTAACCTTTTCTGGCCTTAGCCTTTGGAGCACCAACCCAAGTAGACAAAACAGTCTCAGCAGTAATGTCACCTGATGTACGTGTTTGTTTCCCCTTCTATGACACCGCCGAGATTAAAAAGATGGCAAAGGTTTCTGCTGGGGAAGGCGAGGAGAAACTGGCACGATCTTTTCAGATGGCAATGTGGCAGGATCTGGTGGCAAAATTTAAAATAAGCTCAGCCCTCAAAACTGAGCAATCGCTTCCAAGAATCACACTACAGAAATGTCTGGAATTCTGAGCAAATGTGGTAGTATAAGCATGTGCACTTTGGTATGGTTTCTAATTAAAAAAAAATTACCTCAATCAATCCTCCATTGGCTAAAAAAATGATTATACCTCCTAACAATGTGACACTTTGCAACTGTTTAAAAATAAGGTAGACCTCAGTGAGGTGACAGGTCACCATCAGCTGTGAGAAATCCTGTTCGTAGCAGGTACCCTGATATCATGTGATGAGAAGACACTTCCCCCAAACCCACACCCAGTCTAGTCGTGAGAGAAACGTCAGACAAATTCCAACAGAGCTTCCTACCATCTACCTGGAAAGTACTCTTTTCAAGGTCATCAAAGACAGGGAAAGTCCGAGAAACTGTCACAGCCCAGAGGAGCCTAAGGAGACAAGATGTCTAGATACCGTGTGGGGTCCCAGGTGGGATCCAGGAACAGAGAAAGGGCATTGAGTGAGAACTAGGGAAATCTGAATACGGTCTGACTTTGTTCATTCATAATAATAAACGGTTCATTAATTATAATAAACATACCATGCTAATGTAAGGTGTTAATAATAGGAGAAATTGAGTGTGGAGTGCATGGGAACTCTACTATCTTTGCAATTTTTCTCTAAATCCAAAAGCAATTAAAAAATAAAGTCTATTAAAAATGAGGTAGAACTTACAGTTGGATGAGAAAGTTGCTTGGGATGTATGATTGGATGGAAACAGGGATCCCACCTTTGCAAAACAAAGTTGTGTGTGTGTTCAGGTAAGTATGGACAGTCTCTCCCTCATAAGTGCTATCTTGAGTGTTTGGGGTTGAAACAAGTAGAGGGAGGAAATCTTTTATACTTCTATAAAATTTTGAATTTTTTCCTATGCATATGCAAGCCTTACAATACATATGTTCCATAACTATATTTCAAACACACACACAGTGAAAAGTAACGCTGATGGACAGGGGGAGCAAAGGAAGTCCAATAGCCTGCTCCAAAGTCATTTTGCCTAAAAAGGTCCCATATTAACTTCCCTTGATTCCTAATTCAGAGTCAACGGCAGGGAAAGCCGGAATCCTCTCCAGGTTTCTGGGCACTGTGAAACGGCATCATTTCCAGAGCATTTGACTTTGAACAGCATCTGTAGGCTCTGTCACTGTCCAGCGGTGCGAGTGGCTTGCCTTGCGGTGGCTGCCCTGTCCTGGGCCCACACTCGGTGGGCAGCCCGGGGAGGACGCCCATGCATGCCCTCAGTTCTCCAAATGAGCCTCTAGGTAGGCCATGCCATTGCTACTTTTCTACATGAAAGACCCAGAGAGGGAAGGGCACTCGTCACCCAGCCACTAAGGGACAGTCTGGCTCACTCCGAATCCTCAAAGTAGAGTCCACCTCAAAGGGAGCTGCTAGCCTGAACTCCAATCCCCTCCCCGCCGGCAGCACACATTGTCACACGGATGTTTCCAGTCTCAGCGTTTCCCCCAAATGAGGTCTCTGTTCGACAAGATGGTTCCAATGAGCTTGAATCTCCACTGCCATTGTTTATATATCTGGTGGAATATTTTGGCCCCATAACCAGGTCCACGTGGAATTTTGGTAGCAATCAAAAAGTCCAAAGGTTTGTGACACTCAACATATGGTTGGCTAAGATGGAGCCGTATGGAAAGTATATGTTCGTCATCAGTGTTTACATTTTACTTATTTATTTTTCCTGAAATCCCATCAAAATAAAAATCAGCCAGGTTGCCCTGAAGCCCTTTTTGATGTGTGGGAGGTACACTGAACATTATTTGCTGTTAGGGGACAAAGAGCAGCGAAATGGCAATTTGTGTCAGGGTGGGGTGGGCAGGCCATTGTTGGGACCGGAAGGGACCCTTCTCTTGTGTAACCCAGATGCCCACTGGAGAGGAGAGCAAGTGTCTAAAAGACAGGTGATTTGAGCAGACTGACTGTCAAACACAGTTGGGAGAATTCTTTCAGGAACCCCGTTGCATGCCTCGCTTAAATTTTGACCTTTGACTTCTGCAGCCAGTGCTACCTACACTTTAATGCATCTCTGTCCTCCCCAAATGCCATCGGACCTGCCACGTGCAAGCAGACTGTGAATAAGGCCACATTTTTTCTTAAAATCCCCCCCGCGCATGGCAGTCGTGCACAGTGGTCTTCCGCTAAGAAGATCCTTCCTTTGGGCTTGTCATGTAGTGCAAAGATTCCGCACTCGGATTCCCTCCCGCCAAGGTGCCTTTGATGAAGGGAGCTCAGAAGACATTCCTGCACAAGGAGACCTGCTTCAGATGGTGGGCAGAGAGCTTTGCTTCGTATGCGGCGCCCTCCCCTTTCGGGGCACATATAAAATGTCACATGATTCCAGTGCAAGGAACTGGAAACTTATTTCCTTGGTTGCCCTCATTGACGAAAACCTAAATTCACATTAAAACACATTTCTGGGAGGTGTTTTCTTTATTTTGCTTTTTTTTTTTTTCCTTCTCCCATTTTTTATTGTTGAACTTCATCTGGTGCAAAGGTTTCTACTAGAGAAGTAATTTGGAGTATTGTGGCATTTCCTTTCTTAATTAATCCCAACTGGGGCTTCATCTACAGAGAGCACCCGCGGTTGATGGCTTCATCACCGTGCAGCGGGCTCTTCCTGCTGCATTTGTAAACACCGGCCGGGCCGCAGCGCCGCAGCCTGGGTTCTGGTTTGAATTAAAGCCCAGGCTCGGGGAGCAGCCCAGCTGTGCTTTCCTGTAAGCTCTGTCAGTTTTCCAAAGCTTGTTAACACGCTAATATAAAAGGAAATAGGACGAACTTCAAGGAATTTACAACTGGTCTTAAACTTCAAAGATGAAAGCTACATCTATGCAACATATACACACAAAACCAATATGTCCCTCCATCCCCTCCCTTCTCCAACACGGCCTAACCAGCACAAAACAAAACAAAATCCAAAGTAATAAAAGTCCGTGTAGCAGATCAGGGATGGCTGTGTTGGTTTGAAACCTTGTGTCACAGGCCCAGTTACAACATGAGGCTTTTGTGCGTTGTGAAACACCGGGCAAAATTAGTAAGTCTGATTGGAGACATGATAAACATTTCTCCAGCCCGAGAGAGACAGCGACAGAGACAGAGAGAGAGAGAGAGAACGCGCACACTCGGACGCCAACCCGGCCCAGAAGGTCGGCTCCCTGTTCTTCCTCAAAGCAAAGCTGGCCAGGTAGACTTGGTGGGAAGGGAGGGCCTGACCATCCTCATCCTCCTCACCTGCCACCTCCTCCGGCCAGCGAGGCCCGGGACAAGGCTGAGCACATCCGTCAGGTGCTGACACAGGGGCTTGTGACGAACCCAGGAGGGAGAGGTCGGGGCACGCTCCTCAGCACAGGGTGATTCATTTCAGAGCCGTCTCTTGGAGATTTTGACAACAAATAGAAAAGCTCAACTTTCTTTAGTCTCTTTTAATGTTCTCCTTTCTCCAAAGAGTATCAGCGGATTTATCTCAGCCTGGCTGGGTGTGGATGCCAAAACCCAGTTCAAAGATTCTTGTTAACATCCTCTGAGCATTTCCAAATTGGCACCCAAATAATTAAACTGAAGGTCCCCTTCACGACGAGGTTAATGGCTGCAGCTTGTGACTCCCTCGTTCCTCAGAGCCTTGTTAAGTGCTCCGTGGGCAGATGCGCACAGCAAAGGCGACAGCACCGCGTGGGTCTGCTTAGGTAGCCCCGGCATGGCTGCTCTGCCCCTCGTCTGCACGTCGGCAAGGCCAGAGCTATGTGGGAGAACCACAGCACTTTGGGCACTAGTGACAATCTGGGTAGAGTTCTTATCTGTGGGGGCTGCCCTGGGCAAGGCAGGCTGTGCAGCTGCATCCTGGGCCTCCACCTTCTAGACGCCAGTTGCATAGCCCCCTCCCCAAGTCCTGACAATAGAAAATGTTTTCAGACATCCCCGAATAGCCCCAAGGAGTAGAGTCGCCTAGCAAAATACTGGATACCAGTTAAATTTAAATTTCGGATAAGAAATGAAGACTTTTTCTATAGTATATTTTATGTGCTATTTGGAACATACTTAGCGTAAGACATTGTTTGGTGTTTATCTGAAATCCAAATTCAACCAGGCACCCTACACTGTTATTTGCTAACTGTGGCAATCCTACCAGGGAGGCCACATAACCACTGAACTTAGGGGAAGGAACAAGTCTTGTTTCTGGGTTTTCCCGTTGTTGGCCAAGCCATTGAAATTCTTGGAGCTATCCTTTCTTCAGTGTAAAATGGGGCCATGAGGTCTGTCTCATTTCACTGATGGGAAGATTCGATGGGTCCCTCCCCTGCCCCGTGGCTAAGCCCAGCCTCCCTGGGGACCAGCCTCCCACCTCGGACTCCAGTGGGTGGATGCAGCCCTGCCTCCTGACCAGTCAGAGAGTCATATTCCTCTGGGCACAAGGGATGGTTCAGGGAGCCCATGTGACCTGGGTGGAGCCAATGGGAGACAATGCGGGTTTTGCTGCGACTCCTGCACCTCAGCCTGGAAGCAGCAGGGTGAGAGCTGGGGCCTCCCAGGAAAGCAGGGCCGAGAGCCGGGAGAAAGAGCGGTTGATTCCCTATGAGGCCACACTCAATGCCGTCTACACCGCTGGACCTTTCTTTGCATAAGACAACACATTCTCTCTTTACCTAAATTGATTTGAGTCGGGGTTGCTGCCACACGCGGCAAAGGTGGCCCAAGTGACTCCGCGTGGGAAGTGGTTTCCCCGTGCCTGGCCACTCCAGGTGCTCAGCACAGGTTAAGTGCTGCTGCTGCTGCTGCTGCTGCCATTTCTGCAGCGGAGCTACACCCCCTTCCAGGTCCGAGGCCACGTCTTCCCTTGCGCTGGTTTTCTGGTGGTGACCCAGCCCCAGGCGAGCACAAGTCAGAATGAATAAGCAAGGAGCGGATGGACAGATGGACGAATGAACGGGCAGATTTAAAAAGTGCATTGTGGGATGCAAAGAAAAGACACAGGACCCTAGCTCCAGACTGAGAAGCTTTTAATGACCGGTCGCTGCAGTGACTCCTTCCCCTCTGCCCCCACTCTCCGTGTCAGGCTACCCAGAGGCCTTTAGCCCTTGCATGGTGATTAATGCCAAGCTGGGTCCCACCCAACCCAGGCCCCTGTTTCTCGTCCCTCTGCCTGAAACACCCTCTTCGGTGTCTTGTTGTGACTCCATCCTTGCTCCGGTGCCACCTGTTCTGGGATGCCTTCCCTTGTCGCCCGGCAGCCACCCTTCTCATGACATCCCTGCTTTATTTCACTCATGGCCACTGTCACCCTCCAAAATGATCTGCCCACTTGCTCCCCATCCCCGCACCATGGAAGCCCCATAAAGACAGGATCTCAATCCTGCTTCACTGCTGCGTGGCCAGCACTGGAAACTCCCCCACGCAGTGGATGCTCAAGCATTTATTGGATGGAGGAATCTTTCCGTCTGTCCTCTGCAGACTGTGAGGCCTCGCAGGACAGGGGCCTCCTCATACCCGTTTTGGACCTCCGGGGTCGAGCTGGGTGCTGGGTATGGAATGAGGCCTCGGTGCTTGGGTGTTGAAGGAGTGAATGGTTTTTAAGACTATGTTAGTCTCTGAGGAACCCAGGGCAACAGAAAGATAAGCGTGGGGGTCCCCTCTCAGCCTCCCTCGGATGCCTGCCGCTGCTGTCCTGCAGCATGGGCAGCAGGAGTGCAGGGCAGGGTGGCAGGTCGAGTCTGCTGTTCTCTGCCATTGCGATCGTGGGCGTCAGTCAAACAGTTCATCTGCAGGAATGCCAGCGCCTCCCTCCCAGGCGGTTGTGAGCACCCACCGGACAAAGCGTGTAGCACATGTAGGATGGCCCAGTCATGCTGGCAACAGAGCTGTATTTATGTATCTGTTCCTGTTTCTCCACGTGTTCCTGCATCCATCTTCCCGCCACTCCAGGGGAGGGAACCTTCCTCCAAGGAAGGAAGGTACCCGTCCAGGGTCACACAGCCAGTTAGAATTTCCTCACCAAATCCCGGAGGTGACGGCCCTGCCCCTTGACTCATGCCTCCCTCCCCCATACCTCCCAGCTCCCCCCAGGCCCATTTTCCTGCAGTTAAATCCTCAGGGCCTTTTTTAAACAGAAAAAATGACAAAGTCGCTCATAAAGCGAGCTGTTTTTCACACTGTTCGGTCTCTGACAGGCTGTTAGAAAAGTTGGGAGGAGAGGTGCTACTGTTATACTTTTGTTATTCGGTGCTAATTAGAAGAAAGCTGAGCGCTGGGGTGGGAACAGTTTCCAAAGAGGCACTTATTGTTTCCAGTGGAAATAAAACAAATACAGGTTAAAAGTCCTCTGATGCCGGGGCACTGCGTTTTGAGCAGAATATTTTGTTGTGCTTTTAAACAATTAAAATTACCTGGTCAATAGAAGAGCATAGATATGTTAAAAATTATGACAAAATAATATTTTTAAAAATTTCTGTTACAGTACTTAAAGGCCTCTGACGATTTGCTTTTTCCGTAGCAATTACAAGGAGGATGCAGAGAAAAAGTGCATCTGATCGGCAGAAAGGCAGGTTCTGTGTCCACAGACTGAGCAGAAGAGGGAGGGGCGTCTCCTCCCTTTGGGGAGGCGGGGGCTAGCAGGAAGGGACGTAACTGAGGAGCCTGAAGCAGTGAGACGGGAATGAGAGGGATGTTTTTTCTCCTAAGTCCACTATGTGCTTCCTGCGCTGCTGTCAGGTGTGGCAGCATCTCCCTGAATCTTCACAACACTCTTATTATTGTTCCCATTTCTATAGGAGGAAAGTGAGGCTCAGAGAGGTTAAGTAATGTGCCAAAGTCACACAGCAGGCAAATGGCAGTGCCGGGATTTGATCCCAACCAGTCGAGTTCCAGTGCCCATGTTTTTGGCTTCGACACTGGGCCCCCTTGCTGTGCCCAGCTCTACAGGTGAGGAAACTGAGACTCAGAGGTTTCCATCCCAGCTAGAGGCCATGCAGCGAGACGTGGGGGAGCCCTGATACAGAATGGCCTCCCAGCGCCAGGAAGGAAGAGGCAGGGAGAACAGGAGGATGGGTGCTGGGGGTAGCTCCGAATCACCACTGAGGACCCGCTCCACGTTCCAGCTGGGTGACTGTAGGTTAGTGACTTAACCTCTCTGTGCTTCAGTTTCTTCACCTTTTAAATGAGGATCATAACAGCTCCCGTCTCATCCTGGCATTGTGAGGCTCAAACAAGACAATCTATGTCAAGCACTTTGCAGCGTTCCCAGGTCTTACGTGTGCAAGGGCAAAGATTCGCGAAGCAGCTGGGGGTGATCAGTCCTCTAAAGCCGTAGTTTCTGCCCGCCTCTCTTAGGAGGTGAGTGGTGTTTGTCAGCACATGTATTTTCCAAGATGCTTTCACTTCTACCCTCTGGACGGTCCTCATTATGCACATCTGAGCTACAAGGTGGGCTGAGCAACCCTCATTTATCCCCATTTGACAGATGAGAAAATTGAGGTCCACAGAAGTTGAGATGATTTGCCCAAGGCCAGGGAGCTAATTACCAGGGAGCCTGTTCCCACAGCATCCTCTCTGGCTTTGTTGTGCCCCAGTGAAGCACTAATTCCTGGCGTGTTGTCATTGGCAGGGTCCTAGGAAGGCTGGTAAGCAGAAAAATGGCCTGGGAGACCTTCAACTGATTTAATTCCGTCTCCTTAAGTTGTAGCCGGCAGAAGACTACGTTCCCAACCCTGGTGAAAACCACTCAATGAGTCAACCAATAAAGCCGGAATGAACTCTTTTTTTGTACCTGAAAGGGAAATAAAACTCACAGCCGTCATGGGCTTATTCTGGGTGCGGCAGAACTACCAAAGTACATAACATATTGAGCACCTACTATGTGCCAGGTATTTGCTGTTTGCCAGATTAGGGGTCACACTACCTACTGTTCCCCAGGTTAGGAATTCGCTCACTTAACTTACGTTTCCAGACGGAGGAGGGAAATCTCAGTGAGGTTGTGGCACTTGCTCAGGTTGCCTAAAATGCAGGACAAATGTGATTCAGGACACACTTCACTGCAAAATTATTTGTTGTTTATCTGAGACCCACATTTCCCTGGGTGCCCTGCATTGTTGTTTGCTAGATCTGGGAACCCTGCGAGATCACACAGCCATGTGGATGAGAACTGGGGCGATCGGCCCCCGAGTCTCCATGCTCTACCACTGTGACGCCTGGCCTCCCTGCAAAGCGGAAAGGCACTTGTTAGCTGAGTCTATTGCTTTTTAATATTAAAAGAAAAAAAAAAGACTGCTTTCCTGTGGCTCCATCCTGGAGACCTGCCCTTATGTCTTATTGATCAAAACTAGGTCCCGTGATAACCTTAACTGCAAGTGAGTCTTGGATGTGGGTTATTTTAGCTGAGTACACTGCCAACCCAAAGAAAATCAGAGATCTGTTTGCGAGGAAGATGGGGGAATGAATATTTAGGAGACAGTTTGGGAGTTTAAGCCTGGGGTTGCCAGGGGCCTCCATGGGGGTTGAGACTGAGAACGAAGTGACCCCAGGGAGGCAGAGCCAAGTGACGCAGAGAGACTGTGTCTCAGAAATGTTGTTTGGGCCCCAGGATTGTATCTTACCTTAAGCCAGAGCAAGCACTATGCAGTTTAGTTCTCTGAGTCAACAATAAAACGAAATTGTTGGCTCCCCTCCCCCCAATGCACACTTTTTTCCTTTCTGAAGTCGATGTGTGCTGAGTTGCCATCCCTCTCCACGAAACAGTCCTGATAGATACACCTGCCGTGCTGTGCTGTCCCTTCGTCATGCACAAACCTTCAGTCAAAGTCCGCCGGACACGACAGCTCTGCAACGGTGTCCCAGGAGGATTCATGCGGGGAAGTGGCCTTCTCTGCAGCCCCCTCTGCTGCATCTCAGGAGGGGACAGCAGGGAAGTAGGCAAAGGTTAAGGTGGCCGACGACCCCACCTGGTTCAGGGCTCAGAGCTTTCCTGGGCTCTGTGACTGTCAGTGTCAAAACCTGAAAAGTCCTGGGCACACCGGGACAAGTTGGTCACCCTGGCAGAGGCTCCAGATGGGTCTGCAGGGGCAGTATGGAGCCCGATGGTCACAGAGCACATGACGACAAGGGGACCTGATCCTAAAGACTGTGTGAGACAAACCCCTTCCCCTTCATAATCAGCCAAGAGCCATATTCCATCACTCACTTAGAATTTCAGGGATTTCGCTATATCCTTATACAACCTATACTAACAATTGACTCGCCTTCCTTGGATAAACTCATTTATTTTAAAAGAACTTTTCTATCATCACTGTAAATGGAAAACCAGCATCAGTCCCCGTAAATAGAAGATGCCTATATAAATAAGTTTCAAAAATTGTTAAAAGAGAAAACATCGTTCATCAGTGTTTTGAACACTTAGAAATGAACTCATATACCCCACTGGTGTGAGCACCACTCTCTGCACCAGATGCAGTTGTTCCTTGAGGTGGGGAGACAGAAGAAAACGAGCCCACCCTGGGGAACACCAAGGGCTTCAGAATGGAGGTCGTCATAGGACTGTGAGGATGGAAAGACCATAGAAAAAGCTGGGAGGGCTTCCCAGAGGAGGCAGGGGTTCGGGGATCCTGTAGTCAGGTCCACGTCCAGCCAGGCAGAGTAGAGAGGCAGCGTTCGTTGGCAGATTTGTTTCCGGGAGCCGGTCTTTCTCCAGGGGCTCCTTTCGGAAAGGTCCTCGCTTTGCCTGGCTCTGATATGCACCGATGTCAGTTCCCAGGTTTTAGTTAAATGACTCCAGTTCTCCAACAACATGGTTCAATGTCAAGCTACCACAGTATTTTAACTGTACTTGCATGAATTCCGAACTTCCCTGCTAGATCTTCAGCCCACGAACCGCTAGGTAAATAACAGGTGCACACCACGATCCATAACTGATCACAGCCCTTCTTCAAATCTGTCCGTTATCAGTCCCTGCGTGTCTGGGTGCAGTTCCCACACGCACAGCAAAGCATGGGGTTGTGTCGCCTCCTTGTCTCCCAGTGGTAAACCCACGTGACATTTCACAAAAATGAGTAATCCACAGAAGGAATCAGGGACAGAGTGAAAAGTGCAGCTAAGAAATGAAAAGCAGTAATGCTGGGAGGGAAAGCTGCTTTGAGTGTAAATGGGGTTATTGGAGACAAAGCTGACCGAGGAATGTCCACCTTGCGGCGGGCGGGGACACTCCACCTGTGCAGCCAGAGGACCTGCGCCGGGGCAGGCGCATCGAAACAAATGACGAAAGTGGTTGTGATAAGCAGGGTGAAAATGTCTCAGGGAAATGATGCTGACAAAACCTTCACATCAGAGGAACTTGCAGAGATATTTCACAACATTGAAAGCGCTGCAGTCAAAATGTCGGAAGCTGATCCAAACTCGCAAAGGAGCAGGGCAGTCCTCCAAGGCATGGGCGAGAGGCTCGCTTTGTATCATCGGTCACATGGTAAGAATGCAAGGACTGTTCAAACTAGTCTTGAAAGATTTTTTTACAGACATAAAACACTTTCATTCTTACTGTTTCTAATGTCTTCAATTACAGTGTGCTATTAATAATAAATATTGGTTTTATTGTTTTCACTCTCATACATTCACAGCTGACAGCAAGATAGTTTTTAATGTTTCGACAAAAAATGTTTTAAAAGTCATGAAATGATTCTAATTTTCCCATTCATTATTAAGATTGTGTTGCACAGTTTCAGCTCACATGGACAATTTTGTGGTCCCTCACTACCGTACGAAGGGAGGACTGTCTGTACAAGGACAGGAAGGTTCAGATCTGAGGGGACGCCAAGTCTCAGAGTCTTTGAATCTGAATCAGAGATTGACAAATCTGGAGCTGCCAAACCCACAGCACACGCTCCATCACTGCCACGGACACACCTGTGGCAGACATCCCTAATCAATTGCAGCACTCCACAGAGTGCAGAGGCTAAGAAGCTTCTGCTCCAAAACCAGACCAGCTGGCTTTGAATCCAGGATCTTTCACTTTCCATCTGTGTGTCCTAAGGCAGGTTATTTAACATCACCGAGCTTCTGTTGCCTTGTCTACAAACAGATATAAATAGGACCATCTCACGCAGTGGTTGTGAGAATAAAATGAGATCTATGTAAAGCCCTGAACACTGTCTGGCATATAGTAATGCGCGTGCACGCTAGCAGCAGTAGCAGCAGTACTGCCAACCCTAGATTCAGCCACAGAAGCCTTCTCAACCCAGGGCACCGGACGTCACTACCAATCCACCTGGGCCAGCAGGGGAGGTGGAATCGCTTGCCATCCTGCTGTGATCCAGGTGTGCAGAGTCCACAGGCTGAAGCAATGAGCCCACGGTCTTAGCACTAAGAAGCCTTGGGCTCTGCTCTGGTTCATCCATGTGTCAACCACGCCTTCCCACCCCGTTGCACCTGGATTCCAAACACACTGAAAGTCTCTCAGAATGGACGTAGGATGCCGAGGCCAGGAGGATACCCAAGGGGGTCTTTGGGCTTGAAGATATTTTCATAAGTCTTGAATATTCCCAGTTAGGCAAGACCTCTGGAGGTAGTGTTGGCTTTTGTTCAGGGCTAATAGCATCGAAATGTTGGTCCTTTACTGACCTCTGAGTCTGAGGTTGGCCTTGGGCAGTAGCAACAGAAGGGAAACTGGAAGCCATTGTCTCACCCCAGCATGTCCTCTTTTGCAGAGTTGGCCTGTCCTACCCAAATCTGCCTTGCTGCGGAGGGCTTGGAGTTGCTTCCCAGGGGCTGGTCCCACCTTGTTGCTACCAATAGTGAATTTCAGAGCTGGTATCTGGGATTGTCACCTGGCTGAGCAGGCCGGGGAGCCAGACCCTTGGCACAGAACATCAGAGACAATCACGTAAGGGAAGCAAATTGCCAGGAGGTGGAGGGGGGAGCTGGGTTCAAACACACACCTTGCTTGCCAGCCACGCCTCAGCCAGGATCCCAGGCAAGCCAAGCGGTGACTACAGGTCTGGGTGCATCTGTTGGGCACCATCTTCTCTGCTCCTCTGGGAAGAACAAAGCTTCTCGGAGGCCAGTGGCAAATTCACTCCAGCTTCTGAGGCAGATGAGATAAGGAACCGGGCTAGGGAAAAGAAAGGCTCCCAGTAGAAATAGCAACTGAGACAATAATAACAAAGTTTGCCTCTTTGGGAACAATCTCATCATCCTTGCTGTTTATTGAGTGTTTACTATGTGCCATGCACTAAAGGCCTTATTATGTGTGTACCAGATGGCACCATGAGATGTGTCCTATTGTCGCTATTTCAAAGATGAGAAAACTGGTGCTCAGACAGGTTGTTGATGTGCCTATGTCACTCACACAGTCCTGGTAAAAACAGGATTTCAACCCATTGTGCCTGACACAGAAAGTCTTTTCTGTTCTCTCTATGTGATATCCTGGATGCTGGTCCTGTGTCCAGCACCTCTTAGAACCATATTTAAAGGATGGGTGGGTCTTATTCAATTTCAGAAAAGAGGAGAGATTATTTCAGGTGGAAGGAAAATATTGATAAAAGTCCAAGGAAGTAGAAATTGGCATGGCGTTTAGATACTACCCAAGAATAGTCTGCTTGGATCAAATGGTGGACATTAGGATAGGCCAGGAATAATTGGCAATAGACAAGCTGTGTCTGGGGGTCAGGGGTCTTGAAGGGTCTTGGAAGCTAGGTAGAGGTGTTACAATTGGATGCAGTAGGTAATAGGGAGTCATGGTTGGTTCTTGAGCAGAGGAGTGGCACATAGAAATAATATTCTTGGAGGACTGGTCTGGCAGCCACTTGCAGGATGGGAGATGGAAGCAGGAAGAGTGTCTTGGAGGGGAGCCGTAATCACAAATGTTGGCGAGAAGGGGATGGTCCAGGAAGTAGGGTGGGGCTTTGGGAAACACTGAGAGAAACAGGTTAGGTCTTGGGTAGGATTGCCACGGTGGCACTGTTGCTTCCTCTGAGTTTGGCGAAGGGGTGGCGTGTGACCCGTTTCTGGGTGTGAGCCGTGAGGGCCAGCCTGCAGTGGGGGGGGGGGCTTTTGCAGAAGCATCATGTGCTCCCCCAGAGAGGGAGGCGTGAAAGAGCCTGTCCTCCTTCCCCTGGATGTGACTGCCAGAAACTCAAGCTGAAACGTCTGTCTCACGACCACTGGGGGAGCCTGACCACGGGCAAAACCAAGACCCCGAGGCTGGCGGGGCAGAGGGGCCGAGAGAACCAGGTCTGATGTCATGCCGAGCTGCTCCTCCTGCTGTGCCGGGAGCCACCTGCCTCTCACCTTAACATCCTGGAGATGACAACATTCCTTCCTGATTTAAGTCAGAGGTTCCTGAAGCTTGTGCCCAAAGGCCTCCTAACAGAGACACTATTAATATTACAGGAGTGAGTGACAGAAAGGACGCGGGGGCCAGAGACAGTCCACGCTGGGTGGGCACCATGGGTGGGCGGATGGGTGGGTAGATGGGTGGCCTTGTAGGGGACGTGGAAAGGCAGGGACTGACATGAGGTCAGCTGCCCCCAACACCCAGCACGGCAGATGCCTCAGCTGCAGCAGTCTCGACTGCCACCTGCTATGTACCCAACCCTGTCAGGGCCCCGACACCTGTGCTAGAGCCGTGATCCTGAACTGCCTGGGGGCTGGTTAAAGCCTGGACTTTTGGGCCCACCCCCAGTGTTTCTGATTCTTTGTCTGGGGTGGGGTCAAGATCCTGCAGATCTAACAAGTTCCGAGCCAACGCTGACTGGGCTGGGCTGGGAACCCCACTTAGCAAACCGGGGTGCTAGAGGAGTACAAGATCCGGTGTTCTCCCAGGGCCCTCGTGGTCCAGCTGTTATCACACGGGGACTGGGAAGGCGGGGACGAGAGCACCGTCTGAGTCCGGCAGGCCTGGGCTAGGAGGGCCTTCCGAAGCACGAGCCCTTGACCTCAGCCAGTCACGGGGCTGGGGAGCACCCCTCTGTTACGTCCATTCCCTCGTTCCTGCTGACTGGGGGTCAGCTAGGCTCTGGAACGGAGAGGGTGAAAGCGTTTGACGTAAGCACAGAGCTCAAGGCCTGCGATCTATGGGAGGTGAGGGACATACTCATGACGTGTCCGCAACGGAGGAGGAAGCCGTGGCAGAGAGTGGCGGTGCCCTGCCCGGGTCCCCGCCAGTCCCGTGTTCTGTTTCGTGTGCCCCGCTGCTGTGCATCTGTCTGCAATGGCTAGTCTCTGGAGAAGTGCCCTTGGGTGACCAGAACCACACGGGCCCGCCCAGAGACCCAGAATACCTGGGCCCGACGGTCGTGGGCTCCCTGGTGGGGCTTAGGAAAGCTCCGTGGTGTAACTTACCCCCAGAGTGCCCATGGGATTGGGCAGAAGCTGCTGTCCCCAGGCTGCCTGGAGTCTCCCCCTTGCTTGGCTCTTCCCACCCTGGGCACCTGCCCCCTTCCCGCTGGTCTCCCCTGGGGGTGCGTCCTTAATAGATCACTTGCCCGTGAGTCCTGGTGTCAGGGGCTGCTTCTGGGGACCCCAATCTAGGACAAAGGACATCTGTGGGCGTTCAGAGAGGGACAGGTTCCTGGGGGAGGAGGTAGAGGCAGGCAGAGTTGGGACAGTTAAGGGTCTGGCTGAGCACGAGCTCTGGGGGTCGGTGGAGTTGAGATGCCCCCATCTGGGGGTTGAGAACCACCAAAGAGAGGTCTCCATCCAGGTCCCTTGGTGGCTTCTCCTCCCACAGAAAGCAAGATGGGCATGTTTAGAGATGTTTCATAAAGTCCTTTATGGAGAAAATGCGAGAGTAGTAGGGCTTATAATTTCTTTCAGGGATTTTTTGAGGTTGCATTTGGCCCAGTGGATACTACAAGGAAAATGCTAGAACAAAGCTGTGGGTTCTTGCTCCTGCTTGGGTTTTTTCTGCAGAGAAGCCATGCCACCGCCATCCTGAGTCCTGGAAACCCAGAGGGTCCCGTATGGGGCAGGGCTGGGCTGGGCACGAGGACCAGCGGAATCTGCATCAAAGGACGTCCCGCCTCCCCCTGCCTTTCTCAGTGTTCATGTGACAACTAGCAGAAAATCCACCCATTTGCAGCCCGGAAGGCTAATTGTGTAGGTGGGGAATATTCCAGAAGATAAGAAAAAGGGAGGAATATTCCTCCCTTTGTGTTCACAGCTATAATTACCATTCAGGTGTTGCCTCCCACGACTTGGGGCAGAGCGGGCTGGGTGGGACGGGAGGCTCAGCGTTCGTAAAGGGGTCCTTGCCTGGCAGCGGTCTTGCTTCAGCGAGGCTGTGTTCATTTATTCCTCTGTTCTCAGTGGCTGAATAATGTTCATCTGGGGAAACAGTTCCTTCCGGGGACAGACAGTAACGATAGCTACCATTTTCTTTATGGCCCATGTAATTTATGTTTTCGTATTCATCCTGGTTTGCCTGGAACTTTCCTGGTTAAGTACTAGAAGTCCTGCATCCCAGGAAACTCCTTGATTGCGGGCAGCTAGGATGGTTGGTGTTGCTGGTCACCCCATGGGTAGGCGACCTCTAGTCTGCGACACACCAACCTTTCTCAACTTAGCAAGAGCAGCTGCCTCAGGGACATGGTGTTAGATTTCTGTTTAGTGTCTTGACATCCAGGCATAAATCAAACATTAAACAGCTCAGGTGATGCATTAAAAAATAATTTCACCGTAGCCCAGGTGCTGAATTCCAGTAGTTGAGCTATAATTATTTGATATATATCTACGAGGCTGAGAAAACTCTGCCTCAATTAGGACTAGAGTTAAGCTTCCAAATTTTCTCTGAATAGTTCCATCTTTCAGAGGAAACTCTCCCCCCTTTGCTCAAGATGACTTAGTTTTGTTTTTTACATGCTGAAACTCTAGTTGGCAATGCCCATTAAAATGATAAGATATTGGGCTTTTGCAAAGTGTCCAGACATGAAGGAAAGACACAGGAAGTGGGAAATAGAAAACACCCACCTTTGGAATAACATAAATGTCTTATAACCAAGTGTGAATTCCACCAGGGACTCTTAGACCAGAAAAAGGGTGAACAGAGAGAAACCTCGACCAGCGTGAAAAATCGTGAGCAAACACGCATCCGCACTTCCCGTGTCAGGCACTGGGCTAAATTGTACCTTCGGCATGTGGCATCTTCATGACTGCCTGTGCTCCACCTTGCAGCCGAAGAAGTGGAGGCTTCCAGAGCCTAAATAATTGGCCAAGTCCACATGACTAGGAAGTGGGTGGTGAAGCTGGGGTTTGAACCCCCATTGGGCTGATTCCAGAGCCTGGGTAATAGGTACTGCCTCCTGGAAAGAGCTGGGTTTAGCCAAGCTACTACATAAGTCTGTAGAAAGAAGAGGAGAGGAGAGGAGAAAGGGAAAGGAAGGAAAAAGGAAAGGAAGAGAAGGGAAGGAAAAATGGAAGAGAAGAGGAGGGAAGAGGAGGGAAGAAGGAAGGAAGGAAGGAAGGGAGGGCGGGAGGGAGGGAGGGAGGAAAGGAAGGAAAAAGGGAAGGGAAGGGAATGGAAGGTAGAAGGGAAGAGAAGGGAAGAAAAGAAAAACCAGGTACAGGCAGGTGGGCAAAGCAGAAGTGCACGCACAACATCCAGCTACAGCTAGATCTGTCTCAGCGACATCCGTAAAGTGCGTGGAGGAAGGCCATGTGTAACTTCTGGCAATTTATGTGTCTTCCAACACATTGGAACCTTAAAAATGCCTCCACGTTGTTAAAATAACAAATCTCATTGTATTTCTTGTTGTTTCTGCTTATTTCTCTAGAATTCTTGGCACCTGGCCTCTCTGCAACCGCAGCGCCCCGGTTCTCCAGGGCCAATTTTGCAGACTAGAAGTTGCAAGGCAGGTTTAGCACCTTTTAAGGAAGCCCCCAGTGACTTTCCAGAAGCAGGCTCCTGAAATCCTGGTCTAAGTTGCAGTGGAGATGCCTCCTGCAGTCCCATGGCTGCCCCAGCACCTCGAACCCCTGCACCCCTCCCGGGTGCTCCTGGCTCCTGACCATGCTGGGAGAGGCGGGTGCCTGGGGTTAGCTTTGGTCCAGAGGGTGTGGTGCTGGTCATGCTTGCTGGGAACCCTGCAGCATCCAAGGCCAGTCGGGCACAGTCCCCATTGACTCCTGGGTCCCAGCTGGTGTGAAATTTCTGAGTGTGACGCTGAGCTTTGGTTCCGTCATCTGAGAATTGGGTGACAAGAGCATCCTCCTCTCAGGGCTGTTGGGAGGTTTAATTGAGGTGGTGCCAGCAAGTGTCTGACACCGTGCCTGTCACATCGAAGGCTCTGTAAACCTCAGCCTTCATTATGGTGGTGAGGAGGAGGAGGAGGAAGGGGAGGAGATCGTCTGAGTCGATTTCTTTGTAAAGTGGCGATAGTAATAGAACATCTTTCACAAGGTTGTAGAAAAGATCAACTGATGTGACGTCTGGTGATGTCTGTTCAGTGTGTGGCTTCATGCCCAGCACACACTAAGCGTTCCATACGTCCTAGTTATTGCTACAACTTTTTGAGCTTCGACAAAATTGGGATAATAGGTCACTTTCCTCATAGGGCTGCAGTAAAACTCAACAAGATAATGTATTTGAAGTGAAAAGAAAGTGCCTGGTACCCGTCAGACCTCATATGTTGTTGTTATTATTCAGACAGAGGTGAGGAACTGTTCCTGCTGATTGGCGTCTGCACAGTGGCCTCAGAGGGGACAGAGTGGGGCCTGGGAGTCTTCCAGAGAGAACAGAACCAAGGGATCGCGCAGGGCCCGTGGGCTCCTCCCGGCCGAAGCAGATCTCAGGGCCTATGTCTGGCAGCTGCCGGTCCTGTGAACGGCGGGCCGTGGGCTGCCTTCACGGCAGGCCTGTGCTGGTGGCACCGTGCCTCTCTCTGGCCTTGGGTTCTCTCGTCAAGGGCCAGGGAAGCCACGGCCACTGTGAGCGCTGCCCCTGGGTGGTCTGCACGGTGCCCCCAGCCCCCTTGACATCTGCCTTCTGTAGAGCACATGTTGTCACCAGTTGACACTTACACAAGCCAGGAGCGGCCCGGCCCACACTCGTCGCCATAATAAACACACGCGGTAGTTTCTGCGAGCTGAGCTGTCCCATCCATCAGTCCAGCATGACACTCAAAGAGCCCCCGTCGAGGGGAGTTGTGACTTCAAAGGTCAGAGCCTCACAGCCAGGTGTGCACATCAGCGACGCTGTGTCCCCTGGGCTGCAGTGGATGGCAGAGGTGCGCTATGGGGGTCTTTGTGGGTGTGCATGTGTTTGTGCATACAGGTATGTATGTACAGATAGGTATGCGCACATATGCATGTGTGCACGTATGTGTATGTGTGCATATATGCACAGGCATATGTGCATGGGTACATATGTGTGCAAGCAGGTATGTGTATATGCATATGTGTTTATTGTATGTGTGTTTATATGTATGCACACACGTGTTATGTGTATATGCACACGTGCATATGTGTATATGTGCATGTGTGCGCAAGCACATTAGATCAAGAGTTCCAAATTTAGACACCTTCAGGGGCTGCTGGCAGGGTTGTGTAAATGTGAAAATGGACTGGGACAGAAAGAGACTGACTCTGGTCCTCTGAATTTAGGGCACACACAGCAGAGAGTGCGGGACCTGTGGCAGACAGGAGGCCTGTGCCCATCTGAAGGGGGCACGTGCATCTCGGGCCCCGCGCACCGCTGCTTGTCAGATGCCAACTCGGTGTCACCTGATACTCCTATTTTTCAAGAGAAGGCTGAAAGCTGGATTTTTTTTTTTTTCTTACATAAAATGTCTTGATTTTTAAGGGTCTATATAGTTTGCTCATTGAAGGAGATTTAAAAATGTCTCCTGGATCAAACAAATCACACCTGAGGCCTGAACTTGGCCTGAGGATGCCCAGCATGCAGTCGGGCTCCGGGGTAAACGTTTCTCTCTGCTGCGGGGGGACTACTCTCCCAGGCCAGCCTTTTCCTAGAAGACCCTACCCTGGCCTGCAGTAGTGGTTCTCAAGGGGTGATTCTGCCCCCAGGGGACATTTGGTGGTGTCTGGAGATAGTCTTGGCTATCAAGACTGGGAGGTGGTGATGGTCGTGGGCTTGGTACTCCGAGCAGCGGTAGAGGCCAGGGATGCAGCTAAGCATCCTACAGTGCCAGGACAAGGCCCCACCCTGTGCCAAAGAATTATCTGGCTCCGAATGTCAACATTGAGGTGGCCGAGAAACCCTGAATTAGGATCCTCCTGAAGATGGTGTGAGAAGGCCAGCCCTCACTCTTGGACAATGGCCTGTAGGGGTCAGTTGCATGACTAGCTAAAAGTCCCATCTGAAGGGACGGATTTCTGGCCACATGGCCCACCCATGTGTGCCTTCCCAACAGCCAGCCCTTTGGTCACTGTTTCCCATGCCCGAAATTGCCAAACCTCCCAAACCGCAGGAGATACACTGTTTTTATCCCCACTCTACAGGTGAGAACACTGAGATGGAGAAGGATTGAACAAGAGTCTGAGCTTGCTCTCTCTCTCTCTCCTTCTCTCTCTCTTTCACCTCCCCCCCCCCGCCCGCCAACACACACACACAAGAAAGTTGGCCGAGCCTGGATGTAACTCCGCAGTCTGACTCCCCAGCCCGCCCCCTTAATGACAGGGCTACACTGTGAGAAAATACGGGCTGAAATTACTTTTCGTTCTCTTCACACATCTGAGAGTTTGAAGTGACTGCTCTCTCTGCCTGGAACCTTCTTCTCTTGGAAAACGCCCACTGTTCAGGGCTCAGCTTGAAAAGTGCCTTACCCAGAAAGTTCCCCTGGAGGTGGAGCTAGGTCAGGCGCCAAGTCTGGGGTCCCGTCACCGACCAGGTGTTTCCCCTACCAGAGACCATTCTCGTCTGCTGCGATCGCTTCAGTTTCTGTCTTACTAGTTAATGAGCATCTATCATTAGCGTGCTAGTACCTGGCACACGCTAGACACGGCCTAAGTATTTGTTGAATGAACAGATCAATGAATGGACAAGCACTTCCTTGCTGCCCAGTTAGCTTTTATTTCTGAACTTTGCAGTGGAGTCTTTTTGATGAGCCAGGCACTGTTTTAAGTACTTTACATGTATTAACTTGCTAACCTGTGCAATAGTCTCATGCAGCAGGTATTATTACTGACCTTGTTTATCTTCACTTACTCAACTTCTCTGGCAAAGAGAAGTTAAGGAACTTGCCAAAGTCACACAGCTAGTACGTGGCAAGGACTTCTCCAGTGGTTGCTGTAGTGACGTTATACAGGCCAGGGACAGAGCTGAGTTTTGTGCTTGTCCTAATTCTCTGGATTTCCTTGTAAGGCCTCAGTGAGCTTTTATTGTGTGACTCAAGGCAGGTTCAGGCACCAAACAACCATTTTACTGAACAACTATGATGTGGCAGGCATTGAATTAGTTGAAGTGGTTTTAATTTTGTGTGTTTTGTCATTTGCTTTTCTTGTTTAGATATTTGTCTGTTTACATCCCATTAGTATATTTGACTTTTTCATGTTGATTAGTAATTACTCTTTATATATTAAGGCTCTATACCATATGTTTCTCACCTTTTACATATTTTCCCAATTTGGCTCTTTCTCAACTTGTTTTTAATATTTCATTTGCTGTTCTGAGTTTAATTTTTAGGTAGTCAAATTGTTCTTTATTGTTTCTAGTCTTCAGCACCATGCTTCAACAGGTTCTTTCTATCCCCAAGATTACAGAATATTCATTCATACCTATTTTTCTATTCCTTTTAGTTTCATTAGTTATTTATTTACTTGCTTACTTAACATTTTAATCTTTGGTCCACCAGGTATAAATTTTGGCATATGGTGTGAGGCAGGGGTCTCACTTAATTTTTTCCACTAGGTTTATCTACTTCTACACTCCGAATAAAAACTCATTGTTTTGACTAAAGTAGGCAGCCACAGATTTTACAGTGTCCACTTGAGCAGATTAGCTTATAAACTCACTTGTCTTTCAGTTGCCTGAGTTACTATAAATACATATCTCTTAACTTTAGTCAGTGGATGTGGTCATGTCAGACTCTGGATTTTTGAACGATGAGGCTTTCCTAGGTGCTTACTTGGAGGGGTACAGTTATCCCAACATGGCATTTGCCCGTTTCACAGCCACAACTGCACCGATCCCCCACCCCACCTTTCTTGTCTGTCACATTAACACTTTACTCATATGACTAGAGGGGACCCCTTAACACACAGCAATTAAAATAGTGTGGTATCAGTTTGGGTGACCCAACTGGCAAAGATGAAGCGAATCAATAACTCCTGCTGTTGGCAGCTACTAAGGGACAAGGGCCATCTCGATGTCGCAGGTCTGGGCACGTAAAGGCTGGCAGGGCGCGGCAGGGGGCTCTCTGCGCAGCCACACCGGGGCTGGGGACGAGGTCTCCCCTTCATCCTCCAGGCCTTGGAAGCACTTAAGAGGCAGGAGCCACCATTGAGCCTGTTTCACAGACAAGGCCGCTACGGCACAGAGGGGTGAAGTACCTGCCCAGGGTCTGGCATCTGGTAGGTGCAAGCCCAGGCTGCCCGGCGAGCCCCTCCGCGGCCTGGCGAAGTTTGCAGCAAAAGCCGTCAGGGCGGCCACTCTCCACCCACGCTCGCCCGGTAGGGGTTGGTCCTCACGAAAGGACGATGGTCGGCTAAACAGATGCAGGTCAAGGGTGTCTATCACAGGGTTGTTTTTAATAGTGAAAAATTAGAATTAACCTAAAAGTCCATCAATAGGAAATCAGCAAATTCTAATACAGTATTTGCATATCCAGAACTATGATGCAGCTCTCAAAGAATCATAAAATAGATACACTTTTTTGATATGTATAATTCACAACATGTTATTGCATATACAAAGCAGGTTACAAATTATATGTATGGTCCAGTGTCATTTTGTTACTTAAAAAAAATAGACATAGAAGAAATGGTGATTAGGGCTGGATTTGTCAGCCTCTGCTCTATTGACATTTTGGACTGGATAAGTTTTTTTCTTTTTAGAGACAGAGTCTCCCTCTGTCACCCGGGCTGGAGTACAGTGGCCAGATAGTAGCTCACTATAATCTTGAACTTCTAGGCTCAAGTGATCCTCCCACCTCAGCCTCCCAAGCAGCGAGCACTACAGGTGTGCACCACCATGCCCAGCTAATTTTATTTTTTGTAGAGATTGAGTCTTGCTACGTTGCCCATGTTGGTCTCAAACTCCTGGCCTCAAGCAATCCTCCCCCCTCAGCCTCTCAAGTGCCGGGATTACAGGTGAGAGTGGACTGGATGATTTTTTGTTGTAAGGGTATGTCCTGTGTAGGATGGTAGCAGCATCCCTGGGCTCTACCCACGAGTTGCCAACAACATTGCCCACTGCTGGGAGCCCCAGGTGTGACAACAAACAATGTCTCTGGTCATTGCCAGATGTCCCCTGGGGGGCAATATCACCAAGTTGAAAACTACTAGGTTAGAACATTCTCCTTCCCTCCCTCCCTCCCTCCCCTCCCTTCCCTTCCCCTCCCTCCCTCCCTTCCTTCCAGTTTCTGCTCAAATGTTACCTCCTGAGAGGCAATTTCTGGACAATTGTGTCAAAAATAGTTCCTTCCCTCCTGGCACTCTCTATTCCTCACTCTCTCGGGCCCTCCCTGCCATCCCATCAGTCTGTTTATTTTCTGTCTCCTGCCGTGGAGTGGAAGCTCCCGAGGGCAGGAGTTTTGTTCCCTTATGTATTTTCAGGCCAAGGACAGTGCTTGACACACAGTAGGTACTCAATGAGTGTGTGCTAGATGAGTAAGTATCATTGAGCAGAGCTAGCATTTTTGCGTCCCTACCATGTGCCAGGCCGTATTCTAAGCGCTTCATATCTAGGAACTCACAGAATCCTCCCGACACCCCTGGGAACGGTTCTACTATTACCCTGTTTTAGGTGAGGTCACGGAGGCCAACAAGCCAAGGTCACATCTTTCTAGGTGGCTGAGCAGGGATTTGCTCTTCAAACACCCCTAAGACAAACACTCAGGACCGCTTAGACCCTTGGCATCTATGGGGGCAAAGCCACAGGCTAGATTCTGCCCTGGGGGCAGAGAGACCTGCATTTAAATTTCAAGGGACACAGCCTACGGGCTTCCCTTGGAGGCCTTGTCAGTTGCACCCCTCCAACAGTGTTCTGAGTTCATTTTAGAAGGAAAGAAATGAAAACCCAAACACAACGATGACACTTTTTGTAGAGAGTTTGCAGACAGAGCACAGGGACCTCTGAGCTCTGAGGGAGAGGGGGGCTGTTGCCCAGCCAGGCTCCCTCCTTAGGGACACTTCCACCAGTTTGCTCTTGGGACCTGGGTATCCTTACCCAGGACAACCGTCCTGACTCAGACGGAGAACACACCGCCACCCGCCTGGCCGCCCGTCCTGTCGAGGGTGGTGGGCTCGGTCAGCCGCCTGCTGGCTCTCTGCGTCACTGTCGGAGCTGAGAGCTGCCCACCCGGGCAGCCGGGCTGCCGCTGCTGTTTGTCCAACAACCGAGCACGGAGGGAGCAGGAACGGCAGGACCACGACGGCCCTCAGCTCTCCGAGGCCAGCCCTCGCCAGGTCATGGCCAAACTGCCCCTCAAAGAGGCCCCTTTGGAACAACACATCTGTAGTGGGTTGAATGTTCCCCCCAAGAGTTATGTCCACTCAGAACCCCAGAATGTGGCCCTATTTGGATATCCTATAAGGGTCTTTGCAAACGGTAAAAAGTGCAAGATGCGATCATCCTGGATCAGGGTGGCCCTAAATCCAACGACAAGTGTCCTCACAAGAGACAGAAAAGGAGAAGACACAGAGTGCCCCGGGGGGAGGCCGAGTGACGATGGAGGCAGGGACTGGAGTGACGTGCCTACAAGCCACGGAAGCCACAGCCCCTGGAGGCCGAGAGAGGGGCCTGGGACAGGTTCCGTCTCAGTCTCTAGAAGAAACCAACCCTGCTGACACTTTGATGGCCAACTTCTGGCCTCTAGAACTGCAAGAAAACACATTTCTGTTGTTTTAAGACACCAAGTTTGTGGTAACTTGTTATGGCAGCCCCAGGAGACAGACACAGCCCGTCCGCCGCCGCAGCCTGGCCCTGGCAGTCGGGGCAGCGTGGCTGGCACGGTGGCAGGGTACTTGTGCGCCTGAGCCTCAGTCTTCCCGCGTGAGAAGTGGGGGCTCCAGTCACAGCTACGTGAGGCCCTGGTGGGGATGGAATGCAGTAATATCTGTAAGGACCCAGTGAGTGTTAACTATTTTTATTCTTTTCTCATTCTAGAATGCGTGCCTGGAGATCCTGAGTTCGGATGGAAACTGAGGCCAAAGCACGTTCTTCGGGTCCGTGCACAGCGATGTCCACGGGCCATCGGTCCGAGCATGACAGCAAAGCCACGGAAACCACCCCGTGCCCACCGAAAGGGGCAGGTAACGTACCTTATGGTGCGAGAGAGTCGCGCGGCCACCAAAGGGACATTTAGGGAACATTTCTGATAATGTGGGGACATTCTTAGTAATAAGATTAAGTGGATGAAGAAGGATATAAAATTGTGCACAGTTGTTACAATTAGGTAAAAATAAGTTCTGTATTTCTACTGAAAGAAAACACCAGGAAAGAAAAGTCACGGGAAAGCAATTTAAATCCGCACATATGGGAAGGAGGGAGGGAGAAAGGAAGAGAAGAGGGAGGGAAAGGAAGGGAGAGAGGAGGGAGGGCACATATGGAGGAGTGGCGAGTACTCCTGACAGCCGTAGTAACATTAAGCCACCATATACGCATATGGCAATTAATATCTTCCAGAGTATTCTACATCCTTTATTCCAATCTATTTGGCAGTTTTAATAAGCTCCCTGAGCTTCAGACGCCTTATCTAAACTGCTCAAGACCTCTAATTCTAAACTCACTGCATTCTAGCTTTGTGCACGTGGGCAATCCCTCTAGTCTCTCTTGGCCTCAGTTTTCCAGTCTATAAAATGGGGAGTTTACAAACACTTACCTCACCGAGTTGTTGATGACAGCTCAGCACTGTGCCTGGCGCACAGTAGGTGTTCAGTAAGCTCAAGCTGCCGTTCTCACCTAGGGGACAGGAGCTCAGGGGATCATTTCTGGCAAGACCACCTTCCTAGGGCTGTCTTCCCGCCCTTCGAAGATTCCCGAGGGTTGAGGAAGATCCCCTGGTCCCCAACACCCCCCAGGGCCTGAGGGCAGGTGGGAAGGCGGAGGGGGCACCGTTTGGCATTCCTGCCAGGACAGTCTCGTTTCATCTCTGCACAAGGCAACTTCCTGGTTCAAAGACCAAAGGGCTTTGTAAAGAAGGGAGAAAGCGTTCTTGGACATCAAATGCTTCTTACAAACACTGTTTTGATGGTTTAAACATAAACAAATCCGAAACATATGGATTAAATTTCTCCTGAACAGCTTAAAAGTTAAGGGGGAAAAAAAGAGAGTTGTCTCCGGCCAGATTCATGTTGATTTTTGCCAATCTCTAGAATCTTCGGGAAATAGTTGGAGACATGTCCTCACACCCCAACCAGTGCTAAGCTGTAGCTTTTTTTTTTTTTTTTGAATTGCTGTTATGACTCACTGTTGAGTTGGTGATTATTTTTATCCAGTTAATGAAGGTAATCTATAAATTACCACTGACCCAGATTCATTATTTAATAAGATTTAAATTACACACCCAAGTTCGCTCAGAAGCAGTGGGCTGGAGCCTCTTCCTGAGCAGAAAGCTGCATCTGCTGCTTCTCAAAAGCCCCGATGCTCAGATGTTCTGCTCACGGCCTCCCAGCCCCCACCACGGTGGGACGCATGGCCATGGAAGAAGCTCCGGCGTGGCAGAGGGGTAGGAGGGGTGGGGACAAGGACCCACTGCAGCTGCCTCTGGTGTTCAACAACTGGGCCTTATTCAGAAAAGGCTCTTCTTTCTCAAAACGCATTGCTGAGATGCACATATTGGTGCTGGGCATTTGTAGAAACAGTTTGACCTTTAGCAACACACAGCACTCCTGTCCTGAGCCATGGTGTCCCCGCTATCAAATGGGGTCAGTTAACACCTGCTTTGTCCCGTGTGGTGAAAGGTCCCAGGAACAGCTCAGTGGCATCAGCGCTGTGTCTGCGGCCCATGAGCGATTGGTTCTCTCATCTCGCATTGTTTGCACGATGTAAATATGTAAATATTCCACGATAACCAAATACCAGCAAAGCCTTTGGATTCCCTCCAGCTGGTGACCCGAGTAACTAAGTCGGGGGTGCTGCTAAGTCTCTGCCCCTCACAACTGAACCTGAACGAGCCGATACTAACCTTGTTGCCTACACGAAGGAGACTAACCCTTCTGGAGTCCAGCCCGGGGCCACTTTCTACGGTGTTTCCTTCTCTTTTGAGTTGGTGACAAAATGAGGGTGTCTCCGAGGGTTCCGAAGCAATCAGAAGAGGGCATCGATTCATGGTGACGACCAGCTTTTTCTCCGTTTAACAAAGTAATCCATGTTTGTGGTGGACAGTTTAGGAAACCCAGACCATTAGAAAGAAGAAAATCAACGCCATCCACAGCCCACTTCCCAGACATGACAAGAGACCCTGGAAGTCCCTCGTTGAACCCAAGTTCTAAACCCACCAACAGGATGAATGTGCAGCTCACGGTTTTCAGTTGCTTATTGCGGTTTTACCCCAAGAATTTCAGCAGCCCACTTTGGGATAATGTTGCCGTTCCTGGTTTGGTTGGTGGAAGAAGAGAGGAGGTGTGAAGAGCACAGAGGGTGTGTGTTTGTTTGTTTGTTTGTTTGCCTTCTGAGAACTCGGATGAGGTTGGAGTCATGAGCAGCGCTACAACTGAGTCCTCAAAGCATACTTCGGCCTCCCCCAACACAAATTAGTTATTATTTTTTGATGTTTTTCAAGATTATGAGCTTTGTTTTCCAGGAAATTGGCATACTGGTAGTGAAATTATGAAGATTCTAATGGGTTTTGGAATATGAATTTTCATTTGTTTTAGCACAGGGTTTCTCAACTTCAACACTATTGACGTTTGGGGCTGAGCGATTCTTTGCGGTGGGGGCTGTCCTGTGCGCTGTGGACCTTCGGCAGCGTCCCTGGCCTCCACCCACTAGATGCCAGCAGAAACCTCTCCTCCTTCCTGCTTTTTGCTCTCTCCTCCTTCAAGGCAACCAAAAATTGTCTCCAGACAAATGTCCCCTGGGGGACAAAATCAGCACCCCAAGAGAAACCACCATTCTAGGGAGTCCCAGGAAGAAGCACCCTTATGTCTCCCCAAGCACGAACCGAGCCCAAACTATATGATACTGGATTATACACAATGGTGCTTTTTTAAGGGATCGTACCTAAGAGACGAGCCGATTAAGTAAGGGAGCGAACAGCACTAATACAGCTAATGTTCTAGTCCATGTGGTTGGTATTTGTGTGTGTACTTACATGGTAATATCCATTACATTTAATTACAATTAGCATTGCATTACATTTAATGTGATGTTGCTAATTTTATTTAAAAAATGCTTTTGAAAAATTCCAGCTTTTTATTTTTTTCATACAATGATCAGTTTCCTGCTTAAAGGATACTATTACATATCAAGTATAAAGAAAGCTTTTCCAACAGACCTGAAAAATGTTTTCTGATGAATAGAAAACAGCTCTCTGAGAAGAATTGTTCCAGAGCACCGCAGATGGGGATGCCCCCCAGGAAATAAGGACGGCCTTAGAGACGGCCCCAAAACAGGGATTATATTTTATTCATTCACTGGTCAAGCGATTTTTATGAGTGTCCACCATTTGCAGAGAGTTTATAGTAGGGAAATGTCTAATTTCTTACAAATGGACTTCTTCCTCCTTTGAAGAAGTAGGAAACTTTCTATCCTTGAACTTGTCTGAGAGAATCCAGAAATGAAAGGACATTTAATGCAACTGGACGTGTAAGATTTGTCTTGCAGAATGTCTCTTGGTCAAGCTCAAAAAATCATCTTGTAGGAAGGTCTTACGTAGTATTGTGCGTGCGTGCGTACGCACGTGTGTGAGGCTGCAACGTGCAGGGCAGGGCACGGACCACTGATGCATTTATTACTTCCCACTTTGCTCCAGAAGCAAAACTGATTGGGGATTCTCGAGATTTTGTTTTTCTTTTTTCACTATATCCCTCTAGGAATCAATCCACTTTTATTGAAAAAGAAAGAGTAGAATGGATGCATCAGCTCTATTTTCAGCCAAATAACACATTTCGTTATAAATATTGCATATGGCTTATAGAACATTTGGTGAATATGGAAAAGTGTAAAAAAGAAAATTGATATCACACCTAAATCTATCACCCTGAGATCATGAATATAAAAAGGTTGGTCCATTGCCTTCCAGTCTTTTATTTTTTATTTGTGTGTATATACACACATTTTAAAACAAATTCAGATTATATTTTTTCAGAGCTTTCAGTTCCACTTCAATTCCTATTGTATCATGAACATTTTCCCCCAGGAAATATGATTTTTAGAGAAAGAAAAATCACCGACAGTGGCTGAGGCGCAAAAACAAGGCTGCTATCATGGGTGGTTGTGCAGGTTGTGCACTGCACAAACCTGGGGGATTACAATGTGAATGCTTCTACCTGAAGAAAGGTACTATGATTCTGGATACCTTTAGAATGGACCTGCACACATTTACAGAGAACTGGGCCATGTTGTACCTTCCGAACACGGATCCAGAGTTGCTGCTTCAGGCCAGAGTGGAAACAGAATTGACCGCACAAAGGCTTGGAGCAACTTCAGGGGTGACAGAAGTGTTCTAACCAGATGGGATTGGGGAGGTGTCTGCACAACTGTCTAAATTGAAGCTCATTGAACTACATACTTAAAATAGGTGGATTTTATGATGTCTTATTTACACCTCAATAAAGGTGACTTTTTTTAAAGGAGGGAAGACCAAAATCCACCGCCTAATAAACAGCCCCTAGAAGATGGGCAGCACTGTTGCTGTTCCTACTTCACAGATGGGGGAATTGGGCTCGGAGGGGGTCAGTCGCTTCCTTCAGGTCGCTGTAATAGGTGGTGGGCGGGACCCTTGCCCTGCTCCCTGGCCAGAGTGTTTTCTCTCAGCCACCGCCCCGCCCCGCCTTGGCATCAGCTCCCACTCAGTGTGCAAAGCTGGCGACACAGGAGTGGGTTTCCACGGTCTGGAGGCCTGACACCCTGGCGTCCGGGGCTGTGTCTTCTCCCCTTTCCAGGTATTTGCTGTCTTCGCACTGGCCTGTTCCTGCCCTGCTTTCTAGCTTGGGTGGCAAACACTCGAGTCCCCTAAAATGGGCTTAGCAATGAAAAAACGGGGAGCCTGGGCCTCACCCTGTAGGCTGCCCCTGATCTAAAGTGTAGTAGTGAACGCTGCTGGCACCGTCCCCTTTAGGGCGAGCTTTTTCCCAGGGTGCCTTTGGGATGAGTTTGATTTATTGGCCGTGTTTGAAGGGATCCCAGAACAATGCAGGGCTTCTGGTGGCTTGTCTGAAAACATGCTCACACACAGAGCCACCAAACCCAACTCTGAATCACCCTCCAGAGCCGAAGAGGCGTCTTCAAAGTCACGTCTGCTGGGTTTCCAGCGAGACATGATTGTGGGCTGGGACCCGGCGTGGAAAAGTTGACGGGGTGTTATTGTCAAATGTGGCCGTGGTTTTGAGGACAATTTCATCTCCAAGAACCCCTTTTGTGTTTTTATTTTTCATTGTTTTGTCACTCCATGTGGGCTCCTGTGAAGTCGGGCTTCCAGCATCCTCAGCCGGGGCTGTGAGAACTTGCAGGCTGGTTCCCAGGGGTCCACGGCCACATCCAGCATGGGACGGCTTTGGGGAACACAGCATGGCAGGGGCACCCCTCACCCTGCTCCCCTGCTTCCTTCCTGCTCCTTCTCAGGCAGTGACCAGCCACAGTCAACCCTGCAAGAACAGAGTGCCTGATTCTCACACAGCATCATGTGCTCTTTGTAAAAAGATCCGACAGATAAACACATGGTGGTACCGCCAGACATGGAATGTCACTCAGCAATAAAAAGAAACGAGCTATCAAGCCATGAAAAGACACGGAGGAAACAAACACGCACACTGCAGAATGAAAGAAGTCAGTCTGAAAAGCTTACACACTGTGTGATTCCAACAATGTGAGATTTTGGAAAAGGCAAAACTATAGAGACAATAAAAAGATCAGTGGTTGCCCGGGTTTGGGGGCAGGGGTGGAGGGGAAGGGTGAACAGGTGGAGCACAGGAGCTTTTTGTGGCAGTGAAACTACTCTGTGTGACACTATAATGGTGGACACCTCATTACACATTCGTCCAGTCCTATAAGATGTACAACACAAAGTGAATCCTAGTGCAAAGTATGCACTTTAGTTAATAATAATGCATTGGCCGGGCATGGTGGCTCACACCTGCAATCCTAGCACTCTGGGAGGCCGAGGCGGGAGGATCGTTTGATGTCAAGAGTCCCAGACCAGCCTCAGCAAGAGTGAGACTCCACCTCTACTGAAAAAAAATAGAAAAAAATTAGCCAGGTAACTAAAAATATAAAAAATTAGCCGGGCATGGTCGCTCATGCCTATAGTCAAGCTACTTGGCAGGCTGAGGCAGGAGGATCACTTGAGCCCGGGAGTTTGAGGTTGCTGTGAGCTAGGCTGATGCCACGGCACTCTATTTAGCCTGGGCAACAGACTGAGACTCTGTCTCAAAAAAAAAAAAAAAATAATAATGCATCTGTGTCAGTTCATTAGCTGTAACAAATGCACCAAACTAGCACAAGATGTTAATAATAGGGGAACCCAGAGTCAGGAGAAAAGGGATACACAGGAACTCTCTGTACTATCTGCTCAAGTTTTCTGTAAATCTAAAGCTGCTGTAAAAAATAAAGCCTATTAATTAAAAAAAAAAAACACACACATCTCAGTCCCAGGCTCAAAACCTTTCAGTGGCATCCTTTGAAATAAAATCCCAAATCCCTGTGAAAGCCAACATGATCCGTGACTGTCCACCTGTCTGGCCACCTCTCTTGCCGTGGTTCCCTTGCTGGGTCTTCTCCAGTTGTGCCGACCTCCACTGGCTCCTTGAACAGGCTTAGCACTTCCCACCCCAGGGCCTTTGCACATGCTGTGCCTTCTCCTCCTGTGGCTGCTTGCTCCCCATCTTCAGGTCAAAGTTTTATGTCCAAGAAAACCCCTCCCTAATCATTCTACCTATAGAAGATTTCTCCTAGAAATTTCTACCACCTAGCCTTTTTTGCTTCCTCCATAATAGCTTTTGAAATCTGTTACTATTTTGTTTAAATGATTATTTGTTTCATTTGGTTACTTACTGTTTTGCCATTCTCCCTCCATTCAAGTATAACCTCCGTGAGGGCAGGAGGTTCTGCCTGGTTCATTGATGCATCCTCAGTGCTTTGAAGTATGTCTGGCACACAGTAGGCGCTCAATAAATGACTGACAGACTGAATGAATGAGTGAGTCACATGCACCTATTGCATTGGTTAGAGTTCAGTGTAGAAATGAAAATCATCTTAGACCCATTAAGCTGAAAGTGTTCTAATGCACACAGTGGAGTCTAATAACTGTGAAATTTGTTCAAGGCCCAGTAAATGCAACAACCACGGGACGCTTAATTTCCATCACCCCCGCCCATCTTACCCCCAACTCCCACACCCTGTTTCATGAACCCCAAAGAGACCGCCTCCCCAGAGTGCCTGAACTTTCTCACTGCCCCACCTTTGCAGTGGCTGCCTGTGCACTCCATGCACTGGTCACGTGTTGGTCACGCGTTACATTAGTAGCGCACGGCAGATGGGCCGGCTCTGATGTTTACTTGCTGTGTCACCGGGCTGGGATTTATTTTTACCTGTAAGATGGGACAATTTGGGGCCTGAACCAGCAGGCTCTTAGGAAGATTAAATAAGATAATGCATGTAAAGTGCCTGAGCTTGTGCCAGGCCAAGGAGAGCAGCAACTGTATGCAATAAACACCTATCGTTCCCTTCTGTGCCAGGCACGGTTGCAGGCAGTGAGCAGGAGCGATGAGGACCCTGCCCGCAGGGAGCTCCTCCCGTCGTTGAGGACAGGCATGTTAAACTAACAAGCATGAAGACAGAGCTGACCAGCGTGGGCGAGGGGCAGCCACTTTAGTTAGCAAGGGTGGCTAGGAAAAAAGGTGCTCCGGGAACTGAAGGTGACCCGCGTGAGGGAGGGAGACACCTGTGGATCTCGGGAGGCTGTTCCAGGCAGGGGAACAGCATTTGCAAAGTCCCTGAAGTGAGGACAGGCTGAGAGAAACAGCAAGGAAGCAGAGGGAACAAGGAGAAAAGAGTAACTACCAAAAAGGGTTTGCTCTTAACAATCACTATTATCAGTCATATTTAAACAGAGCAAGAGCGTCTGTTTTCCCACATTTTGGCCCTCCTTCCCCACTCCTTCCTGTTCCCTCATAACCGCTGGGATTCACGGGTAATCTTATTTATGTGGGATCCATAGGAAGTCTCACAATTCAATTACTGAGGTTCTGCATGAGTTACCTATTGCTGTGTAACAAAATACCCCAAAACTCCGTGGCTTCAAACAACAATGAACACTTATTATCTCACACAGTTTTTCTGAGTCGGGGTGTCTCCTACAGCTGCAGTCATCTGAGGCTTTGCTGGGGGCTGGGGGATCCATTTCTAGGAGGCCCACTCATGTGGCTGCCAAGTGGGTGTCAGCTGTTGGCAAGAGGCCTCTGTCCTTCTCTATGCCGGTGTCACCACAGGGGTGCTTGAGCATCCTCACAACATGGCTGCTGGCTTCTCCCACAGCAATTGATCCAAGATAGCAAGGCAGAGCCATGATGCCTTTTCTAACCTAATATGGGCTGTCACACATTCTCTCAGTATTCTCCTGGTCGTCAGCAGGCCGTGACTCAGTGTGGGAGGCACCACGTGGAGGTGGGAACACTGGGAGGCCAGGATTGTGAGGCGCCATGTTGGGGGCTGGCTATGGTGGGCCGTGAGGCGCCATGTTGGGGGCTGGCTACTGTGAGCCGTGAGGCGCCATATTGGGGGCTGGCTACCGTGGGCCGTGAGGCGCCATGTTGGGGGCTGGCTACCGTGGGCTGTGAGTCGCCATGTTGGGGGCTGGCTACTGTGGGCTGAGCTCATCTTCTCCCTGCTTGGGCCAGACTCAGTAGATCACTCTTGTCAGTGACAGAGTCCTGAGTGATGTCCTCAGCCAGGAAAGTGGTGGCTTGTCTTTAGGATTTGATGTTTTCTGCCTTACCTCAGGCCAAGCAGTTTTCCTTGCACTTGGAGACCTTTGCTGCTCAAATCCCACCCTCTGTCTGAGCCAACCTGAGGGACCAAAGCAAGCTGATCTAGTCCCTGAGACAAGAGATAGAAATTTATAACTAAAGTGGGAAGTACAGGAAATTAATCTGTCTGGCGAAAGGCTCTAAAGCAATTCTATTGCCAGACGCAGAATCTGCCATGGGAAAACAGATGGGAATAATATATAAACACAGCAAATGCCAAGAAGAATCAAGAAAGGCAACTTGTAGCTATTTAAATGATTTTCCAAATTTTTTTTTCTTTACTGAGGCTGCACAGAATGCCAAAACAAGCGGTAGGAGTGCAAAGCCTTCTGTCAACCCGTCTGCGTGTGCAGACACTGTCACAAACAAGGTGTGACCGCTGCAGATTGCGTTTGGGAGTCGGTCGGTGGTTTCCCAACGCATGGGCATGGCCAAGAGTTCGTGCAGGAACTTGGAACCCTCGTGACCTGACGCCTCTGCGTGGCGAGGTTCCGGGCGCAGCGCTGGCTGGGCTTCGCACCTCTGCCGCGGCCCACCGGAGAAGAGGAAGTTTGGTGTTCGTGACCAAAGGCAAACGCAGTTTTTAAAAAAGCAGTGTCCAAGTTAGTAAGAGCTCACTAGAGGCCAATGGACCCGGATAAGCACAACTGCAGTCAACTCTGCAAAAATATTTTCCTGAACGTGTCGTATTTGTCATATGCAACCACGAGAAGAATGATTTCATTTTAGCAGCATACCCACGGCACACTACTGTGTGCATAAGAAATGACAATGACGAGATATTAGCTGCATTTAGAATATGGCATATTTAGCCTCCATTACAAGGTAACTCCCCGTTCAACTTGGAGAAGGTTAAGGGGTGGTCGGGTGCATTGAAGGGGTCCTTAACTTAGTCCAGAAAAAGGGGGATAGGTGTCTGGGGGAACTGACATGCAAACAAAACATGAAGAATGAGTTAGGGTCAGCAGGGAAAGGAGGTGACTCTCATTTTCCTCATTCCAGGCGTGAGGAAGTGGAGGCAGACTCTGCACCCCGGCTCGGCCGCCTGACGCATGGTTCCCGTCTTCCGGGCGAGAGTCAGCCATGAGTTCACAAACCTCCCTATACAAACTCGTCACGTCGGTTATTAATTATTCACACATGTCAGAAAACAGGTTTAAAGGAAAAAAGACAACATGTGAAATGCCCAGCACCCTGCGCTTTCTCAGCGCGTGATCCTAATCACGGCATAGCTCCACCCCACGGCCACCACCATAGTGATAAACAGCTGACATCTGAGTCCTGACTTGCCAGGCACTGACCTCAGCATCTTGCCTGGACTAACTCACTCACTCCTCACCTCCACCCCAGGAAATGGGTGATGTCACTTCCCCATTTTACAGATGAGGAAACTGAGGCCCAGAAAGGTTAGGTAACTTGCCCAAAGTCCTATCCACAGTAAGTGGCAGAGCTGGGATGGTCCATCTGAGAAGTGGGTTTGCCATGGCGATCTCCAGCCTCCATGGCCCCATTTGGTACTTTCCTCTGCCATGTCCTCCAGAGATGGAACGAACTTGGCTGTCCAGGTAACTCTCCTTCACAGAGGCACTGGCAGTAGCTAGGCAGGAGTATTAACTAGGTCAACATCTGTGGTCATTTGGCAATGTCTGCCCTATCTATAGATCTCTGGGTGCCCAGTAAGCAACTTTTCCCCACACCCAGCAATGGAACTTCCTGCAAATTGCCCTTCAGTTGTCCTCGGACACAGGCATGACAATGATACACGTGCAAGGAGATTTGTTGTTTTCAAAGCAAGGGTATGAGAGCAACCCAAAAGGCCAGCAATGTGCTTAAATTAGGTCACATAAACTGTGGGACATCTGCACCGTGCAATATTCTACCATTCTAGAAAACAACGTTCTCTACATACTGAGTCAGAGAGATTGCTGAGATATACTGGGTACAAAACCAAAATGCAAAATAGAGTGTACACCACGGCAACACTTTGTGCTCAGGAAAAATAGAATATAAATGCTCCTGTCTGTAAGAAACACGAGTAATCTCGAGGGGAGAGTACCGAAGAACTCAGCAGCAGGGGTTTAATTTGTCCTTGTGAAAGGAAGCAGAGAAACTCGTGGGCTCGGGGTTGGAGAAAGGCTTACGCTTCCCTGTGTAACCTTTTGTATGGCGTGTGAGGTGGTATCATGTGCACCTATTAACAGATACATGTGCCTGCATGTTTTTTGAAGAAAATACAACACAGTGACAGCTCGGAGGGTTACAGAGATGCGTCTGGAAGCACACAGGGGAGAAATATTCCTTCGGAGAGGAGAGCACAGCTCAAGCGCAGGTGTGGATTTGCGATGCCCCATTTCCCAAGGGCGCCTTTCTTTCCGTCACCCGTGTTTGGTGACCCCTCCAGAAGCCTCCTCCACGGGCAGGCTCCGGCCTACATTGAGATGACATCCGTGTCCTCGGAGGCTGCCAGCTTGGCCGAGCCTGTCTCGCCTGCTGCCCCGAGGCCCTCAGGAAGGGTCACTGTTCCCAGCGATCACAGTGCCCCTCTGCGCTGGTGTCCACAGCCATTAAAAAAAATATCCCCAGTGGCTGCCACCCTCGCAGGCGGCCACGCTCTGTCCAGAGGGTAACGCGGGGCTCTGTTACTCAGTATGACACCTCGATGTGGGGCAGAGTCCCACGTCCCCTGCGGCTGTCCTTTGGCTTCCTTCCCGCCTGCACCGATGCTCCCCTGGGAGCGGCCGGGCTTTTCAATATGAGGTGTTTGGAGGGAAGCACAAAAGCACCACTTCAAGGAAGGACGAGGCCTGGCCAGGTGTGTCTGGACGGGGTGGGTCCTCACGGGGACACAGAGCTGGGCTGGGAACAATTGCTCCTCCAGAATCGGTCTCGCTGCCGAGACACCAGACCATCGCCCGTGCCGTGCCTGACTCCGCTCTGGCCACATTCCTCCTGTTTCACAATCTTTTAGGACTCAGCCGTCCTGACAAGGGTTGGCCATGTGCCAAGGGCTTTCCGCGCGTTCTAGGTGGCTGTGAAATAACCGTAAGCGGTAGGCTGCGCTGAACCAGGGTTTGCCGCAGTTGGAAACCAAAGTGCAAAGGAAGCAGAGAGCTTGGCCAAAGCCACACAGGTGCGGGGTGAGGGAGTGGAGCTGGGGCTCGAGCCCGGGTCCCGCAGGCTGTCCCCGAAACCCTGTGATCACTAACCTGGGACTCCCTGGCCCAAGAGCTCCTTCCTGCCGAGCCCAGATGCCCCGTCAGGACGCAGCACGAGGCTCCCGGCAGCCACCACCAATCAGTACGGCTAAAAGTCCTGTGAGGACAGGGATCGGTCCGGTTTAGGGCAACACAGTGTGCTTAGCACCTAGCACGGTGTGTGGCAGTGGGTATAAGTATTTATGGAGGAAAGGGAGGGAGGAGGAAAGGAAGGGAGAGAGGAAGGAGGGATGGAGGGAAGAAAGGAGAGAAAGAGGGAGGAAGGAAGGAATATTTTCACCAATGAAATAAGAGCATAGCTGAGAAGTGTCAGTGTGGGCCGAGGCTTTAGGACACTCTGCACTGGGCAGGCAGGAACGTTGCTGAGCTGATGGTTCTGGGTGGAGCTTTCAGAGGGACACAGGCCATTGTTGAACTCAGTTCTTTCTGCAAAGTCTAGCCCCGTCCGACGTGTAATGCGGTCCTGTTTCATCTTTATGTGCATTACAGTTTCCGTGTGGAAATTAACTGTATGTCAAGGGACAAGGATTACCCTTTAAAGGCAGAGACATACCAGGAGCTATTTGAGGTCAGGTTCCCTGGCAACGGAGCGAGCGGTTTGCTGAGGGGGTGCTCTCAAGACACGAACCTCTAAGGGAGCAAAGGAAGCTGAGGCTCAGTGGGGTTCACCCTCAGCCTGATCCCCCAGTGATGGCGGAGGCTTCCCACCTGGAGGCAGGGGAGCCGGGCTTTCCTACCCCATCAGGTAGTCAGCGGTCAGGGGAGGGGATCTCCAGGCAAAGCGGTATCTACCCACTAGGGATAATTCTCTTGCAAAGGTTGCATATGAAGCCATTACCCACAGCCCTCACAGCTGCAGGGGATGGGTCACCTGCAAAGGGTTCTGGGCAGGGAACTTAGAGCACCTGTCCCAGGGTCCAGCTGGAATCAGCTGCCAAGTATTCATGGACACTGCGGGGGACGGGGTCAGGCGACGGCAGAGTGGGCAGGTGCGTGATGGCCAGACACCTGCTGGGCACGCCACACACACTCTCATTGACCCTTGCAACAGCCCCAAAGGATGGTTCTATCGTTGTTACTGCTCCATTCTACGGATGTGGATATTGAGGCTTAAAAAGATGAAGGGATTTTCCCAAATTCCCTTTCCAGAGGTTGCAAGTGGCCGAGGAGTCGGAGCTCCGTGCGTCACCACTGCAGGGCCCTGATGCCCAAGAGCAGGAGGAGTCCCCGGGACCAGAGAAGGCCACGCCAGGTCTCCCAGCACCTTGGCATTTCCACACCAGAGTTTGCCTGGCCTTCGTCTCCCAGCTCTGCCCAACCAGGAAAGCAGCTGGCAGAGCAGCTGGCCTGGCCGGAGACTCCACCCAGGTGCTGCAGACAGGGTGGGGTGGGCCGTCCAGCAGCCCGGCTCCTCTGGCTCACGGTCCTCTACTGCAGCCGCCCTACAGGTTGTGCAGCCATCCGCGCTGACTCAGAGGCTGCTCAGCCTCCCGGTTCGCTGATTTTGCAAAATAACTAGTCCTGGGCTGCTGCACGAATGCATTTAGGATGCTCGGGCTTCCTGGGAGTGGTAGCGAAAGAGAGGATGTTTCAGATAGGGTGAGAATTTCACTGACCAAACTGGTCCCCCCTTGAACTGCAAAATGTAGTACTGAGAGCGTCCTCCTGGGGAAGTTAAGCCAGCAGACTCTCAAACCAGACTGCCTGGGCTCAAATCCCAGGCACCACTTACCAGCTGTGTGGCCTGGGGTGCGTCACGGAGCCTCTCTGAGCCTGCGGATTTTCCCAGGCCCTTTCTCATGGAGTGTTTGGAAGAGTCAATTGAGGTAATGCATGGAAAGTGCTCAGCACTAAGAACTCAGTTAATTTTTATACTCGTGATTTTAACATAATTATTCTCCTTGTGTTTAATGCAACAAAGCTTCTGGAAGGCCTTCTCTTAAAGGATCTCTCATATGAGAGGCACAAGTCATTAGAAAGTCTATGAAACTTAACAAAAGCCAAAAGGACATCTCTTCCGTTATCGCAGTACTTTAAAGATGTCATTGCACTGTCTTCTGGCTTCCATGGGTTCTGAAGAGAGGTTAGCAGTAACCAGCGTGCAGCAGGCAGTTTTTCCTCTTTATTTTTTACTATGATGTGCCTAATTGTTGTGTTTTTTTAATTTTAATCCTTCTTGGGGTTCACCAATCATCTTGAATCTGTAAATGTATGGTGTTTTCATCAGATTTGCAACATTTCAGCCATTATTTATTAAATCTCCTTTCTGCCCCATTTTCTCTCTCCTTTCCTTTGGGACTAGCATTATGTGTGTCAGACTTTTCAATGTCCCACAGGTTGCAGAAGCTCCAGTTCTATCTTTTAAAATCCTTTTTCTTTGCTTTCAGATTGGATAATTTCTTCTTGTCTGTCTTCAAAATGGGCAACTTTTCTGCCATCCCCAGCCTTGTTGTTAAACCCCTCCAGTGAATTTTTAAATTTCAGCTATTGCATTTTTTACTTCTAGAATTTCTGCTTGGTTCTTTTTTATAGTTTCTTATTTCCCTGCTGAGTTTTCTTATTTGTTTATTACACGCATACTCCTATTTACGACCCTTGAGCTGGATTAAAATCCTTGTCATTTCAACTCTGGGTCAGTTTGGCTTTTTTCTTAAGTGAGGGTCACATTTTCCTATTTCTTTGAAGGCCTTGTAATTTTTTATTGTATTCTAAATATTATGAATTATATAGAGATTCTAGATTCTGTTGTGCTCCTCTGAAGAATATTGATTTTTTTTTTTAATCACACAGTTAACTTGGCTAGACTCAAATGGTGAAATCTGTTTCCCCTAGTGGACCATGGCTAAATTCGTGTTCTTTTACCTTGTGGGGCTTCTAGGAATTTTGCTGGTTTCAGGGGCCAGCTAGAGACCAGGATAGTTTATAAAAATACTTTAGGACTCCTCTCTGCCTCTCTCCTTTTTAGAGTTCCCCCTGCAGCTGTGATTTGGGGATGATTGTCCCAAACTCCAACCTCTGGCTCTTCAGCACAGTGAAATGGTGGCTTTTCTGTCATAGCTTAGCCCTCTGGTTCCAGAGGTGGGTCCCAGGCTGAGATCTGTCCCAAAGGCTAAAAACTACAAAAAGGGGAAAGTCATCCCCTGCCGTTCCAAGCGTCAATTCCCCTCCCGTTTCTGCCTGCTTTTGTTCACTGTCTTTCAGGTAATTGTCACTTATGCTTTGTCCGGCATCTGCAGTTGTTCCCAGGAGCCGGAAGTCCCCAGCATCTCATGTCACACTCGTACATTTCACTTCCGAATGGGCTGAGGACACTGAAGCTCAGGGAGGTGAAGCAAAGTGACCCTGCTCCCCAGTAGCCACGTGCCTCCCAGAAACACCTACCGAGTGCCTCCGTCCTGCCAGGCGGTGTGCTGGGGCTGGTGACACAGCTGTCAGCTGCTCGGACAAAGTTCCTGCACTCAGGTACTGACATTCTGGTAGCAAAGCCGACGATATGCACGTAACCCCCAGCAAATGGGATGACAGTGGGTGGTGACAGGTACATGGAGAAGACTGTGAGTGGGTGGAGACTGCTCTGGTTTGGGTGGTCGGGGCAGGTGACGTTTGAGATGAAGCAAGAATGAAGTGAGGGGCGAGTCTGTGGGTTTCTGGAGGGCAGAGCACCGCAAGAGCAGCGACCTGTAGGAGGGACAAACTTGGCTTGGTTCAAGGAACGAGGAGGAGGCCGGTGTGGCTGGAGCCGAGTGTGCCAGAGCAGAGCAGGCAGGTATGAGCCGCTTCACCTGCTTGCTTTTGGGCCCCTCGGTGCTCCCCTAGAACTTATCCCCGCCCCTGCCCAACCGCACCCAACCCTGAGGACCACGCTGCAGCACCAGGGAAGAGTTAGGGGTCCGGGGAATGTGATGGTCGGAGTCTTTCAGCTGCTTCCCTCGTCCCTCAGCCCGCAGGGCAGGTTGAGGGGAGGAAATGAGCCAGCAGGTGTGAGGCACTGTAGTGCGTGCTGGGTGCTCCTCGAAGCCATCTACGTCTGCAGGCTACACCATCCTAACAATAGCCCTCTGATGTGGGTATTGTTGTCAGCATCATTGGCCTGTTTTACAAATAAAGAAACAGAGACTCAGAGAGGCTAAGTAGCTTGTCCAGGGTCACACAGCCAGAAAATGGAAGAATTGGGATTTGAACTCAGGCTAGTTTGACCACTGCGCTTCATGGTTCTTCAGACAGGGCCCTGCCTGTCGTGAGCACTTCTAAGTCTGAGCTGACATACGTGTTAAAAATTGACAAGCAGTTTCCGTCCCCAACGCTAGGTTTATGCTCTGATTTCAATTCCCCCGCAAAGCGTGCACCTGCCCCTGGGCCCTTAGAACAGGACCCAGTCCAGCCTTCCTCCTGTTTTTGTAACTCAATTTTTATGGAACATAGCTATGCCTGTTTGTTTACAGATTGTCTGTGGTTGCTTTCCTGCTACAATGCAGAACTGAGAAGTTGCAACTGAGCCTCCACGGTCCACAAGCCTAAAATGCTTACTATCTGACCCTTTCCAGAAAAAGGTTGCAGAGCCCTGGCATAGAGCAGCTTGTCCCCAGCTTCCCCGTCTGTAGGGGCGGTGAGCCCGGGAAGACACCCCGAGTATAGCAGGCGGTGCCTAGCACGCAGCGCACAGTAGGCCCTTAAAGCAGGTGGTTAATCTGCCCTGGCCTGAAACAAACGCCCCTTCCCCACGGGGAGATGCCACAGCCAGCGGTGGGCTCGGGCCTGGCCCTGTTTCAGAGAGTACATGTGCAAGAGCCCCCTCTGCATGAGGGACCCATGGTTAGCAGGCTTGCAAATAAAAATACAGGACACCCAGTGAAATTGGCATTAAATTTCAAATAAACAGCAAGTACGTTTTTAGTATAAGCATGTCCCAAATATTACATGAGACATAATTATGCTAAAAAATTATTTTAAAGTTATTATGCCAAAATTCTGAAGTTATTACACTGAATTCCAAATTTGTTATGCTAAAATATTTAGTATAATTATGTCACAAATATTACATGGGACATACTTAGGCTAACATTTATCCTAACATTATTATACTAAATTCTAAATTATTATACTAAAATATTTAGTATGTCCCAAATATTATTCATGGATGATATATTAAGATACATTATTCTAAAATTATTCTACTAACATTCTGAAGTTATTATGCTAAATTCCAAATGTATTACACCAACATCTTTAGTGTACGTAAGTGTGTCCCCACTATTGCATGGGACACATATATTTTAATTGCTTTTTTTTTTTTTTTTTTTGAGACAGAGTCTCACTTTGTTGCCCGGGCTAGAGTGAGTGCCGTGGCGTCAGCCTAGCTCACAGCAACCTCAAACTCCTGGGCTTAAGCGATCCTACTGCCTCAGCCTCCCGAGTAGCTGGGACTACAGGCATGCGCCACCATGCCCGGCTAATTTTTTCTATGTATATATTTTTAGTTGGTCAGATAATTTCTTTCTATTTTTGGTAGAGATGGGGTCTGGCTCTTGCTCAGGCTGGTCTCGAACTCCTGAGCTCAAACAATCCGCCCGCCTCGGCCTCCCAAGTGCTAGGATTACAGGCGTGAGCCACCGCGCCCGGCCTCATGGGACACATATACACTGAAAAAATTATTTATGGTTCATCTGACATCCAGATCTAACTGGCGTCCTGTATTTTGTTTGGCAGCACCACCTGGGAGTAAATTCGGAGGCAGAGAGAGAACACTCAGCACTCACGACACCCAGACATTCCCCGATCGTGGCCCCGGGAGTCACAGCCCACACGGGGCTTCCAATGTCTGGCCCCAGATGCTTTAGCGCAGGAAATTCTTCCGGCACCTGAGCAAGATGAGCCTCTCTTTTCCAAGAAAGCACCCCAAAATCTAGTTTTGGAATCCAGGGTCTGCAGTTTTAAGGCATCTGGGAAATATTTATAGGCTAAAAATGAGGGGGTTATTATTATTATTTTTATTTTTGTCGTTATGGTCATTTTGTTTTTCTCTGATGGCTGCCCGGCTGAGATCTGGTTTTCCTGCCCGGGCTCTTTCTGCAGTTGTTTCCACCCCGCAGCCTCTCTGTCCGCCCCCTCTGTCTCTCACTGTCTTTCTCTTCCACGTTGCTTGCCCAGGGAATGGTTCCGGAGACAAAATGCCTTTTGACAGGTGACAAGACAGAATGAACATCATGGCGGGTTTGGGGCTGGAATCCAGGTGGCAGGAGGGAGGAGCAACAAGGCTCAAAAATAAAAACAAAATCTGCTGCAAAGGAGGCCGCAACCAGGGGTTTTGTCTCTCCTTGGATTTTCAAAACGATTATTAGGGGCATGATTTTCCAACATGGGGCTGCATGACCGAGCGGAACCAGCACTCGCTTCTGAATTCACCCGAACGGGAAGGATCCACTCTGCCACCCGAGGCTTTGAGAGCCTGGGTTTTGTAGGCTGCTCTTAGGATTAATGGGAACACCCGCCTCGCAGGCTGCTGTGTGGACTTCAAGACGTGCCTGGCCTGGGAACAGCTGACTCACTACTTACAGTGCAGAACACGAGGCTCAGAGAGGCCAAGTGACTTGCTCAAGATCACACAGCTGATAAGAGGCAGAGCTGGGATTGAGACCTGGGTGGGGCAGACCCCCAACCCTAAGCCCTTGCCTACACTATTCTGTCCCCATAAACATAGGCTTATTTTAACTTTTTAGGATCTCCAGCTGCTCTGCAATCCTCTGGTCAAGTCTCAGGATTCAGCACCAAATTCTGCATTTCTGCCATTACGCTGGATCTATCTTTGGGGAAGGGCTAGTTCACGGTTCCTCACTCGACACAGTTTTGGGGGGTGCACAGCGGTGCTGCCTGTGAAAAGCTGGGCACAGCCCCTTGCTTATAGGTGGTATTCGGGGCTCTAACCCCGGGCCCACCCTGCATCGTGAGGCTCAGCTACCCTCATCCTTATTTACAGCAGTTGGCACCACGAATGGAAAATAACCAATAGGTGCTCAGTAAACAGTAGCTTAAAAATGTCCAAGGTCTCCCTCCGTGTATCGCCCCTTGTAAGTGGCTGGAGAGAAACTCCCAGGGCCTCCTCCTAACTTCTCAGCCCCCAGGGCCTCCCCTGGAACTGGAGAGCCCCTTATTTTGCAACTCAGGAAAAGAAGAGCATTGGGGAGCAGATGAGAAGAAAGGGGGTGGTTTCCTGGGCATCTGCCAGCACCGTTGCAGTTGATGCTCGTTTCTCTCCCCCAGTCCTCTTCCAAATGGTCTCTCCAGTTCTTTTCCAGAGGAAAGAGGGTCCAGGAGAACCTCTGGGTGAAAAGCAGCAAGTCGAGGTGGGAAGAGCACCTTTTTATGGGGCCCTCCCTGATCACAAGAGCCCAGGAAGCTGCTCTGAAATGCAGGCTCCGGAGCCATCCGGCCCTTCTGGGCGCGAGTCTCCAGGTGCTGGTCCGGGTCTCCACGTCTGTCAGGGGCTCCCTGCCCCAGGCTAGTGGACAGTCAGAGTGCAAGGCAGGGCCAGGAACTTGTTCAAGATGTGACCCTCTCCCAACTTAAACACAGTATAGGATCCCTTTTGGCTTCTCAGGGATCTTAGGACGAGGGCCAGCACCTTAGTTAGCTCTGTGCCTGCGGCTACGTCTTCCAGTTTTCATCTCTTCAGCGCTCACTGGCC
>CM052436.1:204346595-204410324 GCA_028533085.1 Varecia variegata
ATATTTACTGGGACTTCTGGGGAAATAGAGCCCCCTTGCCCTGGAGCATGTGTAGAAGTGTAAGCACATGGTGTCTGCAACTGACCGTGCCATTTTGCTGCCGGAAGAGGAAGACTTGCGCTGCTCGAGGTTGCTCTGCACAGCCTGGGGCCGAGCACACACTGCGGACGGAAGAAAGGGGAGGTGCAGAGAAGAAGTATGGGTGGCATGACCACGAGCTGCTGGACCCAGCCTGGCCTGAGACTAACATGATCCTTGACTTTTCTGATTCTCAGCGAGTAAATTCCTTTGTTGTTTGAGTGGGTTTTCTGCCGATGGCAACATAATGACGAATTGTGCATCACTGAGAATCATTCCTCAGATTCTCTCAACTACTCCATGATCCTCAAATTCTGAACAATACACTCTGTGGTGTGTTTGGGGTGCAAATTAATCACTGGCAAAGCCTGAGCTGCCTATGCTTTGTGGATACTTCCCTGCCGTTCCCAAGTGTAGACGAAGGCAGGTGCACGGGCCAGGGCTGCGGGGACCTCCGGGCTAATCGGTCTTTGGGGCTGGTCTTCAGTCCCCACCAAATAATCTCCCTCTTCTGTTGCAGGATAATTTCTGGGACATTCTTCTGACTGAGCTGGGACTCAAGCTCTTTGCGTCTCAGTTTTATGTGGTTTGCGGCTATTTGCTGTTTTACTTAAGGGCGGCTGGGGCGAGGTATGACTGAGGTTCGGCTTCTCATGTCTGCTCCAGACTTCACTGGAAAATCACCCCCTTCGTGTCCCACCCCACCGCTCACTGTGATGTTTCTATTTGTTATTGTTTTAAGCTTTTCGTGTAGATTATTTAACCTGGCGAAACTTCAGAAATGGAATGCCATTTGTATAAATAAACAATCAAGTATTTCTAAATTAGCCCTGCTTCCCCAGGGAAGGGACTGTCTTTTAATCATCTTTATCCTCCTAGTACTCCAGTCCCTGGTACAGTCCCGCAAGTCAACAAGTGAGCGAGCCTGTTACTCCCTGCGCACCTGAGATGCGGGTGGGCCAGGTACGCATCGCAGGCAGGACGCCACCCAAGGCTGACGGGTTCCAGAGCTTCTTGCTTCTGTGTACCTGTCACCACTGCCCCAGCTCTAGCCTTCCAGAGAGCTCCTAGAGGAAGGGAGAGTCTTCTTGCCTGAGTAGCGAATGGCGCCCCAGATCCTTGCTAACACTCTGAGCCCAAGCTCTTGGGAAGAGTGGCTACAGGCAGTTGAAAAGCCAGCCCCACTAATACCTAGGGTGGGAGGTGCACTGCTTTGAACAGAGCCCTCTAATCTCCTCCTTGGCTACAAAGGGAATGACGGGTTTCTCCTAAGGCTGTCGGTCACACCATTACAGTTTTCGTGAAAGGTGTGACCTCAGACTGGAGCCGCACACCTGCCCTTTCCCCAGGTCTTTCATGTTCTTTAGTTTAGCTGCACAGCATTCCAGAGGTCACCTTCACCCCGAAACCCTGATGCATAAAATCCCAAACTCTGCAATTTTCTTCATCTCATTGGCTGCTTGGAAGGAATCCATCCATTCACTCTGTTGAGTGCCTACTATGTGCCAGGCACCGTAGTAGCACTGGAGACATGGCTACGAGACAGGCAAGGTCTGCCTGAGGCCAGGGGTTCCCACTTAACGACTCACCTCTGCAAAATGCCTCCCGGATATGAAAAGATGGTAGGTCTCTTGGCATTCAAATATTTGTCAGAAAAGTTTCCCCCAATTTTATAGTTGGATGAGCTAGAAAAGATCCAGGAGAGAGCCCTCATTCTGGGTCAAAGGGACATACACCTGGGCAGGTGCACACAGTCAGTGGAGTATCCCACAGTGCCAGGACAAGATGCCAAAGTCGGCAAGAAAGGCAAACATCTCTTATGGCAAAAGGTAGCCTTGCAAATTCCTTAAATATTCTCAGGATGCTTGGTTTGGCATCCAGTCCTGAGTCGTAATATGTGCATATGAATGTATAATGTTGTCTTAGTCTGTTTTGTGCTGCTGTCACAGGATACCTGGGGCTGGGTCATTTATAAAGAGCAGAAATTTATTTCTCACGGTTCTGAAAGCTGAGAAGTCCAAGATCGGGGTGCCGGCATCTGGCAAGGCCTTCTTGCTGTGTCACCCCATGGCGGGAGGTGGAAGAGCAAGAGAGGGTAAGAGCAGGAGCAGAGGGGGCCAAACCCACCCTTCTATAACGAAGCCACTCCCTGGATCAGGGCATCAGTCCGAGAGTGAGGGCAGAGCCCTCATGGACCAATCACCTCTTAAAGGTCCCACCTCTTAACACTGTGACAAAGACTAAGCAATACTGCAAAGAATAAATAATGCAGAAGTCATTGTACGAGGTTTTCTCTGATGACAGAAAGTGTGCACAGAGCGTTACAATTCCAGAATCACCTCTGCTTGGGCTCCCTGCGGGCCACCTTAGACTCTCAGCCTGGCAGCCCCGGGAATCCCGTTAGGCCAAGTGGATCTCATTCCTGCCACAGTCGGCCTCACGCTCCCTCCCTCCCCTCTGCTGCTCTCCCTGCAATGTCACCCCACCACTGCTCCCAACCCCCAGCATTCCTCAGCCCCTCATCCCTGCTTACTTTTTTCTAGAGAACTTCCTGCTATCAGACGTTCCCTATGTTTTATTTTTAAATGTGGCTTAATTAATTGTAAGCAGCCACAGAGGACAGAGTTTCTTGCCTTTTTTGTTGCCTGATGTATGCTCAGTAAGAAGTGAGAAATGTGCTTGGCACTTGGTAGGAGCTTAATCAATCTTTGCTGGCTGGATGGATGAATACAGGAACGAATGAATGAATGAATGAATGAAATAGTGCCGGTGCCCAGTGGCTTACGAATCAGTCAGTTCAAGCCATTCATTCAAAACATAGCACAGGCTTTCTGGACGCTATACTTCCATAAAAACTTTACTTGCAGCACAGCAAGGGGAGAGCATCACTCTGTTATTGGAACAAAGAATTTATGTTACTGTGGATTGACTATTTTTGCTTTTCCCCATGTTGGAAACAAGTACCCCGTTACCACAGAGTGTGGCATCTGCACGTGACTGTGTCACACTCTGAGCTCTAAGCCTCCAGCCCCAGCCCCAGCCTGGTCTGTAAAACTCTTGTGTTCAAAGAATAATAACAACCCAACCAGAGAACGTTTCTTAAATCAGAGTAGAGGCACATTTGTTGGCCGAGGAGTTTGTCCAAGTTCTTATCTATGGGGCCAACACAGTAGCCTGCTTGTGCGTGTTGTTTCCAATCCTGCATGTGTAAGCTGTTTATGTTTTTGGTAAGTTTTAAATATTCCCTATTTTAATTTTTTTCTCCAAGACAAGGCTCTGCCAGATGTAGCCTGGCTGCTTATAAAATGCCATTCCAATTTGTTAAATATCAAAGATAATAAATATCCTTGCAGGATCTAACAACAGCAAAGCTAGTTCATGGACAGTATCAGAGGCAGTGCCACGATAGCTACCGAATAAACGTTAGCTATTGGCAGCTGGCTGTTCACGCAGAGCTGCAGAACCAGGAGCCTTAGGGGAAGCGGGTCAGCCTCTCGGTAAGTCTTACTTTCCGCACCTGAAAAATGGAGACTCTCTTAGTACCTTCTTCCAGGGGCTGTCGTCAGTGTGGCACGAAGTCACCCCTGGGAGGCAGCTGTCCAAAGGCTCCGAGCACATGCTCAGGGCACAGCCATCAGCTCCTGCTGCTGTTCTTGTCAGTTTACGACATGAGAAGAGGTGAGCCGCTGGAGACCGACCTGATGTCCAACCGAGGGCATTGAGCAGATCAAAGAGTTTGCCTGTCTGGCTTGACTTTTGTCCCCAACAGGCTGTGGAGGGAACTTGCAGCCTGCAGGGCCCCAAGTGTGCTGGGTCTTCCCAGGTAAGCCTCCCTCCAGCAGACAGGCGGCTGAGGTGGCCCACGGAAAAGGTGTTCAGGACCTCAAGCCCCTCTGCAAGGCCAGGAGCACAGGGAGCCTGCGGGCCCGTTGGTGAGGTTGAGTCAGGCCCTCCTGTGGCTCCCAGAGCCTCATGCAGGTTTCCCAGGAGCGGCTGGAAATGTCTAGAATGCTCACTGCTTCCAATATTAACCATTTTAAATAATTTCTGGAGTTATTCTGAATGATCAGTTCCGCATAACCATTGCAGAGCATCGTTTATGAAACCGGGAGAGGTCCTCATAATCGGAGGAACGCTAACGAGGGAGGCCCTGATTTACGCCATAAACTGGACAGGTATTTTCTGGTCCTCTGAGTGGCTTGACCGCCCCCCTCCAGCCGCACCCCACCCCCAGGGGCGATTTGCATTTGTAAGGACACCCTGGGCCTCTTGAGACCTTTCTCTTTTGAGGGTGAATTGGAATCTGCTGCTCTGCTGTGGTTTCATGGAATGATTGTCAAAAAACTTCAGCGCCATCGATCCAGACATCAGTGGTGAAGGAGAAAATATCAGACAGTTATCTGCATAAGTGCATATGAAAAAAACCCTTTAAAATATGCTCACTCTTGAATTAGCACCATCCAGGGTGGGGAGTGTTTCCACAGAGTATTGCTAACTGCAGGCGACCTGCCCTGTTGGGTTTGTTTTCACCATTAGTTAGGTATGAGCGAGGTCAGAGACAGGACCAGTTCAGTTGTGAATATGTACCACGTGAATGAACATTAAAGTATTTTGTATTTCCTGGGGGTTTAGGAAATCACACAGTGGCTTGGGAGAAGATAGCTAGATCTTGGACCTTGGACCAGGTCATTTTCAATGCCTGCAAAGAAAAGTGATTTTTTTTTCCTTAGATATAGACACAGAATTGTTTCCTTCTGGTAGCTGTGATTCCTTGGTCATTCTTACTTCAATTGGAAAAAACCTGGCCTCTGTGAAGGTTGATGTCACCTCTCAGGTGAGCCTGGGACAAATGATCAGGTACCAAACACGTCTTGTCCTATTATCATCACAATTAAGTAGTCATAGTAGGAATTATTATTGTTTTGTGGAATGTTTACTCTGTTCCAGGCACTGGGCTAAGCTCCTTAGGTAATTCTGTTATTTAAATCCACACGAAAACTCTATGAGATGCAACTGTCCTCCTGCAGGAAGGCTCACGGGGCAAACGCCTTATTTATGTTCTTCTGATGGGGAAGCAGCAGGTGACTCTTTGCAGGGAGAACCCAGAATTGTCCCTTCTTTCTTTTCTCACCCAAACATGGGCACAGGCAGGGGACAGTGTGTTCTGGGTGCCGCTGAGAAAAAAACGAGATGCTTGAATGTCTGTTTTTCCTGGAGACTCACTGACCGTGGACAGATGTTCATTGAATGACTGGACAGGAGAATGTGGAGCCGCCGTTGTCCCTTTGGACGTTTCCCTGTAACACGTTTTTTGACTCCTGTCCTAACATATTAAAGAGGGACCAGAAGTAGCAGCAGCTTGGGAGTGTTGTCTGGTGAGCAGTAAATGCGATAATGCAAGTGAACGTCCAGCAGTGCCCGAGAAATAGCCAACGCCCAACCAATGTTCATGATTATTATTATTTTTTATCAATATTGTTGTCGTGGTTATATGAGGAATATACTTGGTTTTTTCAGTAGTCTTCCCATCAGAGCACCACAAGGATAGGCCGAGAACGACCCACTCGCCAGGTATTTCTGATTAGCCAGCGTAGAGACACCACGCGAGGGGAGAAACAGCTTGGAGGGGGGAAGTAAAAGAGAACTGTCTTTACTGAAAATGACAACCCAAAACAGAAATGATGAAAAACAAATGTCTCCAAGTCACAGCATCATCCCGGCTTTGAATGGCACAGTGCTGTCCTGTTACTATTTTCCCATCCCAGCATTGACATATTTTATTACTAATTGCTTCTTCAAACCTCATCAATGATCTTTTGCACTTTCTGCAAAGAAATGTTGAAAGCTTTTAATGAAGAAATTAATTATGTATAGTCTTGAATGCAAATTAGACTAATTAATTGTAGCATTGATACCCTCTCCTAGCACAAAATATGAGAACTGGCATTATACATATTTATAAGGCACAGTACATTTTGACAGATGCCTGCAGACTGTGATGAAAAGGTGGTCAAGGTGTCTGAAAGGGACGCCTTTTCTCTGACAGATAAATAAGGTTGCGTTTCATGAGAAGTTTAGTTTAGTTGTCAACAATAGTGACTTTGGAATGTCGAGACATGAAAACTTTGGGCATAAAATGGATTTTCCCCCAAATGGAAAACTTCAGTAGGGAGGAGGTTGATTGGAATCAGGATTGAACATTTCCTGGGAAATGCACTGGGGGTTCGTCATTCCTACCATGCAATTAGGAGAGGAGGCCAGATGTCCCCAAGAGCCACGTCCACCAGGGCTGGATGAATGAGTGGTTGGGGTTCACCTCTTGCTAACTGTGTTTTGTTCCATGCAAAAGAATGGAGAGTGGACATCTGTGTGAATATTACTTGGCCCCCAGAAATCTGTGCTAAATAAAGACCCTATTGGAGAAAAATGGCCATACTGTAGACAGTTCCTCTCATCAAGAGGTAGAGTTTATTTGTCCACCTCTTGTAGCTTGGCTTGGCCATGTGACTTCAGCAAACATGATGCAAACAGAGGATTGACAAGTGCTTCTGCACTGGGCTTTGCCTTCCTTTGTTGCTGGTAGAAACCCTCTGCCACCATGGGAACAAGTGCACAGAGACAGGCCTGGCCATCTCAAACACGCTCCTAGACATATGAACGAGGCCATGCTATGCCAGTCAGCCCCTGCCAAGCCAGCCAAGACCAAAAAACTGCCCAACCCACCAACAGAATCACAAGAAATTTAAAAAACATGTTTGCTGCTTTATGCCATTGATTTTGGGATGATTTGTTAGGTGGCAAAGGCTAACTGATACAACTTAGCACCAATATTTCATAGCACTTTCTTCCATATAGTAAGTAGGTGTTAAGATCCTCGTTCATGAATGAGATACTGTTCCATAGAAGGTCTTCCATAGATAAAGACCAGTTGCGAGAAAGACCAGAAGTAAAGAGGTAAATGAGTCCATACCTCACTACAAACTGAGGGGAGACCCCTGCAAGAGCAAGTGTGGCAGACACTAGTGGTACCTCCAACAGCCGCCTCCTCCCTGCACGTTCTTCCTTCCTGGCCAAGCCTGTAGAGGCTGTGATGGGGACAGAGGTGCCAGGGGCTCACTTTTCCAGCTTCCTTGGCAGCCATGGATGGGCATGTGACCCAATCCTGGCCAGAGGGACCGAGAGGGATCTGCTGGGCTACCCTTGGGCAGGCTTCCCTCCTTTATAACAGGAGACGCCGCTCCGGTGGTGTGGTTGTGTCCTTCTGCGCTGGGCAGAATTCCACAGTGTCCCCTGCAAGATTTCCTGTTCCAATACCCAGAACTGTTAATTTGCTGATTTACTTTGCCCACGATGGTTTACATTACACGACAAGAGGGATTCTGCTATGTAATTGAGGTTACTAATCAGTTGACTTCGTGTTAAAAGGAGGATTATTCGGAGGGGCTCATGCTAATCACACAAGACCCTTGAGAGCAGAGCTTTCTCCAGCTCGTGGAAGCAGAATTCAGAGAGTCAAAGTGTGCAAAGGACCCAATGCAAGAGAGATCTTTGTTACTGGCTTTGAAAATGGAGGGGTCTCATGGAAAAGACCTAAGAGTGGCCTATAGGAGCTGAGAGCAGTGCTGTCGCTCAGTCCTCACTCTGTTGTGGGGAGGGCCTGTCTATTCCCTTTTTGAAGGTACAACCTTGCGAGGCCACAAGTATCTATGAGAGGCTGGGCAGTCAACTGCAAGAACAGCAAGAAAAGTAGGTCACATGTCTTCACACGGTCATGGGGGAAAAACAGGCAGGAGATAAAGAGAAAGAAAGAGAGAAAAAAGACGGAAAGAGAGAGTGAGGATCCTATAGCCTTGTTCTAGCCCCCTCCCCAGCCCTAGCTGCACCCCAGCCATTTGGGTCTCCCAGATATGGCCACCTCCTGCAATCAGTTGCCTAAACTAGCCCAGTTTGGTGTAGGTTCCTTGAGAAAAAGGTGCTCTGTCCAGTACAACAGCCTTCTCTCTGAGGAGGTAAGTTACCGATGATTAGCTTAGTCACAGCCTCCGACTTGGCCCATCTTCCGCCCAAATCTGTGTCTCCTAGTTTCGCCTCTGGGCCAGCAAATGCCCCAGACCAGAGCTACTCAAAGTGTGGCTCGAGGTCCCTGTGCCCACCTGTGAGCTGCTGGCTACTTGTCTTTGGGGAAATTGGGAATGAGAGCTGTGAAACTTGCACAGTGCTTTGACGTTTGCCCCATCTGAGTGCACGCTCAGCGTCTCGTCCTGCTGGTCAGGAGACACACAGGGTACGTATTCGCTGAGAGTACAGACAGTGTAGGTGCAGCTGAGCTTGTGTGGTCGGATCAGTAGGTGCTTGCTGGGCGCCAGCCATCACAGCAGGACCATTTGTCGCTCTGCGATGTGTGGACAATAGAAAGCACGGTCCTTCTCCACTGCAGCATGCAAAGTGCTGCCCTAGACCTAGGCACGTCAGGTTTTTCCTAGCAGGTATCACGGTTTGGGGCAACCTTTTCAATTTGAGCCACAACTTTCCTCCCTGGAACAAATGGAGGAGTGGCCACTAATTCCTTCCTTTCCCGTAGGGGAGCCTCTTGGAGCCCTGTCTTCCGTAGGATCCCCCAGGCCGGTGCAGAGGGCTCACGTGCCACCATTTCTGCCCGGATTTCCATGGACGAGGACAGCTTAAGAGTGTTAGGAGGAAGAGGTTACCCAGCCCAGCACTTCCCAGGTCGTGTTCTGGGCCCCCAGCGCTCCTCGAACAGGGTCCCCCTGACATGGCAGGTGCTGCACAGTGTCTCTCTCCTGGCAGTCGGGTGGCAACGGGGGTGAAGGGACCTGTGAAATTACCCAGTTGCTCCATTTTGGCAGCAGAGAAACTCCAGCTCCAGGTGACACTGCCCTGTGGGGACGGGGACTCGGTGCTCCTGAGTCTCCCAAATCTTCAAAACCTCTTTTCATATTTAATGTTGGCAAATAATGTATTTTTTTGAAAAGTGCCAGCCAAAACTATGCATGGCAGCCACAAGCACGCCCAGGCCCCGGCTGGCAAACGTCAGCGTCTATTTCAATCCCCAAGGTGACAAACGGTAGTTGGGGTTCACAGTGGGTTTATTCTGACGTTCCCCAAAGGACCTGCTTTACGGGACCTTCCATGGAGCAGTCGCTTGTTCCTATATTTGTCAAATGAGAGAACAACGGCGTTTGGCAGTTTATTACCCTAATCCTTAGTGCCCCTCCTTCTGTCACCCTCATTTTTATTTGACATGCAAACCCCAGATCTTTCAGATCTCTCAAGCCCATGTCTCCCCTTCCTCCACGCCGCAGGGATTTAAGAGTTCAAAAAAATCATCTGAACTGGCACACCTGACTCCACGCGGCTGCCAGTCCCTGCCAGCGCCCTCCTTGGGAGCCAGCCCTTCCGGAAACAGGCGGAGGAACCACACACGCTCAGCTCCCACCCCTCCCGGCCACATGCGGGAAAATGCCATCCGCCTCGTGGAGATCAGGACGGCGAGTTTACATTGAAAATGTTCTGCTCTGGATAAAAGTAAATAAAACAAAACTTCGTTCCTTAGAATTAACATCAATATTTATTTTTTGCATTGCTGACATTTTGGACCGCCCCCCAACCTCCACCCGGTCTGGCTCCCAGTGACGGGGGTGCGCCTGTCTCTCGGTTGTACACTTGCTCCACCACCCCGAACCTTCAGAGCTGGGGCTCTCGACAGGCTCTGCCTCTTGTTTAGAGGTTTGGTGAAATTTCGCAGACTCAGGGATCGGATCTCCAGAGCCAAGGTCTGGTGGGCGCCCCAGGCCTCCCAGCTGGGATGCAAGTTGACAGCGAGCTCCAGGCTCAGGGGGCACCTCTGGAGCCCAGGGCAATGGGGTAAGGCCCCCACGGAAATAGTGACAGGAGGAGCCCACCCTGCCCGTGAGCTACAGGGCCGTCCCCACTTGAGCCACCGTCCTTTGCCATCACCCACTCTGGCCACACTGGCTGCCTTGGGTGGCTGTGGGGCCAGGACGGCACATTCTTTGTTAAGGGCCAGATGGCAAATATTTCAGGCTTCGGGCTTTGTCCAGAACCCGCCCAGTGCCAGCGCCGGCGGTCCTGTGTGCCTGATTTGGTTCCCAGCGCTCAGCAGGCCCCGCGAGAGTGTCCTCCCCACCCCGGGAAGGGGGCTGTGATCATCTCCACGCTACAAATGAAGAAACAGAGGCCCACAAAGACTAGGGGATGCTGGGTCACTGGGTCACACAGCAAGGATATGACGGAGAGGGGACGTGCACCAGGCCGGCCTTTCCCAGAGCCACTGAGTGTCTCGCAGGTACCATTCAGCCTGTTTCTCCTGAGGGCATAGGAGCGCCTTGATTGGCAGCCACAGACGGATTGATTGACATCACCCTGGGAATGGAGGCCAGGTCCTCACCTCATCCTTCTCCTCTGCCTTAAAAACTCTCCCCCTCTAGACAGCCCCCGTCATCCAGCCCTCCCAGAGCCCTCCTCAGAGCCTGTAGAGCTCCTAAGGTCCCCGCAGATGGACAGGTGGACACAGGCAGCACCTGTCCTCCTGGGGCAGGAATAAAATTGGCCCTTCACACTGACCTCCATGCCCAGAAGCAAGCTTGGGAGTGAGTGCCAGTGGTGGGGCGTCCCCCTCCTGAGCACGGCTTGGTTGAAGAGAAAAATTATCAATTCATTTTTACCTCTTCTTTTAAGGGGATTCAGAGAGTCAGGGCACATAAAATACAAGAAGGAAACATAAATTGGAAGCCAGGAGGAAAAGAAGATAGAAAAATAAGAGCAGGGTAGACTATGATAGAATTAGGAAACAAAGCCAGGAATGAGGTTGCATAAATGCTCTGTGGTAGGCAGAGTAATGCCTCCAAGGATGCCCACATACAAATCCTTGGAACCTGTGACGTGTCCCCTTACATGGCAAAAGGACACTGCAGATGTGATTAAAGTGAGGATGTTGGGACAAGGAGATGGTACTGGATTACCTGGGTGGACTCAGTGTGAAGTATGACCGGAAGCATCCTCAGACAAGGAAGGCAGGAGAGAGCTGGGGAGAGGGGGAGGGAGGTTGGAAGGAATAGGGCATGAGCCATGCAACACAGTGGCCCCCAAAGGCCAGAAAAGGCAAGGAAACAAATGCTTCTCTGGAGTCTCCGGAAGAGATTCAGGCCTGCCCACACCTTGATTGGAGCTCCCCAAGAATTATGACCTCTAGGACTATAAGATAATAAGTGTGTGTTGTTTTAAGCCACTAGGATTATGGTCATTTGTTACAGCAGCTGTTGGAAACTAATACACACCAGTCTCTAAGTGGCTCTAAGTAGCTATCCAGCCAAAGAGGGAAGACCCTCCAGCTTTGCGATCCACAAAGTGCCTCAGGTGGAGGCAAAACAATATCAGTTTGAGTCCCCAAAGGAATTCTTGCTGGGGGTCCTCACAACAGCACCGTCTTTCCGGACAGGTGCTCAGATGGCAAGAGCAGAGCCCCACGCAGCTGTAAGGAGGCGGTCGAGGGCCAGGGGCACTTCTCGGCCACCTTCGCCTTCAGCTTCCTACCTGGACCACTGAGATGAGGAAAGACAAGTCAGTAACAAATTAAGGAAAGGAAGTCAACTCAAATGAAAATCTTTTTTTTTTTTTTTTTTTTCCTAATGAAAAACCAATATGACACAGAAAATGTTCAAATAGTACAGAGGTCTAGAGCAGGGGGTGTGAACTTTCAAGCAGCATAGCCAGCACATCACGAATGGGCTGGCTGTGTGCAAATGAAACTTTATTTACAAAAGCAGACGGCCGGCTGGATTTGGCCCGAAGACTGCTTTGCAAGCATCTAACGTCTGCTCTAGACAATGCAATTCTGAAGCACACTCACTCTGGCCATGAGCTCACTCAGGAGTCATCAATTATCTGGATAATTTTGCCAACTCCTTATGTGAAGCAAAAATATAAGTCTCTTCTTTGTCCAGGTCAACTACTGGGACAGCTCATTGTGTATCATTCTGGAAGATTCTAGGCATACGGAAGCAGCTGCAGCTCCCCAACCTCCCTGCTGTTTTTACACTGATGGAGGCACATTATACTCGGAGTTCCACATGCTGTTTTTCCTGTGATGAGATTTCTGCACATTCTCTTGTCCAAATGGCACCTGGAAATCTAGGAACCTCTCGTGTATGCCAAGCCACGGGGCCACGGCACATCCCCAGGCTTTGGCCGCCTCTCCCTGGAGAAGCAGTGGCGCGGGGCAGGAGAGCTGGGACCCAATGCCGGTCCTGCCACATAGCAGGTAATGGTTCAGAGAACCCATCTGGAGTCACACCGGCTGTGTGAGCTTGGCCAAGTGCCTTAGTGTCCTCATCTGGAACACGGCAGCAACGACACCCTAAATGGGCTGTGGGACGCTGTTTGCAAAGTGCTCAGCACATGTGCTTGACGCACAGTAGGTGCTCCGTGACATGGCAGTTGTGACTATACTGTTGCGTTCTCCTGGGCACCTCTCAGGACATGACGGTGATGTAAAGCCCGCACTAGACACAAGTCCCAGCCTGGTCACTGACTTGCTGTGTGGCTTTGGGGAAGTAACTTTACTTCTCTGAGGTCAGACTCTTCATCTGGAAATGCGGTGATAATTACAGCTATTGGTTGTTGTGAGGGTTCAGTATAAAGTTGCTAAATAAACTACAGTTCAGTTAAATTTGAATTTCAGATAAACAGTGAATAATTTTTTTGTATTCAAAAGTCCTGAGTTTGTAGTTGCTAAACCTGGCAGCCCTATTTCAGTAAGATGACGGACGCATGCCGAACACCTGGGCTGCCACGGGGACTTCATAAACGGCAGTACTTCTGCACGGTGTCAGTGAACGGGGTTATTATGTTTTTGACTCCCTCCTACCCTGGTTGTTGTGAGAACTGGACAAAGTAAGGTCTGTCAAAACCGAGGCCACGGAGGCCAGCGTCCTGCCCTGACAACCATTCTTACTCTCACTTTCATTAGTCCTTGCTCTTCCCACCCCAGCCTCTAAATTCCATGGGCGCAAAACGGAATAAAACCAGTTTCCCAGGCACCAGTCTCCCTTCCCTTTGCGTTGAAGACTCCTTCCTGCTTCTGGGAGGGGGTTTTCAGGTCCCAGCAGAGGAGCACCCCAGGCCGAGTAGGAGGCACAGCCCCCTCTCAACTCTCCTTGCCCTGGTGGTCTGGCTTCAAAGACCTGGAGAGGAGACAGCACTAAAGTTAAGACAGTTTTGAAAATACTTGTTCCTGTAGACTCTATTTTATCTGACAACATCCTCCCCCACTACCCTCCTCTTCCCAGGATCCTCCTCTTCCTGGGACCCCTTCATCCCAGCATCCTCCTCTTCCTGGGACCCCTTCTTCCCAGCATCCTCCTCTTCCTGGGAGCCTTCATCCCAGCATCTTCCTCTTCCTGGGACCCCTTCTTCCCACCATCCTCCTCTTCCTGGGAGCCTTCATCCCAGCATCCTCCTCTTCCTGGGACCCCTTATTCCCAGCATCCTCCTCTTCCTGGGACCCCTTATTCCCAGCATCCTCCTCTTCCTGGGATCCCTCTTCCCTTCTTACACTCCAGTACCAGCCACCTGCAGCCTACAAAGGAGCAGAGATTTTATTTCATCTTCTATTCTTCCATACTGGTTTATTTTATTTCACTTTGAAATATTTTTCATTTAATTTATATATCTTTTAAACAAAAAGTACAGACATACACTTTTAAAAATCAAAGATACTCAAAAGTTATGACAACAGGAACAGCAGAACCTTTCCTCGTTTCCACCTTCCCCAATCCCAACTCCCATTCCCTACAGCAAGCTAATTTTGATTCTGTTTGCTGTTACAGTTTGTTGTCACTTTGGAATGTAACATATTTATCTTGCTATTTTATGCTTTCTCAGTTTTAAACATTACCTTCTGATGTCCTTTTGTGGAAGCTGAGGATTCTGTTCTCATACTGTCCCTCTCTCTCATCCACACACCTTTCCTTCCCTCAACCTTCCAACAGTGGCTTTAACCTCTTTGGGTTAAAAACACACCCAGTGTGTTCATTACTATGACTCCCTAAGTACGGGCCTGTGTGCTACTGTTTGCTGCAACCTTAGATCCAGGGGTGCCTTGGTGGTCCCTGTATGAGCTTCAGGGGGCCAAAGCCAGTAGGAGCCCTCAGCACAGACCTGGGCCTTCTTGGAAGGCCTTGGACATCAACATTGGACATTACCTCTAGTGATGTTTTACACACAGCCTGGGAGCCCTGACAGGGATGGCAAGAAGACAGACTTTCAAACCATCATGTCTTTTGCCTTGTGTCCCAGACCGCTCTGCCCTTAGGGTGCCATAAAGTATTATTTTTATAGATCCCACAACTATCTCAGGAATGACACAATGATAAAGCATTACAATCATGTGTGTTAAAAGAATTGCTTTGCTAAATGAGTAAGGGAGGAAAGACTTTTCTTCTACCCCATCAGGTTCTGTGGCCAGGCCTGATAATTAACTGACAAAAACCAAATTAACAGGAGAAAAACATACAAATTTTGCTTGGTGCTAATATTATTGTGTGTACGTGGAGGGTTCAGATGTGAAAAATGAAGACCCAAAGAAACAGATGGGCCTGAGAGCTCATATACCACTTTAACAAAGAACAATAAATTGTGGACACAGCAAGACAAAGGAAAAAAGGTTTGGGCTAGGGGCAGAAAATTCTGGGAAATATCTGGGGGAAGCTAATGGGAATAAGGGTTACTGTAGTGGGTGTGTTTGTTCAGCTTCATCTCAGTGTTGGCTCCCCATCTGCAGCGATAGGAATGCTCTCCTTGTCCTGACACAGGGGGAAATTTATACTCTGCTTTTGGATAGAAAGGGGAAGGTCAGGGAGCTCCCTTCCTGCATCTGCTTTTTCTCAATTGCCCTCAGCTCAAAATAATCAATATGCCAAAGTGGCATATTTTGGGGTAATGTATTCTTATCCTCTTCAAATGCAAACATTAAAAATATTCCACAATTTTTTTTGCCATATTTCTTAATATACTTGGAGTCCCAGAAAATGAATGAGGTTTGGCCCATCTTAACCTCCAAGTATTCCACTGCAACGTCTGGAACCATGGAAAATAAATGCTGTGGGTATGCACGTTTAGGGCACAGGGCCTGGCTTTTGTTGGATTCTCAGAGGTCCCTCAAGTCAAACCCCCTCAGGTTAAGCTGAGGAAATCTTGGCTCAGAGAAATGCATTCACCTGCCCCAGGTCACTTGTCAATGACGGGGTGAGGATGCGTTCAGGTGGCCTGACCCCAGACCCTGCACACTCGACCCTGAGTCTACCGGAGGGGGGGGTGAGGGGCCATGTTAGCGTCCTGGGGCTGCTGTCACAAATCACTGCTACCATAGGGGTTTGCAACAACAGCAGAAATTTATTCTCTTACATTTCTGGAAGTCAGAAGCCCAAAACAGGTCTCACGGAACTAATGTCAAGGTGTCAGCAGGGCTGCACTCCCTCTGGAGGCTCCAGGAAGATTCCCCTTTCTTGTCTTTTCCCACTTCTAAAGGCTGCATTGCTCAGCTCATGGCCCGTTGTCCTCTGTCTTCAAAGCCAGCAGCATAGCATCTTGCCCATGTCACGTGTCCTTCGTCGTCGTCAAAGCTCCCTCTGCCTTTATCTAATAGACACTTGTGATTGCATTTGGGGTTCACGGGGATAGTCCAGGGTAATGTCTTCATGTCAAGATCCTTAACTTAATCGCACGTGCAAAGTCCTTTATGCCATATATAGTAACAGCACAAACTCCAGAGATTAGGACCCAGATATCTTTGGGGCCATTGGCCAGCCTACCACAGCGTTCCTTGGAGACATGTCTCTCACAGTCTGGGCCTCACCACGGAGATGTCATGGCAGCTGTGAAGGAGTAACCAAGCCAAGGGCTGGCCTGTCTCCTGTAGGAGGCAGAGAATCCACCACCAGGACCCAGCAAGTAGCTCTCCAGCAAGACTGGCCCGACCCACGCTTGAAGGTTTCAAGACTCCAGCGGAAAGGATGAATCTTGCCTCAGCACTCCCCTTCTCCAACAGCCCACTGCCCCTCGGGAGAGAGAGGCAGAGGGACATGCTTCCAGCTCTCGCCTCTGCTAAGATGCTGGGGAGGACAACAGGGCTGGGTGGGTGTGGAGGTGAAACCCTTGGCCTATGGAGGCAGCAGGAGCAGTACTGGAACTCAGTGAGTCCAGCTTCCCGGTGGGTAGTCCCATCTCTCTGAGCCTCAGTTATCTTATCTGTAAAATGGGAACAACCAGAGTACCTGCCTCAGACAATTGCTGGTACATGGTGAAGTCACAGCAAATTTTCCCATCTCAACTAACCAGTAACCCCATGACCCAGTAGTTCTGGCCACAGTCTTTGTCATAGCCCTTAACACCACGTCTTGTTTCCAGCCACACCCAATCCCTCAGCACATCCGCCTTCAACATACGCCCCCCCATGGATACTACCCTTGCCCAACCTGCCATCATCGTCCCCTTGGGTCACTGCGAAAGCCCCCTCACTGTCTCCTGGACTCTTCTGCCCCCGCCCCATCTCTCACTACGATGCAGGGTGCTGTCCAGTGTGGCAGCCATTAGCCGCACATGGCTCTTAAGCATTTGAAACGTGGCTGGTCCCAATTCAGACACGCTGTGAGTCTAAAACACACACCGGATTTCAAGTACTCAGTACATTAAAAAAGAATGTAAAATATCTCATTAATAAGTTTGTAATTGGTGACATGATGAAATGATATTTTGGATATAATGGCTTAAATAAAATATATTATTCAAATTAATTTCACCTGGCTCTTTTTGCATTTTTTAATGTGGCTTATTAGGAAATATAAAATCCCACATGCGGCTCACATTTGTGGCTTCTATTCTGTTTCTTTTGGACAGGGCTGCTCTGGTGCATCTTCTAAGCTTGAACTTGGGCATCTTTTGCCTGCAGTGGGCAGGTAAGCCATCTGAGGGACTCTGATCTGCTTCAGGGAACCGCAGCAAAAACCTGTTCTCTGAAGACCCTGCCGAGGGATTTGGATGGATAAATATTTACGGTTCTGAGGTTGCATTTCTAACGGCTCCAATATGCCTGCAGATTTTGTATAAACCTAATCATCGCAAAGCACACGGTTTTCATTTCAACTGCCTTTAATCCTGGAGCCCCCGGTAAAGGAAAAGTGATGACATCTCCTTGAAGTGCTAGGCCCAGTCGGCCTGCGAAATGGCCACAGGTATCTGCAAAAGGGCAGGGCCTGGTTTGGGGCATTCGCTGGCAGTTGTGTTTTTGGAAATAGTAGTGTTTTTAATGGCCAAACTCAATTACTCTCCTAACCTGGCTATGGAATGAAAAATTAGGAATTCTAAGACTCCAAGGCTAAACATGAAACCTCACTGCTCACTGCTCCAGTGGGACTCAGTGCAGGATTTTAAGTTGCTGCTAATGAAAATTGAGGCCAGGTATTGGGGAACAAGAAAACTTATCATCTGTTGTAGGAGGTGGTGGTGAAAGCAGAATTGGGCGGAGTGGGAGGGTGGGCATGTATGTGTCTCTGTGTGTTTTAAAGTTATCTAATTTCATTAAATTGGGCTGTGGCCACTGTTTTCTGTTTTACCAAGCTTCAAGAAAGATATTTTCTCATGGTGACATTCTGTATCCCTGTATGAAGTGACAGGAAATGGAGACTCAGGTCACAGAAGAGAAAATTTAGGAAAAATCAGGAGTACTGAAAGATGGACTGAGAGTCTGTTGTTTGAAGCCATCTGCAAGGCGGCAGATTGCAAACTCTCAGGTTGCATAAACAAGGTTAAGTCTCTAAAAAATGTGCAGGACTTAAACCAAATCATAAATAGAAGGTAAAACAATGTATGTGGCTACAGTAAAAGAGACTGTTCTTTACATTAGAAGCCAGGGGTCTTGTTAACAGGGACATCATCTGTTTTTTTGCAACTTTGGTTGGGGGTGGTTATGATGAATAAAATGTTCCCTATTCCTTTACTTTTTACTTCCTGTAATTACGGGTGGCGAATTTTGACAATTGAAAATTGTTGTCCAGATTTTTCTTTCTAGAATGCACTTTATACCATTCTGATTGAGTCATCTTCCTGAAAGTTAGTTAATTTTTCACTCAGGGGCAAGAGTATTTTAACACAAGGGGAATACCACTGGAGCTGAGATATTATTTTATATAAAGGCTAAGCTTTTTCAATCATAGATAATGAGTTGACTTTAAAAAGAGAAATTCTTTTGTGATTTTTTTCTTTCAAATTCTGGCACCCTGCTTGCAATGAAATAATGCCATTTTCTTTAAGTTTGGGCCTCTCAGCAAATGGTTATTTTAACTGACACTCAAGTCAAAAGCTCGTTTGTAATGTCCTTTCATTTCAGTTTTATGGCAAATTAAATTATGGTTGCGGTTAAACAAAATTACATTAAAAACCATATGTGCTGAAGAAGTTTTACGGAGAGTATCGAGTTTATACTTTAAAAAAGCCCAAACTGCTCTCTGTTTAAAGTGGATCTTTCATAAACTTGGAGTCACGAACCAACAATGACGTCCTTCACTGAGTCAAACAGTTTGGGGAAGGAAAAAAAAAAAAAAAACCCAACTGAAAATGCTATCGAAGGAAACAAGAAAATCGAAAACGCTAAGTCGAGTTTTTCTGTCAAGCCACGTTTGAAATTAAGGAATTCTTGCAAATTGCCATCTTTTCGCGTCAGAGGGAAGAAACATACACAGTTTCCCCGCTATAAGGAGTTGTTGTGACATAAGAAAACAGAATCTTTTTAAACCTCGAGTTTAATTAATTCTTTTTTAAAAAAAATAATAATTTAGCAGCAGCCTGTTAAAAGGGAAGGGAGTAAAAAAAACCCCGATTAGTTCCAAATAAGCATCTCTTAATCACCCTTATGAAGGCGTAATTTGCAAAACACCACAAGGAAGTAACATCTTTTTCATTTCAGGCAAAAAAGTGCATTGATAAAAATCAGTAGAACATTCTAATTAAAACTCATGCAGTTGTGGACATCTGCCTGGGACTGTGGGCCGCGCGGTGATTAGCGGCTCCGTGCACCGGGATAATGAAGGCCGGGCGTGCCACCGCGTCACCGCGCGCCTGTGAGAACGCGGCGGCCCACTTTGTAGTGCGGGCATATGCCCATTAGATTCCAATCAGCGCCGCCCGAAACGGGGGCGGGCGGCGGGGGGGCCGGAGTTAAACACAGGAAACAAGCGCTGAGTGTGTGCCAATAAAAATGATCACAAATCGGGGCTGTGATGTCATAACCCCGGGGTCGGGGGTCAGGGGGGCGGCTGCGGCTGAAAGGGACCGCCTGTCCGCGGCGGCGAGGGGGCGGCGCGCGCACAAAGGGCCCGGAGCGCCTCATTAGGGACGCGTTTGATGGGCTCCCTTGCCCCACGGGGGCCCCGGGCGATGTCAATGGGATAATTACGATGATCTAATGGCCGGCTCTTTTGCATGCAGGCCCGCCTGAATGGGGCGCCCCGAGCTGCATTGAGGCCGGCGGTGTAAACTGTAGGGTGCCTGGCCCGCTTGGAGCCGCGCAGCCTGGCGGCGGGTCAGCTTGGACCGCGCCGCATTCACGCTTTGAATAGGCGGAGCGGGAGGCGGCCCTCGCCGCGGCCGCCTTTCAGCCGGAGTGACAGATTGGAGGTCAGCGGCTGGCAGCGCCCGGGCCCTCGCCGCGCAGATGGGCACCCCGCCCCGCACGCGGCCGCGTCCACGCGGGCCGGCCCGCACCGCACCGCACCGGCCGGGGGACTGGCAGCCGAGAGTCTCCCAGTGCAGCCGGGAGAAGGGCTTGTCCCCTTTCCTGTCTTCCGAACTTGCTCTCTGAATGACAAGAGTAGAGCCGCCCGGAGCTCGGCTCCCCTCCGGGCACCTGTGCGTTTCCCCAGGAGCCGGCCTGGCCCCTGCCCGGGGCTCCAGCAGAGCAGCCCCCACTCCCAGATATTTTGGAGGAGGGAAGAGTAGGGGGAAAAAAAAAGAATTGGATATTTGACAGGTCAAAAGAATGCTGAATGGATTAAGTTAAACCACACGAATTTGCCGACATCTGAGCGCGTGGGGCCTAGGAAGCCGGCAATTTCATGTGGTTCACTCTAACGCCGTCGCGCTTCCTGCGGGACTTGCAGTAAATGTGTTCGTTGTGAATTATTTTGCAGACGTGAGAACGCGGGCTTTTGCAGCTCCTAGGACTTACACGGAGTTAGTCTGGGTCTTCTTGGCACGTTCAATGAATACTTGTTGAATGAATTCATAGCTAATAAATGAGTATAGAACTGTGCACAATTTCACTTCTTTGCCCCCTCCCACTGGTGGAATGTCTCTTCATTTCTCTCGCAGTTAAAAAAATCACTCTATGTCTACAACTAATAATTTGCATTCTAGAAAACTTAAACTATACTAACAGAGAAAAAAGAAAGCAATAATCCTTCATCATCAGTCCAGATCTGTGTACTCATGTTCCCTTGATAAGATTATATACTACACATCACACATCCTGTATCACATACATGGCCCAGCTTTTATATTAGAGGCATCAAAGGGCATGTGACATTTGACACCCTGATTTAACTTACTCTCACTGGCTTGATTTTAAAGATCTATGCATATTCTTCTATCCTCAGCTGCCTATCAAGACTTGGAATACACTTCTAGCCCTGCATTTCTACTGCTAGGAATTTAACAACAGCTCTAGTTTACCTGTATGAAAACACTGTCGTAACAAAAGACTGAACCCAACCTGTTTATTAGCAAGGGATTGGTCAAACTGTGGTTCATTCACATGAAGGAAAACTGATTCATCTTGCAGCATGAATTTATGCTCATTTACTTAAGCAGTCCCCCACTGATGGACATTTAGGTTGTTTTCATTTTTCCCCCTTTAAACAATATTGCTGGCCAGGCGCGGTGGCTCACGCCTGTAATCCTAGCACTCTGGGAGGCCGAGGCAGGAGGATCGCTCGAGGTCAGGAGTTCAAAACCAGCCTGCACAAGAGCGAGACCCCCGTCTTTACTAAAAAATAGAAAGAAATTATCTGGAGAACTAAAAATATATAGAAAAAATTAGCTGGGCATGGTGGTGCATGCTTGTAGTCTCAGCTACTCTGGGGGCTGAGGCAGAAGGATTGCTTGAGTCCAGGAGTTTGAGGTTGCTGTGACCAAGGATGATGCCATGGCACTCTAGCCAGGGCAAAAGAGCGAGACTCTGTCTCCAAAAAAAAAAAAAAATATTGCTATGACTGTATTTGTGCATATTCACTTTGCACACTCTTCCTATTATCTCCTTAAGATGAATAATTAATACTTCAAGAGTAAAGGATGCTATTTCTCTTATATATTCTATGTTTAGAGCTGGAATCCTAATTAATAATCTAGCGTTAGTCACATATGCACATGCATAAAAATGCACCAAGCTGCTCTTCCTTGCAGCAAAGATTTAAACGCTCTCAACCTTTCCAACTCAGAAACTTCTTTCTTCCCTACCAGAAATTGGGTCACTCCAGTGAAGGGAGGTCTCTGAACTTATTTTATCCACTCTTTCCTTCATTTGGCGAAGTCCTTTTTTTTATAGGCCACGATTAGAAATAATTTCACCTTTGATGGCTTCCCTGGAGTCATACACAGTTGCACACACACCATTGCACACACCAGATTCGCACACATGAATTTGCACACAGTTGAGTACCAGGTTACCTTGAAGTCCCAAAGCCACATTTGGAAACAATACTCAGCACAGCAAATGACAGCAAATGACATTGCGCTGCTGATGAGATGAAACTGTCAAGCATAATAAAATGCAGCCCTTGAGTTGGAGCTCCCTGCTATCCATGTGATGTCCAAGTTGCATCTAGTCTGCAGGATAAATTCATCTTCATTCAGAAACAAAACTGGAATTAAGTGGTATTTAAACATTTAAAAATTCAATTCAAGTTTAATAATATACGTACATGGTACACATTTTTTCCAAACAAAAACAGTAAAAGGTTTCTCCGCTGCCTCATCTCCCATCCCAGTTCCTAGATTCCTCTCCCCAGAGGCAACCATTTCTACACTTGCTTGCATCTCCCTCCGTAGATACTCTCTGCATATATAAACAAGGCTGTGTATGTGCACCCTCCACACACACACAGGAGGCTGACATACTGTGCACACTGTCTGCATTTTGCTCTTTTCTCTTACAGCATCTGAGTCAGTTTTCCTTCCCATGAATGAACCACAGTTTGGCCAATCCCTTGCTAATAAACAGGCTGGGCTCAGTCCTTTATTACTGCCAATGTTCTTCTCACACAGGTAAACTAGACCTGCTGCTACATCCCCAGCAGTGGAAATGCAGGGCTGGAAGTGTATTCATACTCCTGATAGCTACTGCCAAATTGCCTTCCTAAGAAACCCTTCCAAGTTGTGCTACCCCAAATCAGGTTTAAGAGTGCCTGGTTCCTCACATCTTTGCCCATTCAAAATATGCCCTGTCAATTTTTCGTCAGTCAGATCTATGAGAATGTTTTAATGCTGCTTTTGGTTGCTAAACAGCTTACAGGAGTTTGGGTTGGAACGTGGTCTCCAAGGAAGATAGAGCGATAGGCTCCAAACCCCCATTGAGCCAGGAGTTGGAAATTCCAGGGAAGGTTGGCCCCAAGGAATTTCTTCCCCTTGACAGGGGAAGGAAACTGGCCTGTGGGTTTTGTTTACCATGCATGAATGGGGGAGGCGCTGTGCCCTTGTTTGGGGTGCTGCCCTCCCTCTGGCTGGCGGCAGTCACCCTGCCGCCAACAGCCACTTTACCCCTAGGGCCAAGGGCTCTGGAGAAACCCAGCAGCAGGGACACCACCTGGCTGCTTTGGGAGTTCAAACCCAGGACATGACCTGTCCACCCAGAATGATGCACCCGCTTAGGCAGATTTAACTACAGAAGGCAGTGAGATCCCCATATTCCCAGAATTTATCCAAAGCCTCCTGGAAATTTCCCATGCCTTCCCCACCTCAGGCTTGCCTAAGTAATAAAGGAGGCAGATTGCACTGGAAATGAACAAAATTGCATATTCCTTTTGCATAAGCAAAGAGATTTGAGCGAAGCTTTTGCATACACTGTGACAGTCCCTCAATTCCTTGTCTTTTTTTTATACAGCAGCTTATAAACTACACAAAAAAGGTCTAGTATTAATATAAAATGTCTTCTTTCAGCTGTGATTTTGGGCAAGACTAAGGGATGTTGAACATTTCAGCTATTTAATCTGCTAAAAAGACCACTGGACCCTTTGTATTTTTAGTGCCCTCCCTGCATCTTGCTTCTTTTTGAATGCACGCCTGAGGAGGGGGATTTGGGACACTGTGTTCCTCGCTTTTCCAAGTTGCTTTCTACACAATTTTTTGTCTGCCTGGCCCAAGCAGCAGCGTTTTCTGTGAACACGCAATTCTAGCTCAGTTTCCTTCTCCGGACAGACAGCTCTTGTCATCCCAAAGGAAATTATTCTCAGCCATGGTTTTAGATATTGACACAAATCTGGAACATTATTCTGTACTTGAAAATGCATAAAGACTTTAATGACATGAAAAGATATTTTAAAGTGTTACGCTTCTGCTATCACAGAACTTCAATTTGATTTTACTTACTGTTGTTTTAGAAAAATACCACTTGTGTTTGTTTAAGAAAAATGTTTACTGTATTATTTTCATCTCCTCTTCCTTGTTGCTTGTAAATCTTTTCAATGAACAAGAAATAAATCACCTGCAAACAGACGAAGTGGGGCGGGGTGGGGGGAGTGTTGTGGTGTCCAGGCTGGGAATTTTTTTCTCTCTCTGAAAAGAAACTAACTATCCATGAGTTGTTCCATGAAGTTCTCAGGTGTTTCCATCTCAGCCGGCCCTGGGGGGGGTTGAGCCCGCATGACTTGCCCATCAAAGAGTTAAATGTGCACACTCCCTGTTGCAGGCGCTGGCTCCCGCTGCAGGTGGGTGGAGCTTGGAATCCGGGTCCCCCAGACCCCTGGCATTTTTGGTTGATCGTCTTTAATTACTTTTGAGGGCTGAGCGAGGTTGCTTGTGCCTCCAGGCGTTCATGACAGGCAAGGAATGTTTTTTAATGCCATTTAGAAGGAGCACATCATTAAGCATCAAACAGCAAAAATGACAAGAATAGCGAGTGTATCATTATAGCCTTCGTTTAAGTAGAAGGTGCAGTAAACAGAAAGAAAAACCAACCACAAGAGGGGGGCGGATTTATTTGTTTTGATTGCCTGTTATTCAGAAAGGTATTTATACTCTGGTGCCTCAGGTTGAAGGGTGAGGGGAGAGGAGGGAGGGAGGGGAGGCCAGGAAGTCCGACTTACTCTTGAGAAAGCAACTTAAGAGTCATGTTTGGGGCTGTGAACTAGCACAACCTCTGTGGAAAGGAACATGGAGATACCTCAAGGAGCTGCAAGTGGAACTACCATTTGATCCAGCAATCCCATTACTAGCTACACAAAGGAACAAAAGACATTCTACAAAAAAGACATCTGCACTCGAATGTTTATAGCAGCACAATTGCAAAGATGTGGGAACAACCCAAGTGCCCATCAATACATGAGTGGATTAATAAAATGTGGTATATGTATACCACGGAGTTCTACTCAGCCACAAAAAACGATGGTGATCTAGCACCTCTTGTATTATCCTGGATAGAGCTGGAGCCCATTCTACTAAGTGAAGTATCACAAGAATGGAAAAACAAGCACCACATGGACTCACCATCAAATTGGTATTAACTGATCAACACTTATATGGCACATAATAGTAATAACATTAACCTGGTGTCGGGCAGGTGCAGGGGGAGGAGGGGAAGGGGATATTCACACCTAATGAGTGTGATATGCACCGTCTGGGGGATGCTTGTAGCTCTGACTCAGGTGGGGCAAGGGCAATATATGTAACCTAAACATTTGTACCCCCATAATATGCTGAAATTAAAAAATAAATAAAATGATAAAAAATGTCTAAAGAGAAAAAAGTTCTTGCTAATTATTGTTTTAACATTTTTTTCCTAAGGAGAAGAGCACATACAGAGATGTTCCTGTGTTGACAGGTCCATCTGATTTAGAAATAAAAATATAGGACACTCAGTTAAATTTGAATTTCAGATAAACCATAAATTATTTTGTTAGTATAAGTATGTCCCATGCAATATTTAGGAAAGACTTATGCTGAAAGAAAGTATCCTTTGTTTATCTGAATTTCAAATTTAACCAGGTGTCCTGTGTTTAATTTGGCAGCCCTGTTAGAGTAGGAATCTAAATGCTAGTTCCTTGTCATCTCATCATCTGTGTGTTTGGAAAATTAAGTGCCACTCCATAAAAAGAGAAATTAAGTGGGGGACACATATGTCAGTCAAGAGGCTACATAATATTCTCGGCGAGCTGTGTTTTACCCCCAATAGCATAAATGCGAGTTAGCAGTTCTGGAAACTGGTGGAATCACAATGGTGGACCCTGCAGAAACTGTGCTGGGAAGTAGATGGGTGGACGCTTGGACTGGGGATTTTGACAGAAAGGGCTGGATGTGGACATTCAAGGAGTGGCCTGAGGCTGCTTCCTAGTGGTGTGCCCCTGAGAAAGCTGCTTCGACTCTCAGACCCTCGGTTTCCTCATCTGTAAAACAGAATTACCTGCTTGTCTCTCCTGAAGTTGTACTCACTGAGATAACACATAAAGCCTGATGCTCAGGAAGGGACAAAGAGCCCCCTAGAAATGGTGGGTGCTGGGGGCCAGGTGAGGTGGCTCATGCACCTGTAATCCCAGCACTTTGGGAGGATGAGATGGGAGCATTGCTTGAGGCCAGGAGTTCAAGACCAGCCTGGGCAACATAGCAAGACCTCATCCATAAAAAAAAAAAAAGTTTTAAATATCTGGGTGTGGTGGCATGTGCCTATAGTCCCAGCTACTCAGGAGGCTGAGGCAGAAGGATCACTTGAACCCAGGAGTTCAAAGCTTCAGTGAGCTATGATTAAGTCACTGCACTTCAGCCTGGGAGACAGAGGAAGACCCTAGAGAGAGAGAGAGGGAGAAAGAAGGAGAGAAAGGAAAGAAGGAGGGAAGGAAGGAAGGAAGGAAAGAAGGAAGGAAGCAACGGTGGTGCTGTTTGGAGAGACGGTGCTGCCTAATGGTTAAGGTTAGGACACTGGGCTTGAGAGAACAGAATTTCGGCAGCTGTGTCTCCTTGGGCCAATGACTTTGCTCTCAGAGTATTCAAGTTCATTCATGGTGATCTTTTTAAAATTTAAACCAAAATGACTCTTTTAAAATGGAAGTGGGATCTTGTCATTCCACTGTTCAAATATCTTGGACTAAAAGCCAGGCCTTCCCATGCCCTAGGAGACCCTAGGTGATGTCCCCACTCACCCACCTGCATGGCTCTGTCACTCTGGCTGTGTTGGCTTCTCAAGTGCTCCAGCAGGGCTGGGGCTGGGGGAGGCACGAGAGGCACCCAGGGTGCAGGACTGGGGGAGGCACCTGTTCCTGGGGCTGTGCAAGTGTTCACAGGCGGTCCCTCTGCGGAAGCTCCTGCCTTCCTGCACAGCGGGTCCCTCCCGTGCTAAGACATGGCCCCCAAACCCTCTGATGTCATTGTCTGTGCTTTGGGAGAAATTCTGACCTGGAACAAAACCTTCCAGAGCCTGAGATTGAGACCAGGTGTAGAAAATTCAAATAAACCTGCAGAACTTTCCCTTCATATATTTAATGACATTTATCTAGTATCAGTATTGAAAACCTATTACACGCTAGCCATTGTTTTAAGACCCTAACAAAGCACCTCATAAGGTTATAGTTTTAAAAGGTAGAGCTTCCATTTTAAGCACTTTGTACAGGCCAGGTGTCAGATCAGGGGCTTTGTAACAACTATCCTAATAAAAAATGCCCATTTCTTGAATTTTTGCTGAATAGGTCCACTTAGAAATCAGCAAATGATAAAAATACAACTAATAGCCCCATTGCACAGATGAGGAAACTGAGAATCAGAGAGGGGTAGTAACTTTTTCAAGCTTGCACAGCTAGGAAGTGATGGATGGAGCTGGGGCTTGAACCTGCAGCAACCTGCTGTCAGAGAAGGTCCTTCACTGTCTTCATCTTTTTCCTTCCCAGACAAGAGTGCACGGTCTTTGAGCTTCCCACAGCATGTGTGAAACCATCTGAAAAAGCAGGGATTTCACTGGAAAAGTTGAGAGCAGTTGACCAGTCAAATCACTCCAGAGTCATTAGTTCAGGTCACCAGACGTGGTTATAAAGAAGTGACTAAAACCAACCACAACGTTTTGGCCTGTGACTATGGTCCCTCTTAGTTGTCTGGCAATAAGAGAACCAGCCCGAGGCAAAAAGAAAAAATGATGTTCCAGGTCAACATTCAATTGAATTGCAATGTTTGTTCATCTCCTCTTCACTCTCAGCTCCATTTCCTTGTGCATTAGCCCAGGGTCAGAAAACTTTTTCTGCACAGAGAGTAAATATTTTCGGCTTTGGAGGCTATGCCATCTCTGTCGCAACTACTCAGTTCTGCTGCTCAAATTCAAAAGCAGCCACAGGCAACATAGGGACCAATGCACTTGGCTTCGTCCGACAGAACTTTATGCAGCGATTCTCATTGTTCCTAATAGTGATGTTTTATAAAGTCACCACGAAGTCTGAATTTGCAAATACTCCTTCGGGACATACAGGGTTATGTTCCTGTGAGACTCTAGTCATTTCTTCTTTTTTTATTTTTAACTTCTATTAATCGGTACTTCTAGGATGGAGGGAATCTTAGGAAAGGGAAAAGCTGGGCTTCAAATAAATAAAACGTGTTGATTCTTCCAGCTCTAACATCCTCATGACCGAGCCCAGTGGGGGATAACGCGGTGTGCTGGGTGCGCCCAGAGCACGGCTCATCGCTTACTTGTCTGTGTTCAGAGAGTGAGCCAAGGTACCCGCTGCATTTAAGGGATGTTACTGTTTCGGCATTTTTTCAACTGATCAATACATAACCTCGTTTTATGTGTGTTTCTCTTTAAATTCACCTTATTTAATATACACTGTGGATTCATTAACATTGAACTCAAGGCCAGCAGCGCTATAACTCATACTTGGATAAAGCTCATTGTGTTAGGTGAGCTGATGTTAGATGTGTAAATGTAAAATGTAACTTCTCCGTAAGGCACAGCACAGCCTTCTCGCCCTTGGGAACACCAGCCAGGCGCAGCACGACACTTAACGGCCATTTTAAATAGTGAAATCACCAACACAAAGCAACAAAGTGTGGAACACGTGGCACTAGATAGACCACTAGTTTACAGTGAGAAACACGAAGGCAGAGCACGGCCTTGTTTGGATCAGTTAGGAGCATGGACATTGGGTGACTTACATTTTTCTCTGCTTCACACGTGTCTGAGAACGATCACAAAAGTGCCTTGAGTATTGGTTTCTCGGTTGCAAACACATTTCAGCCAGTAGGCAAATCTGCAAATACTGAATCTGCAAATAATGAAGACTGACTGTGCACAGACCTTGAGATTTGAATTTCATATAATTCTCATATGTCACAAAATATTCTTCTTTGATTGTTTCTAGCCATTTAAAACCATTCTTAGCTGGCAGGCTGTACAAAAATAGGCGGTGAGCCAGCTTTAGCCCACGGGCTGTGGCTTGCTGACCCCTGCCACGGCAGATCCACCTCCCTGCTGGTGAGATTTCTCATGGAAAGGAAAGGCCCGGAGCCTTCTGAGCAGGGTTTGCCTTTTCATCTCCTGTCAACAGTGGGTAAGAGTATAACTTTTCTCACTGAGGTAGGAAAAGGAATTCATCCCACCTCCACTGTCTGGTGTTCAGATGCCCAACAGTGATGCCCCTTACATGCAGCGGGTACCGTGGCTCATGTTCTGAACACCCAGCACGCTGTGCTATCCCCCAGCAGTGGGCTCCAGCACGGCGCTGTTGGAGCTGCAAGAATCGATGCATTAGTTGAAGCCCAGCTTTTCCCTTCCCTAAACTGCCCTCCATCCTTGCAGTATCTATTCACAGAAGTTAAAAATAAAAAAGAGAAGAAAGAAAAAGAAATGCTGGCCTTCTTTCTCCCAGAGACACATCCTTGCAGCCAGGACAATGAGGCCATTTATTCCAGTGATGCAACCCGCCCTGAATGCCCGAGATGCTAACTCGAACCAGGGCAGGAAGGACAGTATTTGATGAAATGTCTTCTCCTAGTACTGAGCTTACCCATGGGCCCTTTTAAAATAGTTCTCAGGAAAACCCCGGACATGTTGGAGGAGATTGCTCCCCCAAATTCTTCCCCAAAGAGATATAGGATCGAAGTGAAAAATAAACTGACATTTCCTAATCATCTGAGTCAGTCTTCCAATTTGAAGACTATTCAAATCTTTGTCTTCCCATCCTGGGAGCCAAAAGCTGGCCAGTATCCTGCAGGGAGAATTTCAGTGGAGGGGCATTCGTTCATTCATTCATTCAACAAATGTTTTCCAACGCCTGACCTCTCCAGGGACTCTGCCCGACTCTGATGGTGCGAGAGCAAATAGACAAATCCTTCCTGGTTTTGCCATCTCCAGAGTGTCAGAGATAATCGCCCTATCTAGAATTCTTTCAGGAGAGTTTTTTGGAAATTCTATCTCATTTTCACTCAGAAGAGTTCAGAGATGGTCAAATGACATATGCCCTAATCAACATAGGACCGGAAACATCTGGACTCCCTTTTTTGCACTGGATCTTGCAAAAATAAAAACTTAAGCTTACTTTGATTAGTCATTCAAATAAAAATGAGATTACATTAGTCTGGCAATTTTTCTTATTAAAAACAAGGCAACAACAGCAAACCCTCTAAATCTGTGCTTGTGAACCCAGGAATTCATTCTTGCTCTGCTCTCTCTGAAACCTCCAGGCTTTTGCTGAAGATGGTTTTGTATCTGTTCTTCATTCTGCAAAATTTGCCTTTGGCCAAAACCAAGAATTTGTTGACCTAATTCAACCTAAAATGGGCTGATTTTAACTGCTTCTTAGCAAGTCTTTGGAAAGCAGAGGAGGTTGTCTTAAGCACAACGTGGTCTGCGGTTGTCAAGGAGCCTGCTAACCCCTGGTTAATCTATCCTCAGGTAACAGAAGATGTACCAGGAGACAGGCCTGCTACCCCGAGGTGGTCCACGCAATTTCTTTTTCAGAAACTATACTGTTTACAGAGACACGCAGACGGCCCCTATCGCTTTCTTAGATCCAAGATAGCCAGATCTCTTTAGCAACACCTACCGCTCCACCCACCTCCACCCAATTCATGGAGAGAAGTGATTTTCTGCAAGAAATAGATGTCTTCATTCTTGCAGGGCTGGCTAGAGCATTGGGTAGGAGGCAGTCGCTGGGACGTCAGATCAAACTTGGTTGCTCCCTGATCGTGGGCTGTTAGCAAATTCTAAAAATTTCTTAAGCAATCACTCCTTTTTAATATAACACCAGAATTCTAGGTCAGCTGGTATCTAGTGTCTCTCAGAAAGAGACTGTAAAACAAATTTTATAACTTGGCACATTAGATTCTTACCTTGAGTTGGTAGGAATCTAAACAAGGGTTACTCCCGTAGATTGTGGGAGTAAAAATCGGTTTTGCCTTAAACAAAAGCAGTTTTGTAGCATGTATCCAAATGTAAAAGTGCCCATACCCTTTGACTCAAATTCCCTTTAGAGCAAGGGTCTGCAAACTACAGAGATGGCACAACTACAGGCCCTGCAGCCTGTTTCTGCACAGTCCACAAACCAAGAATGGTCTTTAAGAGTTTTACGTGACTGAAAAAAAAGAATATTTCATGACACATGGACATTACAGGAAATTCACACTTTAGTGTCCATAAATAAAGTTTTATCGGCACACAGCCATGCCTATGTGTTTATGCATTGTCTGTAGAACTGAGTCTCGGTAGCAGAGACTGTGTGGTCCACGAAGCCTGAACACCCTTACTCTCTGGCCCTTCCCAGGAAAAGTAGGATTCTCAGGGAGCTGCGGGAAGGTGATGCCCGTCACTAGGGGACCAGTTTAATAAATTATGACACAGCTGGTGGGTGCTGTTCTACAGAGCTATGGAGAAGGATGTCTCTGTCGCAGGATAGAGATGACCACTGATCACTGTTTTTGATTTTTGATTTTTACTTTTTGATCCTTGTGCTAAAAAGTCACCTGCTAAGCACATACTGTATTCACAGGCAAAATAATAATAATAATAAAAAGCCACCTGCCACGTGCACTTGATGTTGCTGAAGGGTGCCCTGCCGCGCGTGCGCACAGGGGCAGCGCCCTCTTGCTGACACCCGTCTTCCTTCAGTGGCGAAGTTTCGATGCTCAGTGAAGGTGTGCACGCTGAAAAGGGGACAGTGGTAACTGGCTCGGGTTTTCCCAGGGCTGTGCCTGTTTTAGACATCTTGCCTCGCTGTCTCCATTAAGTAAGTCGGTCTGGGGTTTGAAAACTCCGGTCGGGTTGTGTGTGACTCTCGGTCCGCCACTAACTCGCCACTGACTCCGGGCAGAGGAGTTCACCTCTCCGCCTCCCACGTGTGAATGGGGCTCGATGGCCTGTCCCTCACAGTGCCGTGGCACCCGGTCGGGGTCAGGGGCTGAGAACGCTGCCTGGGGTCGTGCGCGCTCCCTCCGGGTCGGCCCCGGGAAGGCGTCTACACCGCCCGCGCCCTGAAACCGTGATCTAACTGCACACAGCGCCCGCCCTTGCGAAGAGCTAAACCACGCGCTGATAGATGATGTTCTCTGCGTGCGGAGCAATGTCCAGAAGGAACACGCCAGCTGGAGAGCGGGAAAGAAAAAGACATGAGAGTTTTTAAATTTAAGATTTCTTTCATCCTGTATCGTGCCCTTTGTGACAATATTTCTTTTTTAAAAGAGGGTTTTGTTGTCGTTGTTAAATGAAGAATGTCCCCGTTGAGGCTCCTTCTGCAAAATACCTGACCAGCACGTCTCAGAAAGGTCAAAGTCATCAAAAACAAGGAAGATCTGAGTCACTGTCATATCCAAGAGGAGCCTGAGGACACAGGAGGACGAAATGCAGGAACGTGGTGTCCTGGGCTGGATCCCGGAGCAGAAAAAGGCCACGAGGGGACCCAAGGAGCTCTGAGCCGATGGGGACTTCAGTCGTGACGACGCAGCGCTGTGATGCGTGAGCTGCGGCGGAAGCACCGCACTGCAGCAAGACGCTAATGAGAGGCAGCGGTGTGGGCGCTTGTGAATCTCATCAATCCTAAAATCAAGGCGTTTATGTAAACAAAATGGAAAACAAAATTTCTGTTATCTTTTTCCTTAAATAGGTCAATCACACAGCCAGGCAACATCATGCAGAGTTTTTGAGGCAAGATTTGGGGCTGGAAATTATATCGAGGTCTCCGTCCTTAGAATCTGAAAACGCTATGTGTGTTTGCAGGGGCTAGGGGAGGAGGGACGGTGTGTTATCATCGTTTCCTACAGCCGCCGTAACAAATTACCACAAACTCAGTGGCTTAAATCCACACGAATTTCTTATCCTAAATTTTAGAGGTATTCCAAGATCAAAGAGCCAAAAAAATAAAAAATAAAAAAATGTTAGAGGTAGAAGTCCTACACAGGTGTGCCAACCTAGAACCCAGGTGTCGGCAGGACAGCCTTCCTTCCGGAGGTCCTGGGGAGAATACCCTTCCTTGCCTTTTCTGGCTTCTAGAACTCCCTTCTCCGTCTTCAAACATTCCTCTCAGACTCTGACCCTCTTGTCTCTCTTAGAAGGATCCTGCAATGACATTGGGCCACTCAGATAATCCGGGATAATCTCCCCACTTCAAGATCCTTAACCAAATCCGAAAAGTCTCTTTTGCCATGTAAAGGGACATTCACAGGTTCCAGGATTCGGACGTGGCCCTTTTTGGGGGCGCTGCAACCACAGCTGGAAAACAGTCTTCCCTTTGCGTTGTGATTTCACACAGGAAGCTCAGGGTGATGTCGGGAAGGGTCTTCCCAGTTCTGGGCCTCAGTTTCCTCATCTGTAAATGCAGTTGCCTTAGCTCTGGGATCCCTCCTGTCGGGTGTCTGTCTGGAGACACGTTTTGTCAGTGTTCACAGGACACCCCACAGTCCCTGAAGTCAGGAGGGCAGGGCCAGACTGCAGTTTTACCCGCTCAGGTTTATAGACTGACTTGATTCTCCCCTCCTGGTGGATGGGACTGCTGGATTGATTTTGTTTCATTTTTTGTTGCTCTTTTGTACAGGAGCCCTGTGAAACAGAAACTTAGTCACTGCAATGAAAAACCTGAAATATTTTTAAATCTCCCCAGCAGGGCCTTCTAGTCTAGAGACTAGAGTTGGGCATTGGCTCTGGAATCCCGCAGGCCTGGGTGCAAACCCAGCTCCACCCCTCACTGGCCAGGAGCACTTGAGGTAGTCTCTGGACTTCTCTAAGCCTCTGTTTCCTGCAATAATTGTCATACCTATCCCATGGGGTTTTTGCAAAGAATCAGTGAGATAATGCAATAAAAGTGCCTGGCATGATGCAATGCCAACGCCCCAAAATGCTCTTGAATGTGCAGTCACTGATCACATGCTTTTATTTATTTATTTTTTAAGTAAAACTCCTGAATTCCAACTTCAACAGTTACGACTGATAAACCAATATTTGCCTTAACGTCTAGCATCTCTTTCCCTGCAAGGAAACATCAGAACATCGCAACTGGGCCAAACATTCTCAGAGCTGCGGTTTGAAAACAAGACAAAACAAAGCAAAATCTCCAACCAGAGGGATTTCTGAGATGTTGGTTTTTCCTGAGGGATTTTGCTAATGCCACCCAAAAAGGAACCCCCACACATTTAAGCAGCAGCATCCACAGGGAGGGTGTTGTTTGTGTGTTTTAAATTGCTGAAGGAGCTATTTATTTAGGCAGAAGGAAGGAAAAAAACAGCCGTGATGGGGAAAACAATAGTGGACCTCTTTCCTTTTATCTTCCTACGCTATGGGCTGGCTCAAACTTGGAAGGCTGAGGGGCTGCTGGCATGGATTTGTAAAGACAGCTTAGTAGAATTATTAAGTTGGGGCCAGACTCACATCTATTCAAGTCCCAGGTCTGTAGTTTTCTAGCTGTGTGACCTCGGGTAAGTGGCTAAGCCTCTCTGTGCTTGCTTGCTTTCCTTTTTTTTTTTTTTTTGAGATGGGGTCTTGCTATGTTGCCCAGGCTGGTCCTGAACGCCTGGGTTCAGGCAATCCTTCCACCTCAGCATCTCCTATGTATGGAAAATAATTCTGTCCACATCACAGAATAATAGGAATTCTGTGATGATGAAGGAGTGAATTCACAGAATGTCTTAGCCTGATACTTGGCACATAGACACTGTTTTGAAAATGTTAGCTATTGGCTGACACTTCCTCCTTTGCATGACAAGTGGGCTTCATGCATTGGGCTTTTGCTTCATGAAAACAGATGCTCAGTTTGAGAAGGGAGAGGATGAGAGTGGGGAGGGGCTTCCAAGCCATGAACAGGCAAGTCACCAGGGAGAAAATGCAGTCAAAACACTATTAAAAAGATGGTCAGCCCCACTGGACAGCTGTGAAGCACTCATCAAACACTACAGGGTGTCGGTTTTCATCCACAGAGGGGCCAAAATTTAAAAGACTAGTAGCATTTGGTACTAGGGAGGGTACAAGGAAGTGGGCACGCTCCTACATTCTGGTGTAACTACTGGAAAAAGTACAATGGCAGTATCAATTATACTAGAACATGGGCTTGTTCTCACTTTTCGAGAGCGGGTCCTTAGCAACAAGAGTATGAGTGACCCGCATGAACAGAAGAGGACGTGCAGCGCCCGGAAATGTCCCGAACACCTGCAATGGGTTAAATGAATCGTGGCATGTCCACAATCAGAACTCGAGGCAGGTATTTAAAGGGATACTCAGAGCCGCGAGTCTCGGCAACAGCTGGCGCTGATTGAACACTTTCCCTGTACCGGACACAGCGATGAGCACACTCTCTGTGAACGCTAGTTGTGTTACGCAAGCCGTGAAATGGATGTGGCTGTTATCCTAGTTTTACAGGTGAGCAAATGAAGGCACTGCAGAGGGAAGCCAGTCACCCAGGATGTCCAGTGCCTGAGTGACAAGCTGTATTTGAAACCCCTGACCGGCTGCGGGGGTTGAACTTGAACTCTGAAACTCTGGACTAATCGAACCTCTTGGCCCTGAAAAATGAGGCCTGTTGGACAAAGAAAAGGGACCATAATAGCCCAGTGCTGAGTAGCAAATAAGACATGAAATGGTACCGCCCTCCCCCACCCCCTCCTCCAAACTCCTGACTCTCCTTAATTTTCTTCATAGCCCTCACCCCCCACCCCTACACACGGGATTTGTATGTTGTTCCTTGTCTTCCCCCCCCCCACACCCCCACATGCAGGCTTCATAAGGGCAGGTCTTTACTGTTTTGTGTCTCTAGTACACAAGGATAGTGTACTGGTGCCCTGTGGACACTGGATAAATGTTTGTTGAGTGAACGAATGAATGTGTCACCTTACTTTAACCCTGAAAGCATTCAGCCACTTGCTGGGCCACTAGGATGGGGCTGGGGAGCCCCACAGCCTGGGGCTGTTGACCAATGTCCAGGACAAAGTCAACTGGAGCATCCTCTGGGCACTGAGGGTCTGCGGAAACCTGAGTTTGGGAGAGACGACATGTCAAAACTCCCCGCTGCCTCCCTTAAATATCCACCAATAGCTTGCAATGAACTAGAGGAAGACTTAATAAATCTGGAAGCTAAATTTCTTTTGGCCGCAGAGTTAAAGCCTTGGCAGCTTCTAGCTGCGTAAATTAAAACAATAAGCTGTTTTTTAAAATAACATTTCTAAACATGCATATCCTTGAATTAACATCCAGCTCAGAGCCCATCACGAGACTGTTGACAGAAGACAGGGACCCTGGCTGCGTGCCCCATAAGTGCCCACGCCACAGTGAGAGCCACCGCTGGCCTCCCCAGGTGTCCTAGGAAGAGCAGCGTTCCCCAGCAAGGGTCTCCCTCCAGCGCCTCAGCCCATGTGGGCCGGACGCGGCCAGCTACCACCGCAGACAGGCCGCGGGCACTCACGCACAATCACTGCAGACCCTTCTCTCTACGAAGGAAAAAAAGAGGTTGGCTGCAGCTGTAGTTAATTTACTTCTGATTAGTCTAACCTTTCCCCCTCTGAGGAAGTTGTTTAGCAGGAGGGGAAAATGCGGTCACAATATTGTTTTATGACTGTTTATCTTTAGAGCCCAAGCGATGCTGATTGCAAATATTTATGCGCATTTTTAAAAATCTCAGCTAATGTTTGGAATGCATTTTTTTAAAAAAGAAGTAAATCAGATGTCGGGTGGATCAAGCAATTTTGGAGGATTTCAAAATCATAACCAAGTTTCCCCCACCGGCCCACTGGGACTGATCGCATCGATGCTGCAGTTAAGCGGACTTGATCAAAATTCGGAATGTTACCGTTCTGTTTGGCTGCGGAAGGCTTTTGCCCATTTTAAATGTGCATATTAGTGACTAGGCTAGAAATCTAAGTCTTAGCATGTGTTATATTAAAGAAAAGAACCTCTGAATGAGAAAACTTTGCACTTCGGTTAGAAATGCTGCTTTCCTCTGAGAGGAACCCTTAGCTAAGTGTCAAAGAAAAAGCTCTAGACACAATTTCCCACCTCCCAAGTAGCCACTGTGCCCGGGTTTGCCACCCTGAGCTGAAAGCTGCACACCACTTCCAATTCTGTGCTCCTCGCTGCCGGAGCTGTATCTGCCGACCTGCTGCACAGTGAAGTTCTTTGGCCTCTGAAGATAACACCAGGGAGGGCGAGGAGCTTCATGTCATGTGGTCTCTGGCTTCAGAGCCACATGGATTGGGGTTTCAGTACCAGTTGTGCCAGCTGCATGGTGGCCATTAAGACAGTGGGGCCCAGGGCCCAGGGCACTGTGAGCCCAGCCGCTCACGTGTTTCTGGGCAAGCACCTGATTGGGACACGTTGGATTGGTCCAGAGGTGGGCACCTGCCCCAAGCTGGGCCAATCGGATCTCTCTGTTGGGATCTCAAATGGAAAGAGATGGCCAGTCCCTGAGGCTGCCAGCCTGTGATTTGGAAACTCTGAGTAGAGGCTCAGTCCCTTTACCTGGGACCGGCAGCAATCAGTGGGGCTTAGGTTGAAGTCCGCAAATGTCTGGTTCTGAAGCCCGCGTCCCCACCCTGCGTTGGCACCCTGCTCCTGCTGGTCCCCACACCAGACTTTTCCTTCTCCACAGGGAGGAAGCACCTGTCCTCTTCATTGCACAATCTCCCTTTCCCTCCACACCACGCCGGGACGGTGCGGTGCTGCAGGACACGCATGGCCGGCACAGTCGGCGACGCATTTCAGCACGATGCCTTCTCAGAAGTGGGGTTGCGAGGTCAAGCAGTGTGTGCCTTTGATATTTGCTGAACAGTGCCATCTAGACTAATCTGTATTTAAATTGAATCCTGACGTGGAAATGGTCAAAACCATTCGTGGTTATACATGTGTAGAAGAAATGCAATGAATGAAACTAAACAAACAAAATCTCTTCCCCCAACCCCCAACCCCTCAGCTGGAATCCACCAGTCTCTTGGATGCTAGGGCTCTACTGAATTATTATTGTTTTTTAAATCCTAGAATGTGGTTTGTGAAATTGTATGCATAAATGGCAAAAATGTAACAAATGCATGGTTGGTAACTAAGTAAATTGGCCTGTTATAGAACACAGAGGATAATTAAAAGCAACATAATGAGATTATTAATAAAAACTACCATTTGTTGAGAGCTCTGATGTACAGAGATCTTCAGGCGCATCATCTGATTTAACCTTCCTAACAACTTCCAGAGGCAAAGGCCTTTATTGTCCCCATTTTACAGACAAGAAGAGCAGGGCTTGCGGGCAGAAGTGACTTGCAGAACTGTTGGTTGGCACCCAGGTCTAAGTGACTCTATTTGCAGGCTCTAAAATCTCTCTCATGATACCTTCCTCGTAAGCATCATGTTCTCTTTAGAAGGTGTCCACAAAGAACATGAATGTTCTCTTTTGTAATGTCTAAAACGGTAGAGGCAGGTAGTGTGTTATCTCCACACAGTGAAAAAAAGAGCAATCATATCATGAACTTGGCCTTCCAGCCAGGGAATCCCACCTTCAGGGCTCTCTCCTGCCCATACTTGGTCTTCAGGCTTGGTTCTTCTGGATCTAGATGTAGTCCTCCACTCTGCTGCCTGGGCAGGAGGTGCTCTGGTGGAGAGATGAGATGGCAGTTCTCCTTACAACCCGCCAGTGCTCCCCACAAACCGCCAGGACTCTCTACAACCTGCCGGTGCTCAAACAAAGGGCAGTTTTCATTTCCAAAGGATGGCTTCAGAGGGACACACACACACACATAGAAAAGCAAGAGCTGGCCAGTTTGCAATGGAAAACCACTCTCTGGACATTGAAAACATTCTGTGCAGTGTTAAAGAGCATTCTTTGAAATAAGGAATTGACTCATCTGCTTAATGTAGCTTTTTGTTGATTCTTGTTGATGACACTCATGGCGAATGGTATGATTCAAAAATTATGATCTGTCTGAAACTGATACAGTCGGCCTTGGTGGTTGGACTGGCCACCGGTAATTGGAAACAGGAGCTCTGTAAGAGACATTCTTCAGGGAGAGAGAAAGAAAAGGCAAACACGTTGATGGACGAATTGTGGAAGGTTTGGGTCTGTTTTTCAATCCTTAAGCTCGCGACTTTTATTCCCCTTTTATTTAAAAGACCAGATGTCAGTGACCATTGGATACCCAACCTCACTGTCGACTGCAAGGACGTCCAGTTTTTACGGCAGGTCCTGAGAGACAACACAGTGGGAAGAAGGTGCATAAATGCAGGGTCACCAGGCTGGTGTGAGTCTCACCGCACACTCCCTGGCTGTGGACCTGGGACACACGTGTGTCTCTCCCAGGTCTCAGGCTCCTCAGCTGCTAAGTAGGGTGGTGACACTCACATGGTAAGGTGTGGTGGGGAACCAAGGAATACCTGGGAAAGCCTGCGGCGCCCCGCCTAGCGTGTGGGACGTACTCGAGATTGGTGGGCATTGCTGTGATTATTCTGTGACTTGTGATTGAACCATCTCTTAACAAGGGTAGAAAAAGAAATGTGAAAAAACTTTTGGGAGGTGATGTGTGATCCTTTCTTAGCATCCAACTTGAAAAAGTGTGGCAGAGTCCATCTTACTTAAAATATGATTGTGGGGTGCAGGAAATACCCTCCTTGCCCCAAAGATATCGGTGTCCCGATCCCCATAACCTAAGACTATGTTAGCAAAGGGAGGTTAACGTTGTAAATGGAATTAAGGTTGCCAATAAGATGACTTTAAAAGAGATTCTCCTGGGTTACCTGGGGGAGCCCAGTGTCATCAGTAGGGTCCTTAAAAGTGGAAGAGGGAGGCAAAGGAGTCGGGAGAGACGTCACTATGGAGGGACGGTCAGAAAGACACAACACTGTTGGGTTTGAAGATGGAGGAAAGGTCAAATGCAAGGGACGTGGGTGGCCCCTGGAAGGTGGAAAAGGCTGGAACCTCCAGAAAAGAACACAGCCTGCTGATACCTTGATTGTAGTTCAGTGAGATACATTTCAGACTTCTGGCTTCCAGAGCAGGAAGATGACACATTTGTGTTGTTTTAAGCTACTAGATTTCTGGTAATTTGTTAGAGCAGCCCTAGGAAAGGACTACAGTGATGTCAAGGCATTGGGAAAGTTCATTGTTTTTCCAGGCTCCCTTTCCTATTCACTTACTTACTCCTTGTATATTCTAAGGGAGTTGAGTCTACTTACAGCTCTTGTACGGTCACATGACAACTACTTGGTGCAAGAGTTGTCCTTGACTCAACACCAGATGGAAAAAAACCACAAACCCATGTAAACCAGAAAATCAGTTCTTGCAGAAAGGAAACAAATTCGAACATAGAATGTTTGAGCTTCATTTAGAATTTTTTTTTTTTCCCAAGACAGAGTCTCACTCTATCACCTGGGCTAGAGTGCCGTGGCACCAGCCTAGCTCACAGCAACCTCAAACTCTTGGGCTCAAGTGATCCTTTTGCCTCAGCTTCCCAAGTAGCTGGGACTACAGGTGTGTGTCACCACACCTGGCTAATTTTTACTATTTTTAGTAGAGACAGGGTCTCTTGGCTCAGGCTGGTCTCCTGACCTCAAGCAATCCTCCCGCCTGGGCCTCCCACAGTGCTAGGCTTACAGGCTCGTTTAGAATTGTAAAGCCACGATATTCCAATGCTCTCCCTCCACTAACATCTGCAAAATATAGTGCCTAGATAGGAGAAGCTGGGGTCTCCTGTTTTACATTTCAAATGTGAGCACAGGCTGTCAGAGGTAAATCACACACTTGCATCGGCTGGCATTTTTCAAAAGATCAATTATGCACTGACATCTCCGTGCATGCAGGCGCGGATTACTTACAGCCACCACGCAAGACTGAGACGTAGTGAGAATCTGGCCCTAAGCGCAATACAGAAATTCATATGCAGATGGCTGAGGAACGAAGGCAGTTCTGGAAGCTCCGTGGACCGTCGGTGCGTCTGTGTCCCAGCGGCGGCGGGCCTGGCAGAGCAGCCCAAACCAGAGGGGGCCCCTTCCCCTCCAGCCCCTCCAGCCGTGCCATTCGGTTTCCAGCCTGGGGTCACCAACCTCCATCCCAGGCTCCTCTGGGGCAGCTTCCCCAGAAGTCCAGCCCAAACATCTGTCAAGAGAAATGTGGCTCGTCAACCAGAGTCCACGTGATGGCTTAGAAACAGTCTGTGCTGGCTTATGACACACGAGGCATAAATTAAATCATAACTGAGCGCTGCACTGACAGCACGTGATGACAGGTGTTGTGAATAAGTTGGCACAGGGGCCACTGCCCTGCATAGCGATTGTCAGTCACAGCCACTCCTCATCCTCTCCCACTGGCAGGGCCTGGGGACGGCGCATCTAGCACAACGCGCCGGAGCCGGGGTGGCAGTGGCTCCTGCAGGTCTCAGGCTCCACCGCTGACATCGGAGCCCCGTGGGGCCATCGCTTCTCCCACCTTGGCTGGCCAGAAGCCCCTCTCAGCTGCCAAGCTTGAGCCCGGGGCCTGCTCACCCGCACAGGGGGTGCTCCCGGCTCCACCCGAGCCTCGTGCCTGACCTGGCTTCCTCAGCCGGCTGCCTGTGCTCCCACTGAGAGCCCCGGCAGAGTGGGGACACCCCAAAACAGCAACAACCATGGAGGAAATAAAATCGTACGTGATATTTTAAAAATAAACGGTCTCAAAGTGTTTATCCTGGAAAATTTCAGAACTTTGTTGATTTCCTCCCATTTATGTTCAGGTTTGCCCTAGTTTTTTAAATTAGACGTGGCAGAAGTACCGTGATCCTTAGATGGTCTCCTAAAATGGGTTCTGGGGCTGAGAAACCCTGAACCAGAACAGATTCCACTTCCCTGCCTTCTGACCTCAACCTTCAGGTCCGGTTCCAAAGCTGCCTCTCCCAAGAGCCCCCAGAACACCCCACACATTACCCTGCTCATTTCCTGCTGAGCGCTTGTCGCAATCTGCAGTTGTCCTGCGTGTTCACCATCTTCTACGGGGGCTGGGGGGATGCAAACCCCTGGACGGCAGGGATCTCACCTGGCTTACGCATGACAGTCCCCTGGCCTGGCCTGCGCCTGGCGTGGAGGAGGAGCTCTGGAGACGTGTGTGGAATGAAACGAATGGATGGCGAAGTCAAGCGAGCCCACGTGCCCCTGGCATCTCCTGTGCCTGAGTCTTCACGGCAGGATGACCCAAGAGGAGTTGTGACAGCTGTCACAGTGTGTTACTGTCACCGTGGGCCAGGCTTCACCTCAGCGGCCCCAGCCCTAGCCGCATCTTCTGCTCAGCCCAGGGTCTGCTCCAGCGCCAAAGGCTGTCCCCGAGCGGTGGGGAGCTTTCAGCAGAGCAGGTACAGATGGCGAGCTGAGGTCACCCCTCGTCACCACCTCTCTTGCCTTCCCCCCCAGCTGACGGCTGACTGGGGACACCTGGAATGAACTGAGAGGGACTAGTGCAAATGGTTTCAAAGACCTGGAAAAAGCAGGGCCACTGCAGTTGAACACCGCAGTTAGACAGACAGTCCTCTCCGCGTGGTTCCTGAGTACTGGCAGATACGGACCCTCCCAGGAGCGGCCAACAGACCGGTGTCCAGCGGCGCGCTGCCATTTGGGGCGGGGGCTGCAGTGCCAGACACAGTGCTAAGCCTTTTGCACAAACTGATTATTTTTTTCTTCACACCCCATTGAAGTAGCTATTCTTACTGTCCCTATTCTACACACGAAGGAATGAGCCTTCACGGGTAGAAGCGGCAGGGAGGTGGGGGCAAGGCTTGAACTCGGTTCTCCGACTGCAAAGCCCAGGGTCCCAGCTGCCTGTCTGGAAGGAGGAGTCACCCCTCTTCTGCTACCTGCAGAGGGCTTTGCAATAAATGCCCAGGAGGAGAGGGTGTGCCCCTTCCGGTCTGGATCGCGGTGTCTCACAAGTTGAGTGAGGAGAGGAAAGGGCAGTGAATTTGGGGTGCAGACACCCTGAGACTTGGGGCTCCTGAGGCAGGTCTAGCGTCCTTAACCCAGCAGACAGCTGCCCGGCAAATCGCACGCGCTGGGCCCATCTTTCTCTCTAGATGTCCTCCCCGGGGACAGGAAAGCAGAGAGGGCCTGGTGGACAAGAGACAGATTGTCTCAGACCTCCAGGCTCCTGTTCAAAGTATTAATATTTTCTTGGATCTTGCTGTTTAAACCATATTAAAGTGTAGCGATCTTACCTCCTCCTCTCCCTGAGCAGGTCGAAGGATGCTTTTGGGGAGGGGACACCGTCCACTGACCTACCTGGGGGGGAATCTAAGATGGATTAAAGGTGATCATGTGCCTTTGTGGAGCGTCCAAAATATATATATAATACAGTGTGAGGATGCAATTTTATATTTTCTAGTAGCAACGTTATAAAAAGGAAAAATGAGCAGGTGACATTAATTTTTTGTATTGTGGTAAAAAACCACACATAACATTAAATTTACCATCTCAACCATTTTTAAGTATACAGTTCAGTAGCATTATATATATTCACATTGTTATGCAACAAATGCAGGTGACATTCATATAGTTTAACCCTGTGTATTTTAAGTATTACCATCTCGACATGTAATCAATATAAAATTAATAAGAAGGTGTTTTACTTTTTAAAAAAGCCTTTGAAATCTGATACACAGCAGCATAGCTCAATGCAGAATTTTCGATGGAAATATGTGATGTCTGTTTAAATTTTGTGACATTTACATTGGAAAGGGCAGATTCACACACCCAATTGTTCCAAGCATTCTTAAAAGTTTTCCAATAACTGCATTGTCAGTCTTTAAATTTAAATTAATAGAAATTGAGTAAAACTGTAAACTTTCGGTTCCTCTGTCACACAAGCCACACATCAAGTGCTCAATGGCCACGTGGGGCCGGTGGCGACTGTTGGAGGGCGCAGGACAAGAACTTGGAGCAAGCGCCCTGTGCGCGGTAGCTGCTGCTGCTCTGCGCTAACTGGCAGACTGAGAGCAAGCGGGAGGTTCTCGTCCCCACCCCCACAGTGACTGCACTGGTCTCGGTCCACGTCCGTCACCCCACCCTGGACAGGCCAAACTTCCTCGGCCTGAACGTCTCCCTCCCCCGGGCACACGCACAAGAGGCGTTTCTGCATGAAGCTGCTGCCCCAAGTTAATGAGGAGATCGGACTGGGAGGGAAAAAGACTGCAGACTGAAAACTAAGAATCACCCTGGCTTATTTTATCACTGGAAGATCGCTTCAACAACTTCCTCCAGGAAATTGCAAAGGGAAGTCATTACCCCAAAGCGGGGAAGGGGTGACCATCCACGTGAAGCCCAGATGCAGCCCCCGTGCGGGGTGGAGTGGGGGGCAGGGGCGGGTGTTTACTGGGTCATTTAACCAGGTTCCTATTTTTTAAAGTTTCCTTTTTCACGATTATTTGTTGACCCTAATTGTTTCCATGCCCATGAGATGCGTCCCCGAACTTCCTCCTGCGGCCAGGCAGCAGGGCCAGGCGGCTCCCTCTAATTGCCTGTGTTCCTGCCTTTTCCCTGGTCTCCAGGGCAGGCCCGTTCCCACATATGCTTCCAGAACCATCTTAATAGACGGGCAGCAGCGCCCAGCTGACGACATATGTTTAGCTGCCTGCCGAGGTCGGCCAAGCGTGCGATATCACATTACATGAATGGGGAAGGCCAGGCCCAAACAAGCTGCTTTTTACAAGCGCTGGCTTAAGGATTTGCTGCTAAATAGGACTAACATGTGGGGGGTGGGGGTGGGTGACGGGCTTCTTGTCCAGCGCTGCTCGCTGTCTCGCTTCTGCATTGATTAGAAAGTTTTCGGTCTCCCAGGACAACGCTCTGTTAGAAAACGCCTTTGCAGCTCCTGGGGCTCCCGGATGGAGGGAAAGACCTGGGCCCTGAGCTGGGAAAAGGTGGGTTCAGGTCTCCTGGTGTGAGGGGCTGCAGGACATGAGAGGAGCCGGCTGGCCAGAGCATTTATGCTCCATTAACCCTGCGGAGGCCGAGGGCAAAGCAGAGAGAGGGAGGCCAGGAGGGGTACAGGAAAATGCAAGGTCACCTACAGCAGCCCACTGCACCCACGGGCCCCAAAATGGGTCTGCACAAACTCCTCTCCAGAAATTACCAGGAGGTCACCCTAGACCCTCCTCAAACTTAAGCAGCCAGCCAAGGGCCTGGAGAATATTCCAGACATAAATCAACGTGACATGCAGGGTCCCCTTTCAATAATAGTGAGGACAAGGGCATTTACTGAGCACTCACTATGTCCCAGTGCTATGCCCAGGACTTACAGTGACAAATTGATTTAATCCCCTCAACAGCCCAGGGAGGTGAGTTATTTATTATCATGCCCATTTTAAAGCTGAGAACCTGGAGGCGGAACAAGAGAAATAACTTGCTACAGGTTTGCTTTGGTCAACGTACCATTCATGCCTTCCTACGAAAAATGGATATTTAAAGATTTTCCTCCCTCCCTCGATCCTTCCCTCCACCCCTCCCTCCCTCCCTTCGTTCCCTCCTTCCTTTTTTAATTATAAAATCTACTTTATAAAAAAGCACGAATGATACAAAAGTGAGTAAGGTAAGACATCTGAGTATCCCAAGCCTTTGCTGCTAACCATTTGCTGAGAATCCTATGTGCACACACAGTGTATTTAGTAAAAAGTCATGTATTCATTCAACAAACATTCCCGCGAGTTAGGTACCTGTTAGGGATTACGATACGGAGGTAGATTAAGGTTTCTTGGCCTCAGGCGTTTAGATGAAAAATCCCTGGGTCAGCGGTGTAAGCATTTAAATGCTTGCTACAAAACACTAGCATCTGCTCCAAAAAGAGGGTGGTGCCAATTTGCCCCCTCACCAGCGGCACCTGAGAGTGCCTGGTACGCACCCGCTGCTGACGGGGACGGAGCCCTCGGGAGTAGCCTTCCGATGAGGGGGACAAGTTGCACGTTAGAGAAAAGAGATTGTGCCGCATTTCATTCAGGGGAGCTCTTAGGTCTTGTTTTTAACCTTTTGTTTTTACCATTTTGCTTTTAACCTTATTTTTAACTAAATTAACGTAATTACTCAAAGTGGCAATTTCAGAGTGTCCAGTGTGCGCACATAGAGGGTCATCAGCATCTGTACTTTCAAAAATTAATTAATAAATTAAAAGGGGACCCTATGTTAGTGACCCTGTTACGAGGAGAGAGGGCCTGCCAGGATCCTCTGCCAGCCCCAGGGTGGAGGCTGAGTTCTCAGTCCCAGGGAGATGGTGACGGCCCAGGCGTGTCATCCTTGAAGGTCAGGTTGGTGTTCCCGCCCCCAGAGACCGGTGCTCCTCAGAGTCGGTGGATGTCCGGACTAGGACTACTCCCTGAGGGTACCCTCTTTACTGGAGTCACCTGCTGAGAGTCCAGGGCTCCAGCCGTACCGAGGCACACCCACCAGGATCAGGTGCCTTGACATTTCTACCCCTTCCAGTATATTTTTAAGAGGCTTGCATATGCTTCTTTTGCCTTGAGGCTCCTCGTCTGATCAGCTTGCATTTTCCCCCTTAATTAAAGGAATTTGAAGCAATAAGCTATTTTTTTTCTGTTTGAATAAAAATAGACAAGAGGAAATTGCCTTTAATGGAATTTCAGGATAATGTTGCTGCCTGTTTGATCAGAAAGGGAACCTCCAATCTTTGCAATAGTTATTCACATGGATTACACAGGAGACATCTATTTAAAAAAATTAAATGCTATGAAACTAAAAAAAAAAATAGCTAAAGCATGCATATGGTACAACATTCCAAAGGCACATGAAAAACGTTATACTGAGAAAAGTCAGTTTTTTTCCCCACTCCAGTACTCCCGTCACTCAGAGGCAACCACTGTTACTATTGGGTTAAAGCATGTGAAATTGTCGATATTTACCTGTTTTTGACCAACAAAAATGGCAGTTTCATATGATTCGATCTGTAACTCTCAGTTTTGCATTTTATCAGAACTTTGTGTAAATATCCACATAGATAGAGTCTTCCTATTTTCTTTTTTTATATAAATGGTAACAAATCATGCACACTGGCTTTTGTCTTGCTTATTTCACTTAACACTGTGTCATGAAGATAGCTCCATTTTGGTATTTAAAAAAGAGCTCCATTCTCTTTTTAACAGCCCTGGAATATTCCGTTGAATGGATGTGTCATGATCTATTTAACCAGCTCACAGTGATGGACAATTAGATTGTTTCTAGTCTCTTTCTACTGTAAACAGTGCTGCAATGCCTATCCTAGTATACACATTATGTCTCACAAGTGGGGTGTATTTGTCGGATAATAAATTATTCAAGGTGGAATTGCTGGGCCAAAGGATGTGTGTCTTTTTAATTAGGAAATCTATTGCCTAATTGTCCTCTGTAGACATTGCGTCAATTCATACCCCGAGTAGACTGACGGGGTCCAACTTGACACCGTGCCTGATTTTAAGGTCCACAGAGCAGTGAATGTTCTCCACGGCTCAGGGAGGACTGACGATGCCAGGGGCAGTCTGGGAAATGCAGATTGTCTTGATAACGTGCCAGGTTTAGCTCTGTCTCCTCCAAAAGGCGGATAAGGACAGGGAAGTCCCCTTCTCTGCAAAGTGGCCTCTCAGCCTGGGATGTTGTGGGTGAGGGAGGAAAGGCAGGGAGATCTCTGTTAACTGAAGATGAAAGAGGCAAGTTGGGCTGTAAGAGCCTTTGGACCCCTTTCTGCTCCCAACCTAAGAGGGACTGTAACCCCAGAGGCTGTTGAGCCTCAAGTCCCCTCTGCACGAGCATTAGGTAGAAGACATTGTTGACACAGTGTGTGCCTTCAGTTGTGGCTACAGTGTGCTCCACAGGCAATCATCATCTAGTGACGTGCAGGAAAGAGCTTCTGGGCTACCTATGTGCTCTGGCAAACCACTTGGTCATCATTAGGCTAGGGGTGGGCTGGTCTTGGGAATCCGTTTAGCACGTTCAAAATATGTCTTCACATTCTCCGACACCCTCCCTTCAGAAAGTGAAGGCCATTCCCACTCTCTGAGCGTGGGCTAGACCGGATGGTGAAATGACAGCGTGTGGCTTCCGAGACCGGTTCACACGAGCATTACAGCTCCCACTGACTCTCCTTCTTGGATTGCCCACTCCGGGGGAAACCAGGTGCCGCGTAGATAGGCCTACAGGGGCAGAACTGAAGCCTCCCACCCACAGCCAGCACCAACTTGCCAGCCAGGTGAGGGAGCCACCGTGGACATGGACCCTCGGCCCCAGCCAAGCCTCCAATGGCTCCAGCGCTGACCACTTCTTGACAGCAGCCTCATCAGAGACCTGGCATCAGATGTGCTCGGTGAAACTGCTCCTGTATTTCTAACCCATGGAAACTGGGAGAAAGGTGTTTATTGCTATTTTAGGACGCTGTGTTGGGTAATTTGTTACACAGCAACAGGTACTGTGCACATGACCAGGATGATCAGTCTGCTCCCATATCTGCCATCCCTGTGAGGAGGCAGCGGTCCTCCTCCCATGACACAGACTGGGACTGAGAGGTGACTTTTGCATCTTCCATGAGGTCAGCATGGAGGTGACACACAGGCCGACACGAGTCAACATCCTGCATGCTCTGTCCTCCACCGTCACCCCCACCCTGTCCCTGCAGGGCATGGGAGCATTTCATGACCTCCGTCACCCTTAGCTGTCTCATCTGCAAAATGGGGTGATAACCAAAGACATAGTGTAGGCCCAGATACGTTCTTGAAGGGGGTTAGTATGGAGCACCAGGCTTTCGTAAGTCTCAATTCATCCCTCTGCAAATCATCCATTCACCCACTCAGCAAGTTTGTGCTACATGCCTGCCATGTCCAGGTACCAGGAGAGGTGCTCGGTATACAAGTGAGAGCAAATCAACATCCCTGTTGGCAAGGGAATCGCAGTCCCGTGGGAGACACAGATGGAGAGACCAGCAGGTGCCACATGACGTGACACAACTGTGCCAGGGCTGCATGCAGAGACATGCAGAGACTGTGACTCCTGAGTAGGCCTTATGACACCTGCTCTTCAAGACCACAAAATCAGGCACAGTGTCCCAGGTTGTTGCTCCACCGTAAGGGGCAAGAGTGGAATCAGAGAAGCTCAGGGTGTCAGACCAGATGTCCTGATGACCTAGCTGGATACAGGCAATAAATACGGCCCAGAGAAGAAGGAACTTGCCTGAGGTCCATTGACTCCTTGAACTTGCCCCAGGGCCTTTGCACATAAAGTTCCTCTCTGTGAGCTCCTTGTCACCCTGTTAAATGCCTCCCGTATGGAAGCATGTCTTTGCCCACGTTCTCTGTTCAGCGCTGTTTAGTTCTTTCCTGGCACTTTCACAAGTGTAATTGTGCTATCTGTTATATCAGTTCCCCTCCCCACCTTTGTTTTTTTTTTTGGTCTGTCTTCCTCAAGCTCCACCCACAAGGATGGTAATAGTGTCTGTGGATCACTGTAGTTCAGAGCTGAAGAGTATCAGGCACTGAAAAAAATATTTAAAATAAGGAATGCACGTATTAATTGCCGTATATTCTCTATCTCATTTAATCTTCAAGGAATTGCTGACCCATCGCTGTCACCCCACACCAGGCCCACATGCCCACACCCGGGGAGCTGGGTCCGCCCTTGTGTGCGCCAGGAAGGTGGCGTCTCCCCAGCCCAGGGACGTGAATGACGATGGTTCTAAACCAAGGATGGTGATTTATGGTAATTATGTTCCTCTCCTCGGTGGTTGGTTTGGGCATTTGTATATGATGTCACCCTGGCCATTGAGCTCTGACGGGAAGCCTCCCAGGGCAGAGCTGCCTCAACTGTCACGTGCCCACAGTCACCTGAGCACCTCACTAAGATGCAGACTCTGACTCAGCAGGTCTGGGGTGGGGCCCAAGACTCTGCACTTCTAATGAGCTCCGGGTGATACTGATGCTCAGTGCTGATGCTGCTGGTCTGTGGACACGCCTGGAGTTATGAGGTCAGATCCTAAGGAGTTTCTGGAAAGGCTTTCTTCCCCCATAGAAAAAGTCCCACCAAGAGAAATGTCTTTTCTGCCATTGTTGTGCAAGAGTGGGCTGCTCGGAGCTGCAGCTTTGGTGTTGAAATTGACCATAACAGGATAAAACCAACATGGGGCAAAACCAACATGTGGAGGATGGCAGAGAGGAACATGGAAAGTCCTGGGGCCCGGAGGACACTGTGAAGCCTCTGAACCAACACTGGAGCTGCTCCTGTGGGACAATAACTGCTAATTTTTCAAAAAGCCAAATTGAGTTGGGACTCTTGTCACTTGCAGCCCAAAGCATAACAGCAAGCTATGTACCATGTGCATCAACACAGCACCATAGACTAATGCTATAAAGGGGCAATTCAGTGGAGGGCAAAAAAGGTCAACCTTTGACCCAGACCAATCTGGGGAGTTACCCCAGCTCCGGTTCTTACTGGGGCTGCCACCCTCAACCTCACCAAGCCTCAGTTTTCTTATCTATACGATGGGTTTCTGATGATCAATAAGAGAATGCATGCATGGGAGACTACTCTAGCACAGCACTGTCCGATAGAAGTAGAATACAAACCACATGTGCGCTTTTAACTTTCCTAATAGCCACACTCAAACATAAAAAGAAACAGGTGAAACTAATTTTAATAATATAATTTATTTGGCTCAAAAGATTATCATTTCAACATGCAATCAATATAAAAATTAGATATTTTACATTTTTTTTGGTACTAGGTCTTCACAATCTGGTGTGTGTTTTATACTGACAGTACATCTCAATTCAGACCAGTCACATTTTAAGTGCTTGAGAGCCACACGCGGCTGGGGCTGCTGTTATCTCAGTTCTAGCAGGAGGCTGGGCTCATAAAAAATATTACACAAATATGGATTACTTCCTGCTGCTCATCACATGGGTACCAGAAAAGAAGAGATTCTGGGTTTTGGAGAGAGCTTGCGCACACAGTAACTCGCAAGCCGAAAGGCACCCGGTGATGGAAGTCTGCAGCTTTGGGTCAATTCTTAAGATTCTGAGCAGCTGCTCACCTGCATGGTCTGCCTGAGAAACCGACACAAGCAAAGGCAAATGATACACAGCATTTCTCTGCAGCACCAACTGGGAGGAAGGCAGTGCCTCCTCTTAAATGATTGCTATGAGTTTATATTTAGGGAGTTTCCAATTCTCCCTAGTCATTGCTTTTTTTTTTTTGAAACAGAGTCTCACTCTGTTGCCCAGGCTAGAGTGAGTGCCGTGGCGTCAGCCTAGCTCACAGCAACCTCAAACTCCTGGGCTCAAGCGATCCTTCTGCCTCAGCCTCCCGAGTAGCTGGGACTACAGGCATGTGCCACCATGCCCGGCTAATTTTTCTATATATATTTTTAGGTGTCCATATGATTTCTTTCTATTTTTAGTAGAGACGGGGTCTCGCTCTTGCTCAGGCTGGTCTCGAACTCCTGAGCTCAAACAATCCGCCCGCCTCGGCCTCCCAGAGAGCTAGGATTACAGGCGTGAGCCACCGCGCCCGGCCCCGTCATTGCTTTTTAAAATGCCATGCTTACCCCCTGCTCAATAACCTTCAATGGCTCCCTATTTTCTGCTGGGTTACTGATGAACTCCTGGGGCTTCTAAGCTGTCTCAGAACCTGAACCCATCTCAGCTCATCTAGTCCAGTCTTCCCATTGCCTTTTTGTAGCTAAAGTGGCCACAAGCCAGGCCCACGCTTCTACTTCTCTCCCTAGGATAGGGTATTATCGTGAGAGCTTCCGGCCAAGGGCCCCAGAACACCATCACTGGCCCCTCCAAGGTGTCGGAAAGGCCCTGCTCACCTCGTCACCAACTCTAGGTTTTTGGGTTGTTTTTTTTTTAATAAATTCTTGCTGGTGTTTTCATTTGCATTTTAAAATTATGAATCACGTAAATTTATTTCGTCTTTCTTAATGCAATCCCTTGGCCCTTTGGGCTTCCTTTCCTGTTCCTGACAGCACGGGTCTTCTCCCCAGCTTGTCTGGCATTTTCTGTTTCTACCTGACTTCTCCATCACCTTGATATCTTATCTATTTAAAAAGTGACGCTGGGTATGAACCCCTTCTGCTTGAAAGACTGAATAAACGGATGGTACCACTGGATCGGTTTTCGGGTTCTCCCACCCAGGTCTGCGGTTCTGGCCAGGGGACCACCCTCCACAAAAGAACCCCACAAGGCCACACTGGGAGAGGGGAGGCCACCTGAGAGTATCCCGGGAAAAAATGTGCCTACATAGAATAACTCTTCCCATCCTACAGGGTCCTTAAGATTGAGTGATGTAATATACACGAAAACACTACATTTTCTGCCCAGCTCTTTAGAGAGTAGAAATATTTAGACACAATGCTTTAGAGTATATAAACATTGATCAAGAGCATTTTGCAGCTCACCCCAAGGCCCTCTCGTAGACGTCGTCTAATATGCAACTGGCAATGCTTTGCTGGATCGAGGAGGTTAGATGAAAGGGGATTTAAAATAAAAGACAATCCTCATGAGTTGCCTATTCAGTACCCGATACTGGACATGTTTCACCCCAGCTAATCACAACTACCCTGCAAAGCAGAGTCACTGGTCCAACAGGTGAGTCTTATTGCTTACTGGGTGCCTACCGTGTGCCTGTTCTAAGCCCCTGGGGGTGGAACAGGGAGGAAGACAGACAATCCGCCGGCTCTCCTGGGGCTTAAATCCCAGTGGTACAACCCAAGGAGGTGTTCTTCTCACTTTATGCATGGAAGTCTCAGGGAGGGCCAGAGACCTGCCACAGTCACCCAGCCGGGACTTGGGTGCACATCTCCCCAGCCCCAGAGCCCCTCCAGCTCCTGGGCTCCCAGCTCCCCGCTACATCACACCAGCCAGTGCCTTGGATGTGCCTTCTCACGTCAGCTTAGAAAGCTCTGGCTGTGTTTCGAGGATGTGCCCAGTGCCCAAAGGTGTAGCTTGTCAGATCGGGGCAATGGGGCCCCGTTAGCAAAACCAGAAGCGACCACAGCAACTTAACTCTTCGCTGCCTGGAGTGCTGATGTCATCCGGCAGGAGGACCGGAGCTATCCCAGAGACAAGACCTTCCCAGGGTTTTTGATGGAGAAATCTTCATTCCTGTTTCCTCTCTCCCTATGTACGAGTGTTTCCTGGGCTGAAAAAGGCCAAGAGGGGCAGCTCTTGTTCTAACAGAAATGAAGTCTTCTCCCCGCTGGTAAAGAAATAACATGATGAGAAAATTGCTTGAACCCTGAGCCTGTCATCTGTGCCCAACCTCTCGGGGCCACACAGACAGTGTCCTCCGGGAGCCAGCCCAGGCTCCCCTCCTCGTGTTTGCTGGGGACCAAATGGGAATAATAATACTAATAACAGTAAAGAAATGAAACATTTGCTTTCTTTTCAGAGCTCTCCCACAGGCTCAGCTCGGCTTCCGGCCAACTCTTTCAAGGCTTTGGGAAAGAGGTTCGGGGTTTGCTCAGGGCTCTGCATCCACGTGTTGGAGAAGGCTGGAAGGTAACTGCGCTTTGGGGTTGCTTAGAAGAAAGTGCACAGAAACAAGAGCTCCCAACTGTCACCTCCGAGGTAAACTCTTCTGATTTTAAAAGTTCGCAGAAACGCCAGCATCACTGAGCAGCCCCATCCTTCAAAGAACAACTGACAATTATTTGTAACTCACCGTTGTGGTCCTAACAACCAGAGAGGCAGGAACGGGAGTATTAATGCCGACGGTCGACAGTGATGGTTTCCTTCGCGCCAGACTCTGTGCTAGGTGAGTTAACGCATACCATCGGGCGTCAACCCCGTGACAACCCCACCCTAGAGTAAGTGACACATAGTCCCCATCATATGCGTGGGCTGACAGCCCAGTGACTTGCCCAGAGCAGGATCTAAATGCAAATGCGTCCTCTCCACCGCTGTGCCCGTTCCCCAAACGGCAGAGGGGCCTGGCCTGGGTCTGAGTTGGCTCCCTCTGCAATGAAGGCCCCTTGAATCCAGGGAACTGCTCTTTCGAGGGCAGAAAGCCATTATCCTGACTTCCAGTAAATTGTAGGGGCTCATCTTGGAATCTTCCAGTCATCCCCCACCCCCGCTTTGGATAGGAGACTGTGTATTCCCAAACTCCCTGGAAGGCAGGCCTAGTAAGCCCCCCAGACAGACTTCCAGCTGGGACTTCCAGTGCCTGGGCAAGCTGAGTCACCAGGACCCCCCACCCATATGCTGAAGGAGAGATGACACCCTACCTGTAACCTGTATACCTTCCCAGGTGTGTGACCTCTGGTAAGTTATGTGGCTTCCTCTGCAGTGGGATCAGTACCGTCCTCATGGGGTTGTTGGTGGGGGGATCCCGTGGAAATTGGCTCATGGCGAGTGTTCAGCTGAACAACAGGGAGGTGGGCCTGGGGATGGGGGCACGGCTGCTAATGTGGCACCTTCGGTTTGCTTCCCTTGTTTGGGATTTTCTTGGTTTGTTGGTGACTAATGGGACTCAAATGATCTCTCCGGCACATCCAGAGGAGAAGCTTTGTTCGGAAACGGGACTCAAGCCCCCGGAACCAGATGAGGATGAGCAGCTCGAGCTCATTTCTGTCAAGGCCACAGGGCTGGCACTGAGAACTCAGGGTGACTTGGATCTCCTGAGGTCCCCAGGTGAGTGACGGGGCTTTCAGGGATGACCTTGGCCCTGAAGCTCCATGTTCTTCTTCCTCCTTTTCTCCCCAAGGATCAAAACACAGTGACTTCCAAACTCGACCAGATCCCAGGTCTCCTTGGAGTTTCCGGGGTGCTGGCTGGGGACGGGGATGCCTCCTGCCTGCTGCTGGGGCCTCTGCTTTAGATTTCGGCAGCGAGAGCTCCAGGGTCCCTAAGGAGGAGGGATCTATAGACACACTTATGGAGGAGGCCTGGGGACCCGTCTGGAAGCCGCGTTTATTTTCGAGATAAGCTCAGTGTTTCTATGTTGGTTTGCAGGATGCAGAGGCCCATGGCTGTTGCCACGACACCGAGGAGCCTCTCCGTGCGGGAAGTAGAATCGTGGACGCGACCCCCCAGCCACCTAAGGTTTCCAGCTCACGTTCATTATTTCCTTTGAAGACCTTTTTTTTTCTTTTTGAACAGGAGGAGCACCTGGCTTTCCTGCGCTTATTTGCAGACACTTGTTGAAGGAATGGAAGGAACAGACGAAGGCCTGATTTTGTAGTTATTCCCTGGGCCCCTTGACCTTCTAGGAGACCTGTCCAGCAGGGTCAGCGAAGCCATTTCATCACGCTGCGGCAGTGTGCACGGCTGAGACAGATTCCGCTGCCCTGAGCTGCTCCCCACCCCCGCCCCCACCCCAATTCGCTTTTAGAGCCTTTTGCTTGGCAGGAAAACACTGCCCCCTTCTGGCTGAAAGGGACAGGCGCGTCCACGACCAGGATTCAGACCAATATGAATTTCATTAAACTTGAACAATAGGTTCACTAAACACCAAAGGATAAAGTAGGGCACACGGGGCTGGGTGAGACAATGCCGCTGGATGGGAATGAAGATTTTGCGATACCCTCTTCGCTTAATGAGATTCATGCACTCCCTTCCTGGCAACAATAGCGTGAGCCACCAGTTGCACAACCCAGGATGTCGTTGGGTACAGGGTGTCCTACGCAGAAGGGATTATAAAAACATCTTTGATTTTAGCAGAGGCAATAACTCTAATACTTAACGCACAGCCTCCAGAGGTGACCCGAGCCACAACAGGCGGGAAGCCCACGCCCCAGCGGGAGTCCGTGGGCTGGAAGTCAAAGCGCGGCAGGCTCCTCTGCCCAGTTTCAAAACCTCCCTCACCTGTGTCTTTCTCCATGCACGTGAGCCCGACAGGAAAGGCAGGCGCCTGCCCGAGGTTTCGCTCACACCGAGCGCCGTTCCAGCCCCCGCGGTGAGACGTGTGAGACACTGGCTTCTAGGGACTCCAACAGTTCTTTTTTCCCCACTGCCCACACTCCAGGTCCAAGGCCTCCAAGGCCGAGACTCCTCTGCCCTCCGAGTTGCCTCCCAGGCATCCTTTGAAGGGTGGGTGGCGAAGGAGTGAAAGGATACAAAAGGTCTTAAGACTTCATGTGACTTAGGACAGGAATTTACTTCTCCAGGCTTGAATTGAAGCCAGAAAGTGTTTGCAAGAAAAGCCCTTCTAGGTCCCACCTCCAAGGGACCAAATGATGCCTGGTGTGGGTGAGCACGTTAAAGATCCCACGGGTGGAGCACGGGGGTCAGATGGGGGAGGACCGTGGGGGTCAGATGGGGGAGGACCGTGGGGGTCAGATGGGGGAGGACCGTGGGGGTCAGATGGGGGAGGACCGTGGGGGTCAGATGAGGGAGGACCGTGGGGGTCAGATGGGGGAGGACCGTGGGGGTCAGATGAGGGAGGACCGTGGGGGTCAGATGGGGGAGGAACTTGGTGGTCAGATGAGGGAGGAACTCCAGGTCCAGACATTTCTGCTCTTCCAATCCTAATTTGGGCGCCAGAGCTGCAGCCCCCAGCAAGTGGGCAGTCCCGTCTGTGCCTCTGCTCTGCGCCCTCTCTGTTTTGTCTCTCCGGCCTGTGAGCTCCGCGAGGCTGGGAACCACCTCCTGTGCGAGTGTGTCCCCAGCGCCAAGCCAGGGCCTGGCGCACAGCATGCTTGGCCCATCTTTGTGGGGTGAGTGTGGGGACGTGGCCAGCGCCCAGGAGAGGGACCGCCGGGCAGGTTCAGCCCTTCCCCTGGCTGGGCCTTGATTCGCCATTGCAGAAGAGGAGTGAGGTGGACACGGGCTTCTCCGCTATCGGCTGGCTGGACTCAAATTCTTGGGGGGCTGTAAGGCCGGGATCCCTGACGTCAAATGGCATGATCGGCCCTGTCGTTTCCCTCCCGGAAGTGGGAGTGAAATGCCAGCTCCCCGGGAGGCAGGAACCCAGCACCCTCAGAATGCCATGCGCAGTGCCAGGCCCCACTGGCATTCCCTCACTAATTACTAATTTCCTCACTAATTACTCTGGAATATTCCCTCCTAAACGGAGAAACTTCTATAATTTGGGTTATAAAACATCTCTTTGAATTTTCTCCAGAGTCCGCTGTGATTACAATAAAATCTACAGCGCACACGAAGACTTTCATCCCGGCAGCTCAAAGCTCACAATAAACAAGTCATAATTATGTATCTTAATACCTTCCCCCCCACCGGCTTTCCTCTCCTCGTGTGGAAACTGAGGCAAAAGGAGGTCAAGTGCCTGGCCTGAGGCTATAGCTTCTCGGCAGGCCTCAGGACTGAGCCACAATCTGGGCTCAGGGTCCAAAGCTAACGAATGACCAAGGCCCAGGGGACACACAACCCAGCATCAAGGGGAGTTGAAGAGGACCCTAGACCAAAGCCCTGAATTAGCTGAACCCCAAAAGGGTGTCAAACTCAGCCAAAAAAATGTTATCGGCTTGGTTTGCCATTTTCTCTCTCCCACCCTGCCCCCTTCCCTTCCCTATAGTGTAGAGTGGACAGGAAGGCATCTTGCATTTTAAGAATTAACAAGCACGATAACTGATGTTTATTGGAAATTTTACCCGTGCAAAGTGGTTTACACTGTCCGAAAAGAATTGAAAATGGACAAAAAGAGAATACTGAATGTCCTGCAGACATAGGCTTTGGTTATCTGATTCTATAGAGCCTGTGCTTGTCATTGTTTTTATTGATAGTCATGCAAATGTTCCATCTATAGAAATGCAAATGAGTCCTGTCCCTTGGAACAGGATTATTGCTCTGTGACTATTGACAGTTTTGCGCCTATGTGTAAATTCATTTCAGCATTTCTGATTGCCTACCTATGTGTGTGTTTGAATTATCCTTTGAACCATTTATGACATCTTACTGGGTCCCTCGTTAATTAAAGAATTAAATAGAAATCTTTGACACATCTTTGTTTTAGATTTACAGAATAGTCACGATTTTATCTTTTAAAAAATATGCTTTGATAACCTGCATAGTCTTATCGACAGCCCCATGAGGTAGCTCTCCTTGCCATCATCCCCATTTTACAGATGAGGAAAACTGAGGCCTAGAGTGTCATGAAATTTGCCCAAGGCCATCAGCAGGTAATTGCTTGAGCTGAGCTTTGCTCCTACGCCGTTTGGACCATACTGTACCACGTGGTTCCGCGGTGTAGCCCTTCGACAGCATCTGGGGTGACGGGCTCCCCTGAAATTGTGCTGCTGGATTTCAAGTTGATGCCCTTGACGCTGCCCTTCAGGGTGCCCCAGTGCTCAATGCCTTTGTAGCTGGCCAGTGTGGCCGGCTCACTGGGAACCTCCAAGGGCAGGTGCGAGAACTTCTGCTCAGTTTCCCTCTGAGTACCGAGCTCAGAGCTGTCGACAGTGTGGGTGGCAGCCAGGTGCTTCCCAGATGAGTCTTAGGGAGACAGTTCAGAGGGGCCTTAAGGCCTCCAGCTAAGAGCCTGTACTTGCTCCTCAGTGACACTGAGGGTCTACTGCTTTTATTTGTTTATTTTAATAGAGTAAATGTAAAGAAAGAGTATGATGGTTAGTTAGTGCAAGAATGTCAGATTCTTTAGCGGGGTAGCAGAGAATCACTACAATCTGGAAATCTTACTGACGGACAGATGGATTGGTTTTTAAAAACAGCCAGGAACTGGCTTAAGCGGGAGCTAAATCAAGTTATTCTTTAGACCTGTTGAACCACAAATATTATCTGAAGGGAGAAGGAACAAATTGCTATTTCATTTGGTTGCTGTTCTTGTACGAAATTCAAACTGTAGCTCAGTGGAGTCAGAACCCTAACGTTGATGTTGTGTGTTTTGTGAGCGGCGTGAGCCATTGCACAGGAAGGGAAGATGGGAGTGGGAGGCTGGGAGCGCCGGTTAAAGGTGACTACGCACTGCCAGCTCTTTTGCAAATGCGTTTACATGCACGTTCTCACTTAATCTTTAAATCACTCTGTGGTGTAAGTTCTATTATTAGCTTTATTTTACATCTGTGGTAACTGAGGTCCAGAGAGGCAGCCACCTGCCAAAGGCCACACATCTAATAAGTGGAGCTACAAATCAACCCCCCCCACACATAATTCATACTCTAGAAGAAGAGGACAGCTCAGTGGGGAAGTTAAGCATTTCCTTCCTACAGAGAACCCTGTCCTCCCTCTGAAGGTAGCACTCTCACTTTAGTTTCGAAAATCACTTGTTTTCCAGCTTCCTCGTGGGGTAGCCAACCTCTCAGATGGCTCCTAATCCAAAACCCTGCCTGGTTTTCATGCCCTGGGGTTGTCTCTCAATATTGCCCCTCAAACATTGAATCAGGGCTGGCTCGTGTTGCTGTGGTGGAGATTATAGTGTGTGACTTCCAAGGCTAGGTCGTAAAAGGCATGGCTGCTTCTGCCTGGGCCTCTTGGATTGGCTGCTCTGGGAGAAGCCGGCTGCCATGTCAGGAGGATGCTCAAGCAGCTCTGAGGAGAGGCCCGTGTGCAGAGGAAACTCGAAGCTGCCAACAGCAACACAACTGGCCAGCCGTGCGGATGAACTGGCTTGGAAGTGGTCCTCTAGCTCCAGTCAGAGAAACGCAGCCTAGCTGGAAACTGACTGCAACCTTGTGAGAGTTTCCAAGCCAGAGCACTGCAGCCAAGATGCTCTCAAACTCTTGAATCAGAAAAACTATGAGAAATAATACATGATTATTTTTCTTTTAAGTTCCTAAGTTTTGGGGTAACTTGTTATGCAGCCATGAATAACTAATACAGATTTGGTTCCTGGAAGTGAGGTGCTGCTGTAACAAAAACCTAAGAGTGTGGTAGTGGTTTGGGAACCAGGCAGCGGGCAAAAGTTAGTGAAAGACTAAATGGTCTTAAAGAGACCCTTTTTGGAAATCTGATGGCCTTTGAGAAGGCTACTGGTGAAGTCCTAAAGGAAACTGAGGAAAATGTTACTGGGAACTGGAAGAAAGGGAATTTTTATTGTGTAGAAAGTTTAGCTTGTTTTAGTAACATGGAAAATAGAACAAGAACTGGATGATCTAGATAAAGAGATTTCCAGGCAGAGTGGTAAGGTGCCACCTTGATTCTTGTTGCTACTTAGAACAAAATATCAGAGAAAAGAGATAAGCTAAAGGAAAAAACAAAACAAAACAAAAAAAAAAACCCAAAAAACTATTTATTGCAAAAGAGGCAGGAGGAACTGCAGGGTTTGAAAATGCCCAGACTCTCCAGGTAACAAACATGTGAAAATTTAAAAAAAGACTTTGGAACAGAGATAAAATCCAAAGTATAGTCAGGAAAACACAGCGTGAAGATAAAAACTGAGGGTGTGGCTTTACACTTCTTTGTTTAGACCTCAGAGCTATGCAGGGTGTAGTCTTTCAGCCACTTCACAGAGTCCTAAAGCAGAAAAGAGACTTGTGGGTGTAGCTTTTGTCTCATGGAGTAGATCTCAGTAAGATTCATGAGAGACTTGCAAAAATTTAGAGATAATTTTACCAGCAAAAACACGGCCAGCTTTAATTGAATGGAAAAGAAACATTACAAGATGAAATGAAGACTTCTGTGAGCAAGTAAACTACTCAACTGCAAAAACAAGTTTACTTTTATGAAAAAGGAAGGATAGTTCAGGGGGTAGAAGCAAGAAACAGAGGACAGAGCGAAGAGCTGCAGAGAATCCTTTCCAGTCAGTAGCAGCACTGAGTCCCGACCAAGGCACTTGAATGACATGTCAGGCTAGACTCCAAAATGTATCAGTAGTGGACAACCAGTATCCCAGTAACTCCCTGGAGCACACCGAGAATGGAAAAGGATTGATTAGAGAAGGAAAGTTTGTCGAGCATGTAGGGAGCTGATTTACAAGAGCTTTAAATTTTTTTAGAAAAGCAAAGCATCTGCAATGGAGCTTTCTTGACTAATTTTCTCCCTAGTTTTATTCCTGATACACAGATAAGCAAAACCGGTGTTTCAGCCATGACTCAGGCATAGATAAGGATGCATGTGGAAAGCTCAACCACTTTCGCACCTGAATTCTTAGGTACTACAGAGGCATGGATTTTTAAGCAACAGATTAGTGTAGAATTGAGGTTTTCAAACTCTGCTACTCTGAGCCCTGGGGCTTCCAAAGAGATGCCTCTGGGTCTTCCTAGGGGAGGTTAAGATGAGGATTGTCTTCTCCTCCAAATTAACCTGAAATAACTCTTCTTTTTGTTTAGAATAACGATTATGCACACATAGGTGTAGTGTTTGTACATGAGAGAGTGAAGAAGAAATAAACATGGCTGGGATCCAGCCCCAGGTGACCTCTGCTCTCATGAACACAATTGCACAAGGTCGGTGTAGGGATATATATTCTGACAAACTTGCTCAGCCTTCATTCCATCCTCCCTCTAGTACCCCTGCCTGTAAGGCAGAGGCTATAAAGATGAAAACTGTATTTTCCAAACTCCTTTGCAGCTAGAGTAGTGGACGTGAATTCAGTTCTGCTAAGTGGATGCACCTGTGTGGGATTTGAAGGGTATGCATGAGGCAGATGTCATTGTCTTGTCCTTTTTGGGTGTGAGAGGTGGCATTTACTGCAGCTGCACTCCCCTGTCATTTCTCTGCCTCCGCGGTGTTGACAACAGGTGTGGTCATGTGCTCCTGCACGCTGCCGTTCTACTGGCAGCCTCAGAGGTTGTAGCCCCATGCAAGGTCTTTCTGCATGCTGTGGGAGTCTTTCCTGGAAGACTACCTGAGAGTGCAATCCCCAAACTTCCAGTGTTTTTTATTTCTCTTAGAAAAAAAATTTTTTTTTTGTAGAGGGGATCTTGCTATGTTGCCCAGGCTGGTCTCAAATCCTGGCCTCAATTGATCCACACACCTCGGCTTCCCAAAGTGCTGGGATTACTGGTGTAAGCCACTGTGCCCAGCCCTGACTTCCAGTGATTTTGTGAGCATCTCGTTTTCCATACTAAACCCTAGAATGATTTCTATTTCTTGCTTTGCTACAATTAAGCATTGTAAAAATAAACAAAAAGTAAAGCTTTCTCTCCCTTTCCCGGTTCCAGTTTTTCTTCATGCACAATAACATTTTTGTTGATTATTTCAGATAACTTTTCTCTGTGAATCTTTTTATATATGTGTATATATTGCTAAAATATATATTATGTAATATAATATGATTCAACAGAGGTCATAACATCACTATTGTTTTGCATATTGATTGTTTTAATTAAAAATATTTTTTGAATCACAATGAGAAACCACTACACACCAATCAGAATGACTAAAATAAAATAGAATAAAAACCTGACAATACTAAGTGCTGACAAGGACCAGGAACAATAGGAACTCTCACACATTCCTGGTGCTGGTGTAAATTGGTTGGACAACTTTTGAAAACTGATTGGCATTTTTTATTAAACTTAAACGTATACCTACCCACTGCCCCAGCAATTTGTCCACAAAAAGACTTGTACAAGAATGCTCAGAGAAGCTTTATTTATGTTAGTCAAAAAATAGAAACATCCCAAATGTCCCATATGTGAATGGATAACAAATTTTGTTATAACCTACAATGGACTATTACTTGGCAACAAACAGGAACAAACTACTGACATGGATAAATTTCAAAAACATTATTCGGAGTGAAAGAAGCCCGATATAAAAGAATGCACACTGGGTGATTCCTCTTCTATGAGGTTCAAGAAGAGACAGAACTACTCAACGGCCCCCTACGTCAAAGGGTGGTTCCCTCCTGGGTGGGGAGAGGGTGTGACAGTCTGAAAAGGGGCACAGGCACCTTCCGAAGTGATGGAAATGCTCCACATCTGTGCTGGTTACAGGGGTGTACACATACGGAAAAATTACCCATGCTGCACACTTACGATTGGCAGCCTCCTAATGAAAAGGTTATCTTTTCATATCAACACATTTAGCTCTGATTCATTCTGTTGAACATCTGCAGAAGATTCTAGGGCACAAAGTTGCCATGTTTTTAACCACTCCCCTGTGTGTGGATTTACAGGCTGTTTCTAGCTTTTTTGCTACTACAGACGATGCTATGATGAACATTCTTGTTCACGTATCTCGGAATGCCATTGCAAGCCTATCAGTAAGGTAAATTCCTAGAAGTGGAATTGCTGGGTCACAGGGAATGTGGCTGTTGATGTTTTACACACATTGCCCAATTGCCCTCCAAATATATTGCAGCAACATACACTCCCACGAGCGCCTCCCTCCTGGGAGTGCTGGTTTTCCCACACCCTCACCAGCACTGCATGTTATCAACCTTCACAACGGTTGCCCATCTGATTAGTAAAAAATAGTTATCTTCATTTTGATTTTTTTTTAAATTAGAAGCTGCTCTATCTTTACTCGTTGCCTAGATTGAGTTTCTGCATCTGATTTTGTTTGAAGAAAGGATTTGTTGCTAAATAAAATGAATTAAAATTTAAGACTAGAACAAAAGAAAGACCATATTTCCTGAAATTTAACGGCCAAAACAAAGAACAGAATTTGTCTCTAGTGGGGCACTTCGGGGATGCCGCGGTTGGGAGACAGCGCGGACACCCAGCTCATAGCCCAGGGTACCAGCTCTGGTTTTGGGCAAGATGCTTTAATTTTGTGTGCCTCAGTTTCCCCATCTGTGAAGTGGAGGCAATAGCAGTGTTATTGCTGTGACAATTAAATGAGCTACGATTCACACAATGCTCAGACGGCACCTGGCACTTCCTAGCTCTTATCTAAGCTTCAGCCATTGCTGTGATCATGAGTCGTCATAGAGGTGTCCCCTGTGGGCTTTAGTTTCTATCTTTATAAAACAAGGCTGCGGAGTGAGATCCCTTCCAGCTCTCTTGCTCCTTCTTGATTTCCTGTCCCATGTTGCTTCCCTGCCACAGGCACACGTCCCAGCCTCCTGAAGTCACCCAACCACCAACATACCACCCAGGCTGTGCCACCTGTGGCTGCCTCCTAAACCTCAGGTCGTGCTGCGTT
>CM052436.1:204410424-204453966 GCA_028533085.1 Varecia variegata
ACGGAACCCATTTAGTTCATGGACCTTCAAGAACATTTGCCTCTGGATCTAGACCTGATGCCACTCACAGAGGGCAGACACTGATTTCTCTAATTGAGAAATCCCCTCCCCCACATATAATGGACCCAAGGATCAGATCATCTGAAAGTCAAATACCCTCCAAGTAAGTTTTCACACCCTCTATTCACATTTTGTCCTCTCTGGCCCCCACTTTTTGTCCAGCGTTCCTGACTGAGTGGCCACATACCTGACAGCCAGGAATCAGATCTCACACCCACCCCCTGGGCCACATAGCCCGCTGGTCCTGCTGCTCAGGTGACGTCTCATGTCAAGGCCTGCTGTGTTCACCGGAGCCTAGAACCGAGCCTGGCTTTTTCCCGTTAAAGGATCGGTCACAGACTCACATCGGAGTGAGCTCGATGAGAAGGAAGGCAGGGAGAGAAAGGTGCGCACTTGCTCCTTCGCTGTTCACGTCGACGGCTCTTTCCACCTGCACTTCCAGGGCCGGGGAAGCCCGGCGTGTGGTTTGATGGGATAATTATTAAATAAAGTGCAAAACGTTGAGAGACACCTGAGTGCAAAGCAAAGCGATTTCCACTGGTTATCCTGAACGCCGACCCTTTTGTAGGCTTGGAAGTTCACCGTGGCAGGGTCCTGCTGATTTTGAATTCTGGGCCACAAGCAAAAGTTTGCAACAACCCCTTTTCTTCGAATAGGTGACTAGGTAGACAGACATGCAAACAGGCGGTAGAGGGACAGTGACAGCAGCTGGGAGTTGGTGGGGACATACTATGATCCAGGCATCTGCTAAGCATGGGACACACATTATCTCATTGAAACCCTGCACCCACCCTTGAAAGAATCTACTTTCACGAAGCCCCATGTACAGGCGTGAGAAAAGAGGGCTGGCGAGGTGACTGACGCGTGCTTCCAGGTCTCACAGCAAAGCAGAAGCAGCCGCAGCTGCAGTTGGTCTGTCTGGGCACCTGCCTCCCTGCTCCAGGGCTTCTCAGTCTCCACACCAGTGACACTTGGGGCTGGGTAACGTTTTTCTCGTGGTCGGGACTGTCCTGTGCATTGTAGGGTGTTTAGCTCCATCCCTGGCCTCTACCCACTAGATGCCAGGGGCACCTGCACCCCAAATGTGACAGCAAAAGTGTCTCCAGACAGTGCCACATGTCCCCTGGGGGACAACAGCACCTCAGGTCAAGAACTACCATGTTCCACCTTCTCAGTATCTCTGTCCTCTTCCTGCCACCCCTGCGCAGGCTGGGACATGCCCCTTGAGATCCTCTGTGGAGGCTGCTTGGGAGGCCACTGTTCACATCATCACTGACTTCTGAAACTCACTCTCCTTCTGATCAGCCAAGTTCTCTCGGTTTTGAGAAGCGTGTCCCCCACCTGCATTTATCAAGCAGCTACTGTGTGTGCCAGCGTGGTTTGGGGAGGTTACAGAAATGAACAAGATGTAGCCTCCTCTCCTCTCCCCAACTAGAATAGAGGTTATGATCTGGTATATCACAGCCAAATCTGGCCTAGGGGGTGTTTTCCTTATCTTGCAAAATACTTATAAAAAATTGAATTGGTGCCCAATGTCTAAAGATTTGAAACTCCCTGCCACCTCCCGTCACCTCTCCCCTCTACACAAACTGCCCAGCCCCTCTGGGTAGTCCAGGGCGGGGCCCCAGAGCCGGATCAGAAGCCCACAGAGGGTTGGTATTCATGTCAGCAATGCTGGCACACACCCCCTCATGCTGAAATTTTTTTAGACAGCTCAGACCTTAATCCAGCAGGAGTCTCAGAGGAGAGAAAGAGATCGCTGTGGGTTGGAGAGTGAAGGAGGGCTCCCTGGAGGAGGTGAGCTGGGCAGTGGGAGTAGGCAGGGTGTGGCAAGATCGCCGTTCAGGGGAGGAGATGCCTGGTCGAGGATGTTGCACAACAGATTAGCTCTTGTGTCAAAGGGAGGGCAGGAGGCCCTGGGGAAGAGATGCAGTTCCCGCCCTCAAGGGGCTTCCAGTCTGGTTCAAGAGCTCAACACAGGCACAAGAAGGAGCAGTGACCCTGAGGCCTCATCAAGTCCGGGTTTCAGACTAGACTGACAGACGTGTGCTCAGTACGTGTCTGCTGGGCAGAGCCGCGTGTTCCCTTCGCATGGCACGGCGACTCTTCAGCTCCACCCCTTACTAGGATATTGGTGGATCAATTGTCCTTCCTCTCGAAGCCTTTGTTTCCTAATCTGCAAAATGGAGATGACAACAGCACGTATCTTAAAGGGTGGTTTAGAGGATTAGAAGAGAGGAAAGGAAGAGTCTTAGCACCTGCCACACAGCAGTGCTCAGAACGAGGGTTTCTGTCTGCGACACACATGTGTGCACCTGCAGCTGGACCGGGTGCCCACGTCCGCTTGTCTCTTGCGTGCTCTTCCCATCCGCAGCAGTGTTGGGGACACGCGGACAGATCCTCTTTCTCCTATTTCTTTCCTGCTGGTTGGTAAGGCAGCCTCTGGGCTTGAAATCTGGCCCTGTGTGCTCGAGCAGGTTATCTAACCTCTTTACGCCCTCAGCTGCTCACTGAAGGGTGGGGAGTAATAACGGCACCCATCTCCAGGTGTTGCCGTGCCCCGGGGGGACTCCTCTATCTTAGGCGTCCTGTTCTTCTTGCTGAATTCCTCTTTCAGTAGTGGCTCTGTAATTGGTGCCTATTTTTATTAATGTTGATAATAGGTCAAGCCCATGCGTGAGGACGAGCCAGGGGCGGAAGGTGAGGAGGGACGTCCTCCTAGTGGTTCACTGTCCTAGGAGGATTCTAGCGACAGAAAGCGAGGGGCTCCTTGGGCGAGGCCTCGCGCCGGCAGCCTTGCAAAGGGGGGCGCTGTTCCTGCCCTTCCCAGGGAAAGTCCAGCTGGGAAAAGCTAATCAGTGGGGACAGTCTCCTCAGGGACTCCCAGGTGCAGGAGGAGAATTATGTGTTGGCCCAGCTCATTTGTGAATAAAGCCATGTTTGTGTCTGGAAATATCTCTTATTATACTAGTCCAGGGGGTGCTGCTTGCAGCCGGGAAGCTGGCTGAGGACACAGGGGCAGAAGGTATTTCATGAAGTTGGTCTGGGAGTCGGAGGGCTGGCTGCACATCAAGGCATGTCACAGAGGCGCTGGGTCCCAGCGGCCACGGCTGCTGTCCAGATGACGTCAGCGGGGCTGTGACGGATATTTACGAGCAGTATCACCGAGTGCTTCGGTGGCTAATGACATAGATGGGAAATTAAACAGCAGAGTTGGAGTTAAGAACAAATAATGTTTAATTACAGGTCGTCACTGTCCCGGCTGGAAGACGAGCGGGGTTGAGACTATGGTCGGATAACCTGAGAAGCCGCACTGCCTCCCTCACGCTCTGGGTCCCCGAGCTGCGTGCTCAGGCCGGAGGACAAGACCTCCTTGTCCCATGTTTAGCATTTTCTGTGGTAAAGGAAGAGCATAGAGTTGTCTTTTTATTATCATTTAAATTTCACAACTAGCCTTGTTTATTAAAACATTGGAATATTCTAGATGAGGCTAACCAGTCCTCTGAACATCCCGCCCCCATCTGGGTCCCCTGCTTTCCAATGTCCCTGTACAAGGCACTTTATATACGAAATTATGTTTCATCCTTACAACACGGGGAAAGCTTTCCCAGTTACAGAAATGGAAACCGAGGCACAGAAAGTTTAAGTGACTCTCTCACAGCCAGTAAGTCGCAGGGGTGGAATTTGAGGCAAGGTCTCTCTAGGGTCAAAATATGTGTCTTTCTATCCACAGAAAACTGTCACGCAGCAGTTGCCACCTGCAGTAGAAGTTTGGCTGAGAGGAAATGACAGGACTCTCTCCCGCACCACGTGCTGCTGGTCCACCGTTTCCAGGTCGCTGAGTGTCGGGCAGTGCACGTGGCTTACCTCAGCCTCCTCCTGACCCCATGAGACCATTTTCAGAGTAAGAAACTGAGACCAGAGAAGTTAGCAGGCCACCTTTTGTCAATCACAGAGCCAGGATTTGAACCCAGGACTGCTAACTCCAGAGCCCCACGTTCTACTCCCAACACACAACACTTGGGCAATAAAACAAGTTATTTGGAAAACACCAGTCGATGTGGCTCTCAGAACCTCGCCCTGGTCTGAGGTCCCAGGACCAACGTCTGCTCCTTGTTGCTCTCGGGTCTCAGCCTCCCGGAGATGCCAGGCCGTCTCTGTCCTCTCCACCCGCTGTGGACCCGGAAGCTGGGTGCCCTTACTCACCGCCTGTAGCCACGTAAGGAGGAGAAGCCACACGGGGGTGCTGGGCAAATGCCCACAGCAAGGGGTTCCCACGCTCAGGGTAGGGACAGCTGGGTCTAAGCTGTTCTAGCCTAGAATAAGTCAATGGACCTCTCAGTCCCCTTCCACCTACCAAGGGTTCTCAGTGCTCTGAGCGAGTCCCTTAGGAAGGCTTTGAAAGCCGGAGGAGCTTTGCCTGAAAGAAGAGGTTTAGCCAGCCTGGCCTCTGCATGTTAAACTGCCCTGCAAGGACAGAAAAAGTCCTTTGATTTTTCAAAATCTCTGTCCAGCACCTCCTAGCAAGGCAGAATTTGCTGCTGGGGAGGGGGTGAGGCAGGCTGGAAAGAACGCAGACCATAACCTCCGACAGGCCTGCGTTCAAATCCCAGCTTACCTTTTTGCTAGCTGTGGGACCTTGGGCCTCAGTTTCCCCATCTGCAAAGTGGGGCTAATGATTGTACCTCCCCTTATGGAGTTACTGGGAAGGCTTAATCAGATCGCCCATAGGAGGCACTCATTCTTTCTTTTAAAAATATTTACCAAGCACTTAGTATGTGCCGGAACAATTCTAGGTGCTGAGGCCACGACAGTGAAAACAACTGGCAGAAACTATCACCCTTGCAAAGCCTGCATTCTGGTAGGTTGAGACAGATGTTCCCAGCTCCTGGATACAGTAAATGCTCAGTAATTCTTAGCCACAGGTGGAAGCAAGTTGCTTGGGGGTCCCCTCCTCTGGGTCAGGGGGAAGGTCACAGAGAATGGAGGTGATCAGCTGGCTGGAGACCCCAGAAAGCTCTCAGACAAGAGGAAGTGTCTAAGGTCCCTCGGTGGCTGACTGGGGACATTAACAGCGCTCCACTTTCTGAGGCTGTGGGACTATAAATCAACTCTGTGGGAACTGGCTCCAGCCTCTGTGCTGTGGTGAGAGGTTGCCAGGTTAGAGGGGGCTCCTCTAATCTCTCAGAAATCAGTTCTGGGGTAACTTGGCACCCACAGCTGGGGCCTCCTGGAAGGGAGAAGTAAAGCCGGAGCCAAGACGGGTGCTTTGGGGCTGCCCTTTCACTCCGATTTCCTCAACTAGCAATTTTCGCAGGAGACTGTCAGGCCCGGGCCCCTCTGGAACACCTGGAAGGAGGCCCGCCCTGGGGAGCATCCCCGCGCTAATCCCAGCCCCGGGGCTTGGCCTGCTGAGGGCGGGTTGGGACAGCACCCCAGGGTGAGTGGTTCCAGGAAAGGGAGAGAGACCATTCACTAATTTGCTCACTTATTCAGTGAAGAGGTACTTTTTGAGCATCAATTATATTATATACCAGACACCGGATGTGTAGGGCTGTGGGGTAGCAGCCAACTTGGCAGGGAAAAATGATAAATTTTAGAAACATAAAAGAATTGTTTCAAACAAATAGCGCATACTATCATCTCTGTAGGTTGTGAAATGCACACCGTGGGTCTACATGTTCTTCGCTCCCGGGGTTAAACAAATAGCAGTGCTTTCCTCAAGCTAGAACAGAAAAACACAGACTCAGGGCACCTCAACTGTGCCGCCTGGTGGCAAGATCTGTCACCACTGCAGCCAAGCAACGTGTCCCCCACTGTCTCACCCACCCTGTGCCAGGGTCTGCGAGGTTGGGTGGGAGGAAGGAGCCTAATGCGTGTCTGGCCCCCAGGACCAACCCAGCCTCAGGAATTGTCACTGCGCGTGGGAAGATCGGGCTTCAGTGTTGGCTCGGCAGAACTGTGGCAGCCCCGGGACATAGTGTCCCAAGTTTCAGCTCGGTCCATTCCCTCAGCGGTCCATTAGCTGAGAGTGTCTGGATTCAGGGAGGAGGGGTCTGGCCGGGATTAGGGACACAGAATAAGGAAAATCCCACCCCACCACCGGCAACTGCCACCACAGGAGAGCACGGCTGCGTGGTTACAACCTGGGACTCAGGACCAGAGACCTGTGGCTGAGCTGCCGCTCCACCTCTTCCCGTGTGGCTTAGGCAAGGCGCTTTGCCTCTTTGGGCTCCTTCATTTATTATAAAAAGAATAAAAATATCCTAATTATCATGTTGCTGTAAGTAGTAAGCAAGATAATGTCCCCAAAGCACTTACCACAGTGTCTGGCAAGAACTGGTCAATAAATAAAAGGTTATTATTGTTATACTTACTTGAGCATTTATGTTCCAGGCACCGTAGCAAATGAATAGTGCTAATAATATATAGCATTTGAGGAAAGCTTTCTCTATGCCGGGTGCTATGCTGAGAGTTTGACATTCATCAGTTTGATCCTCACGATCCTATAAGGTAGGCTACCATTATCTCCACTTTTTGATGAGGAAACTGTGGCCCAGAGAGGTTAAGTGACCTGCCCAAGGTCACACAGCAAATAAGGTTCAAAAGTGAGATTAGAACACAAGTCCATCCACTCTAAATGGCCTGTGGGAGTTAAAATAGACATTCAAAGGCACCCCCCACGGCAGAGAATTGCCATCCAAGGGGCAAAAATGATGAGTTCTTCAGTTCGTGAAGGATGTGAAGGTAGTAGTGGCCACAGTGCCCCGTCAGGAGGGCTGTACACGAGGCTCACGGAGAGTTGGGTGTGTATCAGGAGGCCACCCAGGAGGGGACAGGGAAGCTGCTACAACTCAGGAGCACCAGGGGCGCAGAGTGGCAGGAGCTGAGCTGCTCGGGGTGGCCGTCGCTTGGAGCCTCAGCAGGGAGGACAGGGAGAGTGGAAGACCAAGAGGTGGGGGACAAGGCTAAAGAACGAGGAGGGCTTTCCGAGGGCCCCAAAGGGCCTCATAAGCTGAGCCGAGCAGTTTGGCTTTTATCCCGAAAGCCATGTGAAGTCTTTGAAGGATTTTAAGCAGTGTATGATCAGATCTGCATTTTAGAAAAATCGCTCCGTCTGTACTGTGCAGAGTGGATTCAGCCGCCTCTGCCTGGTCCTCCAGCCTGTCTTTTAAATATTTTTAACCACAATTAATATATATTTACTGTTAAAAAATGTAATGGAACAGAAATACGTAACATAAACCTAAAGTCCCCATCCTCCAGTTCCACTCTGCGGAAGTGATTACTGTAAAATGTCTTGACTCATGTGGTTCCAGACTTTCAGCTACACGTATATACAGACATAGATATAGATGTAAAATTGTCACCTAACGACTGCTAGGAGAGCCTAGCATTTGGTATGACACCCAGAGCAGTGGTTCCCAGAAAGCAGACCACCCCTGTCTGGTGACACTCAGTCTAGGCCAGTGGCTCTCAGCCCCCGAGGGCATTTGGCACTATCTGGAGAGCTGCTGGTTGTGCAGTGTGTGTGTTTGAGGGGTGCTCTGTGAATGCCCTACAATGCACAGGATGTATTACAGGATCCGCCACAACAAACAGTCATCTGGTCTCAAGTGTCAGTAGTGCTGGACTGAGACACTCTGCCTTTGAGGGAGTCCCACATGGGTCAGATTTGCTCATTGCAAGCAACTGAAATGGAATTTATTTTTACAATATCAGGCAGCTCACGGGATCATCAAGAAGCTGCAGGGCCCTCATCACCATGCAGAATTGACTGGGTGATGACATCACGCACCTCCGCGCCTGCTGGGCACAGATGCCGCGCTTTGCCCCGGCCTGTTCTCTGGACCTGCCATCAGCACTCCCCCTGGAACCTCTGTCGGCCATTGTGGCGGCCACCTCCCAACACTTCCTTTGGTGCTGCAGAGCTGCTGGTCTGGGTGGCGGGCGCTTCTGATTGGCTGAGTCTGGGTCATGTGCTCTTGTCCTAGCTGCCAGGGAGTCTGGGAAAGTAAGTAGCCATCACTTTGAGCTCTTGCAGGGAGAGGGGTCTCTGCCTTAGAAGGTGGAGAACTCCCCAGACAGGGGAGGGGGGTTCAGAGGAGCCTGCCACAGGGCGAGCCCAGCTGGGACAGGATATTAAATAACATCACCTCCAGCAGCATGGAGTTTCCAGTGAACCGGGCACTGTCCTCCTGTTTCCGGTGTCTTTGCGCTCCCTGATCACCTCTGCAGAGAGTCTCCTTGAGAGCTGTTGGGCGTGGGTCTAGGGTAGGACACAGTACCCAGTTAAACATTTAATAACTTGTTTACATGATTATTTCCCTAAGGGTCCTTTGACAACCTTTTTTTCTCCGAATTTATTCCCCCTTACAACATTGTAATACTACACAGGAATGCTGCATATCTCTGTGCGTCATGTGTGCATGTCTGTGCTGTACAAGTAACAAGAGGAAGACTTTCTTATCTGCCCTCCACTTCTCCAACCAATACTTGTCCCCCTGGGGGCAATCTTGTCCCCACTGAGACTGCATGAGAGACTGACTTCATGCTTAGGGTATCTTCAACTAGCCTAATAGCAGATTCACCCAAGGAGTCTTCCTAAAAATACAAATTCCCGGGCCCTGATTCGGACTTATTGATTCGGAACTACCCAGAGAACAGCCTGGGAATCTGCATTTTAACAAAAATAAGGATGTATTTGCAGTGGTTCACAAATGTGGCTGCACGTTGGAATCACCTGGAAGCTTTTAAATTCTATCCATGTTCAGTCTCCTCTCCCAGAGAGCCTCAATTCATCGGCGGGGGCACAAATGACCATACTTGCAGTCAGAGAGTTGAGCCCCTGGCACAGTGGAGGACCGAGAGCGAGGCCGAGTGGGTGAGGATGCTGGCATTGCTTCTCACCAGCTGTGTGCCCTTGGGGAGGTGGCTTGCAGTCTCTGAGCTTCAACTCCCCAGGCCTGAAAGATGAGGGCCACCGGGAAGGTGAGGTGAGCATCAGTGAGGTGGTGGACAGGGAGTGGCCCCGCACACACTAGGCCCTAAGGAAACGGGAGCTCTTTCAATATTACCATTCAGAGGTCGAACCAAGTTCCAGACCCGTGTTTGTGCACGAATCCCCTGGGGGTCTTATTAAAATGCAGATTCTGATTCAGCAGGTCTGGGTGGGCCCCGAGATCCTGCATTTCTAACAAGTTCCAGAAAGTATCAATGTTGCCAGTCTGAAGTCCTCAGTTTGAAGAGCAAGATTCCACCTAGACTAGGGCTTTTCGCCTTGGCCTAGTGGCATTTGGGCCTGGGTAATTCTTAGTTATGGGGCCAGAAGCACCCCCAGCCCCAGTCATGTACGCAGGCGAGAAACACCAGCCAGATCAATGAGACAATAGTGGGAAGAAAAAGAAAGAAACGTTGGCCAAAGTCAGCTGCCTGCGTCCCACTGGACGCCCAGATGGCCCAACGCTGGGACGTATTGATTGACTTATTGGATGAAGAAATGAACGGAATGAATGAGTAGATGTGGAATACCGCGGAGACGGTGAAGATCCACCGTGTGAAACGAGGCTGCCACGGGTCTTTGAGCTCAGTCTCCCGGGCTGCGAAGGAGGAGTGTAGACAAATGCACTCTAACGACTCACTGGGGAGAACAAACCCAGCAGGAGCCAGCGCCGGTTCAGGTGGATTCGGGTTGCCCGCGAGAGAAGGGAGGCAGCGTCCCGTTTCGTGTGCGGACACGATGTGGGCAAGTTTACCGTTGGGTAACACTAAACAAACACGCCTCGGAGCCAGGGGCCCCGGAATTGCCAATCTAAACCTCGGGGGAGGCGTCCACACGGACGCAGCCTCCTGTGCGCATGCGCGGCAGAGAGCAGGCCGCGGCGGGTGTCTGAGCACGTCGCTTGGACACACAGGATCCCGGTTATGCAACCACCCAGCGTGATTGTACATCACGGGTCGGCGTCGCTAACCGACGCTCCAAAACGTTCTGTCTTCCTTGAGACTCAAATCCATGACTGCCCAACTCCAGAGTCTAAATACTGTTTATAAACCTTCTCTGCAAACAACAACAAAAGTAATACGACTACTTTTAGGGCACATTCAACCTGTGCCAGTCACTGCCTAAGCATTTTGCAGACATCATGTCCATGAATCCTTACCAGAACAGAAAATGCAGCACTCTGCAGAGAAGAACACAGAGAGGTTAAGCAACATGCCCGAGGTCACACAGCTCATAAGTGACGCAGCTAGGATTTGAATCCAAGTCTGATTCCTGCATCCATGCCTGTAATGACTACTACTCTGGCTCCCACCTGACCCTAGACCCTCGCTTCTTGCGTGGTCAGCAGCCTTGGCAACTCAGCGAGCTTGTCAGAAATGCACAAACTCGGGCACCCTGGGACTTGCTGAGTAGTCTGCACTCTGATCAGATCATGTTTACGTTTGCTATCTGAGGTTCACTGTTCCAGAGGATGGAATGACACCCCAACTCCTGAAACCTCAAAATCCTTCATCTCCATGTATTAAGGGGTTCTTTAAAAACTCATCCTGGAAATTCACGCTCATGGTGTTTAAAACACGTCACCTCTGGTGCAGGAGGACTTATGACAAAAAGCCAAGTCCTCCTCCACCCTGCCCACTCATCCCTCACTGCGGAATGACTTCCAAGCATTGGTTCCTCCTGTGGTTCCTACCTGTCTCTAAAGAATGGACTCGGACAGCTGCGTATGGACCACCCGGGTCCTACAGGAGCAGTCGACGGGTGAGCATGTCGCTCGGGTACATACTGGCTCCAAACCGCCTCCCTTCTGCCCGCGTGCTCGTGTCCCTGCATCCGGAGCCTCTGTGGGCAACCTTTATAAACGCAGACATATAACTAAGCCTGTTTCTTGTTCTTCCACCTTTGGACAGGGTCTTCCGCACTCCCATTTAGTGAGATGGGAATACTGGAGCCCCTCCCTTCCTCCTGTCCCCGTCCACTCCTGCAGTGGCCCTGGGGATCCTGAGAGGCAGGGGCCAGGGCCTTTGGGCTGAGCTAGGTGAGCTGCTGAAGTCCGGAGCAGAGGGACAGAGGACCAGGGAACGGGTTCTGATGCCAGTCAGTCCCGTCACCTCTTTAAACCTGATCTTGAGGTCCAAGCTCCGGCTTGCCTCTGTCTTCCCATTGGGCAAGACCCCTTCTCCAACCTGAGCCTCAGTTTCCCCACCTGTAAGACGAGCAGGTTATTTCTATGGTCTGGACTCCTCGGAGTGAGTAGCAATGGCTTTCAGCATTTCCAGTATCGACACTCTGAGATCTCCTTGGAAAATAAAGTCATCTCAGATGCCATCTTTCCTCAAGGCTATGTAACCCCCCTCTAGCTACAACGCACAGCCTGGCCTCTCTGTTCCCTAGGTCCACTGACACCCCTTGCTCTTCTTCTATTTCTTAGAGCCCTGGCAGCCAGGTAGAAACAAATATGGCTGTTCCTGTTATTGGGAGGGAAGCCACAGTTTTTCTCTCCTGGCAGGGGATTAGTGTCAGAGCTCCGGGAGACTGGATGTGTCATCTCAGCACTCTTTGAGGCTGTTCTTCCCCTGCTGCGTGCGGCTCCCTTTGCACCCTGTGGGGCCGAGGGGTCCTGAGCCCTCCCTCTCGGGCCGCTGCTGGGCCACAGGTGCTTGCAGAGCTGAAGGACGTGCTGCCAGGCTTGGTGCAGGTGTGTCACGTTATCGCACGGCTCACTCCAAGGCAAACAGCTAGACGAAAACGACAAAAGCCTCCTCAGAGCTGACGCGGCTGCGGCTGCTGGAGGCAGGAGGGAAAGTTACCGGTAAGCACCCAAGAACAAAAGCCCGCTTTGGACTTGAGCTATTCCTTAGTAAGGAAATGGTACCTGGAACATCTCTAAAATCATCATGTGGGCTTTGTGGGCTGCTTTCAAGGTTTTCCTCTTCCTGGTTGTTTAGGATTAACAGCCAGTGTAGAGTCTGTGGCTGCATCCTGTGTGGCGGGAGGTCTGGGGCAGGGTGGATCCAGCACGTCTGTGATGCAAAGCCCTGAGCTGCCACTGCAGTGGCACAGAACGCATCAGGACATTCCTAGTGCTGGGCCCAGGCCATTAGCTGGACCACAGCATGGGCGTCTTCTTAAAAAGGAGGCCCCTCCCCCTCCATCCCTGGACACTTCAGGCCAACAATCATGGCCCGCTGCGGGATGCTAATTGGGACCAAATGAGAATGCTGCCCTCAAAGGGCTTCCTGATTGATACAAGTGTTGAGAGAGAAGCTTCTGGAATCAGCAGACTAGACCCAGAGGGACAAACGGGAGGAGCAGCATCTCCGGCAGCCAGGGAGGTGTCAGCGGGTGAGGGGAGTACAGGGGAAGCCAGGCGACAGCAGCCTGACTGAGCGGGGTGTGGGAAGCTGAGGTGGTTGCCAGGCCACAGCCTCCAGGGAGGGAGGGCGGGAAGAGCAGAGGTGGCCATGAACCCACTGGGAGAGCCCGGCTGTGCTTGCCAGGTTGATACATCAGCCGGGGCTCAACCAGAGGAAAAGAACCAGTGGGAGGCTGATATCAAGGGATTTGTTGCAAGGAGTCAGCTTAGGTGACCGTGGGGTCTGGTGGGCAAGTCTGGAATCCACGGCGCAGGCCTGGGGACAGGCGGGGTCCCGGGCCCGGCCCAGGCTACGTCCACAGGAGGGGTTTCTTCTCCAGGGAGCCTCAGCCCGGCTCTAAGGCCTTTCCACTGGGGACTGCAGCCTTGCCGGGTTGACATCTCAAGCTGACCTTCAGGACTGGCTCCTGCCCTGCCTCCCTCCCTCTGCTGTCTGCTGGTTCCCCAGGGAGGCCAGCGCACTCCCAGCTCAGGGCCTGCCACTGACCTTCCCCACCTGGGAGGCTTTCTTTCCAGAAGGCAGCCGGCTCCCTCCCCCACCTCCTCGAAGCTTCTCCTTCCAGTCAGCCTGAGGCAGGTCTGCCCTTACCCCTTATCTGAAACAGCCCACCCCACACCCCTCTCTTTTTCTGTATATTTTTATCAATAAACAAATATCTCTCTCACATGACATTATGTGTCATTTTGTTTATTTATTTATTGTTGAGACTCTGTTGTGTGGGATAGAGTGCAACGATGGCATCATAGCTCACTGCAACCTCAAGGGATCCTCCTGCCCCAGCCTCCCGAGTAGCTGGGACTACAGGTGCCACCACCACACCTGGCTAATTTTTCTATTTTTTGTAGATATGGGGTCTCACTATTTGTCCAGGCTGGTCTCAAACTCCCAGCCTCAAACAATCCTCCTGCCTTGGCCTACCAAAGTGTTGGGATTACAGGTGTGAGCCATGGATCTTGGCCTCATTTTATTTATTAATTGAGTCCTAAGATGAAAGCTCAGTGAGAGAGGAGCTTAATACACATTTTTTGAATATACAAATGAATGAATGATTGAATGGGAATTGAAACATTGTTCATATTATCTCAAGTCATATCACCTCTTGTTTTTATTAATAATATTTTCCCCATGATCATGATCGGACTATTCAAACTTAGTTGTCCCCTTTAAAAAACAAATGAAAAAAAAAAAACCAAAAAAACCCCCAAATCTATTGCTTTAGTGAGCCATGTTTTTACGACATTTGGTGATGGGGGAGGGGAGGGAGGCTGCAATTACAAAATCGGAAATTCCTGGGAGTTTTCGCCCACATCAAACCCCATCTGTGCTGGATCCCAACCCATGGAGGGTTTACAAACCATCACAAGACCATACAGAGAATTCCCCTTTTCTCACCTCACCCACTGCTTAGATTTAAGAAACTGATAATCCTTTTAAATAGGTCCCCCCTCTCACCCACATGACAAATAGTCCTGTTTCTCAGCTTTGTTAGAACTGTCTGGACCTTCCAAGGTGTGGAGAACTGGGATTTCCAAAGAGCATTAAAGCCTCAGCCGGGAAGATCCTCCGGATAAGGGCGAATGTTCTAGAGATGCCTAAGCCAGGCATCAAACCTGCAAACTGAAGAGAGTTCTTCCCCAGATTTCTAACAAGAGCCTTTTTCCGTGGCCCTCTGGCTTCTATAATAGTAATTAGTTAACGGCCCTTACAACTACAACGGGCAGAACTTGCAGAATGAGCTTCCAGTTCCTCAAGATGAAGTTTCTTCTATTTTGGAGATTTTATTTTTTTTTTGCTTGAGGTTTGGGCTGCTGGTATGGGAGAGATTTTAAAAAGAGCAGCATTTGTTTGTTAGAATAAAGGCGCCTGGCTTTCTGACCCCCACCCCCTCGCTCCCTTCCAGAAAGGTCTGAGTCCAACCTGATCTCTCAAAAGCTCTTTGACCAGAAATTCTACTTGAAAATGCTCCCCAACAAGAAATAACAGGGCTGCAGAGCTAAAACAAATTACCCGGGTGGTGAAAGAGGAAAAAATGAGAGAAACTGGCCTTAGGGGGAATGTATGTTTTCAAATAGGATTTCAAAAGGAGATAGCTGATTGATTTAGAGATTCGACAATTCCTCCTCAACTGCAGAAAAGAGAAAAAAGGAAAAGCTCAGAGGGCTTGGAGTTGATTCAGGACTCCTTAAATTCATCTTACAAGCGGTGGGCTTTCATTTCCAAAAGTTTCTAATTACATGTGCAGAACAGAGAGCACTTTTACCTTCATGCACAAAATATATCAGTTCAGCTATTGAGTTCCTCTCAGAGATGTCACAGCACAAAGAAAATTTTCTTTTTTCCCTTCCCCCGCCCCTAGACCTAAAGGTGATATCACCGTGACTAACAGCAAAAGGTATTCTCCGTCCCAGTCTTGTTTTATGAACTGTTATATATTAAATGTTGCCCCTTTGGTGAGAGCTGTCAAAACAGTTTCATGTAATCTTCCCCGGGAGAAAGATCTTTGTGATGCCACATAACTCAAATTATACAAATAACTGTCAAAAGCCATTAGAATCAGCTGCAGAGGTGGGTGGAGGAGGGGAGGAAAGCTCCAGAGCCCATTTCTTTCTTAATGTCAAGAGAAAATTCAAGACGTGGTATCTGTGCACGTCGATGCACAAGAATTCCTCATCGCCTGGAATCTATGGTGAGCGGCTCATCCACTCGCACCCCTAAGAGAGAAAATGTTGAGTCCGGGTGACAAACTTGGGCTCTGAAAGACCGACGTCTGCCAGGCCTTGAATTCTGGGGCCATCGCTCACCACTTCTGCGACCTTGGGGGACCCGTTTAACCCCTCTGAGTAGCTGGCCTCATTCCCGAAGTGGTTTGAATCACGGAGCTCACGCGCCGGGCTGACATGAGAACTGAATGAGATGTTTCGGGACATAGGGGAGTTGGTGGGGTGCACGAGGGTCTGGCTTTGATGACAGCTCCTCTCCCCCATATTTGCACCCCGAGACTTGAGGTACAGCAGGGAGGGTTTGCCTGGCGCAGGGGTCTGGGGCTGCCTCCTCTCTCCACCAACCGCTCTGGGTTGCCTGGGCACACTCGGACTTCTGGAGACCTAGTGGGATGAAGGCCCGGGAATAAGACGATGAAAACCCGGCAGGCGAGAGCTGGCGTGTCCTGCGTGAAACGGGCAGTGGAGCAAGGCCGAACTCCTGGAGATTACCTGGCCGGTTTCTGGGTAACCAGAGCCGGTCCAGGGTCCCCATGTTAATCTTGGAGGCATCTCCCCTGGATGCCCGGTCAGACGCCGAGGGCCCCTTTCTTGACATCTGTCCCCAGGATGGACTGCACCACTGCTGGGTCTCAAGGCAGAAACAGCTGTGGGAAAGGGGGCTGGCTCTTGTGGTTGAAGAGCCCCCATGAAACCAAATAACCCTCGACTCCGGGAGGGGAGGAGCTAAATTCCTGGTGCCCCTCTCAGCAGGTGTATCCCGAAGTTCTCAGCACGAAAATGTTTTTTTTTGCAAGAAGAACCTGATGTTTGAGCCTAAGCGAGGCCCTCGCCCACCTGTGTGAGCCCGTCTCCAACTAAACACAGGCTGGGCCAGTCTCCACTCGGGTGCCAGAGTGATCTCTCTACACTAGATGAGGTCGTGTCTGACCCTCACACAGAACCTTCACTGGCTCCCCACTGCCCTCAGGTTCCGTCCAGGGTCTGACCATGGCTCCCAGGCCCCCTGGCCCACTCCCGCCCCATGGCACAGACTCGTCCCTCGCGGCTGTGCCTTGCACTCCCCGACGTCCTGGGACTGGAGCTGCCTGTCCCTGTGCGCCACCCACGCTGGCAGGTGACATTGCTCACCTGTCCAGGTCTCTGCCTTGGGCCTCAGCCCTCTCCCACCTACGTGTCGATCACGGTGATGACCCCTGGTGCTCATGGCTGAGCCTTTGTTGTCTTCATTCATTTCTACACAGAGGAGCCACAGGCCCCACATGGAACAGGTGGCTATGTGCTTAAATAGTCAACACACTGGTTCAAATATGACTCCCTTTAGGGGACTTCGCCCGTGAGAAATCTCTTTATCAGTGAGAGTGCTAACTCTTGTTCTCTTCCACTTTGGCAAGAGTGAAAAACTAACTCATAAAACCATCTTGTAACTACTCTCCCCTGCCCTTACGAAGCCTCTCTCTCTCTCTCTCTCTCTCTGTCCAACTACGGTAAATCTCAGTTACATGTGGCTTAGTTTTATTCTGACACTACCATATATAAAAATATTTATTTAGTTTTCTAAGGACAAACATAAATTAAACAATTTTTTTAAATAGAAGTGAAAACTTCTCTTTGATTTTGCACTTTCTCCCATATTTTCCTTTGTTCTTGTTTTCTGATTTGATTCCCCTGGTCACTAAAAATACATATATATATATATATATACATATATATATATACATGTATATATATATATATATATATATATATATTTTGCCGGAGTCCTTCTGGTCAATTTTAGTATCTCTTTTTTAGGGTTTTGACATTTGAGAAAACTTAATCTAGGTCAGTGAGTACCTGCTGCTGAAAAGAATCTTCTGGAATGCCATTTTGATTTGGCGTGCCCTTTGTTGGCAAGTTCATGTCAAAGGTCACTGAACACAGAGTGGGGGGGGCACAGCCAGGGCCTAAACAAATGAATATACGTCAAAAGCAATTTTCTGGAAGTGCTTGCCTGGACAAGCAAACCGTTGGCCCTAGCGGTTCCTGGCTCCCAGAGCATTCCAGATGTTTCTCTTTGGTGCCCAGGCAGTGATTCCCCTCCAGATGTCTTCAGAAAGGCCCCACCTTCACCTGCCCTTCTCCGGAAGTTGCTGCTGCAGAATCAGCCTCCTGGTGAGTGTTTACTGAGCTGAGTTCTCCTCCCAGTTAATTTACTGGTGAAATTAGTTGCCAGCTGCACAGGAATGGTAGTTTATGTGAAAGCTGCACCTGAAATCTTTTACTTGGACATTTTCTTCCAACCTATGTGCAGTTCTCATGTGACACCCCCACCCCCAACTCAAGGGCTGTGTTAGACCCTACCCCTAAGGTCTTCAAATTGTTTTCACTGATGGGGCACCTCATATTGTAAAACTCCATTTACTTTTTTGAATAGATAATTTTCATATTATTCAATGTTCAAATGTGCTATAGGAAAAAAAATTCCTCCCCACCCCTACACCCCAGGCAAATGGTTGCCCTCCCCAGAGACCATCAATATTAATAGCCATTATGGAGACGTCAGCAAATGTGTGCACATGGTCTTTTTTCCTTCTTTTTACACAAATGGCAGCAAGCTTTACCCACGGCCCATAGCACCCTGGGTGGTGTTCTCTGGGGGAACCCATCAGAGAGACTCAGTGGCATGTCTAAGTGACATAATACACACCTAACAAGTGGCAGAGATGGTGTTTGAACCCAGATCGGTCTGATGCCAGAGATGCAAATCTGAACTCCTTTTTTGTCCAGAGTTCAATTTCACCTTCACATCATGCTCTGTCATGTTAGGTTATGTTATGTTTACTGAACACCTACTGTGTGCCAAGCACAGTGCCAAGGCCTGGAAATGCAACAGTGAACAAGGGAGAGATGGTTTGGCCCTTTCAGAGCTTGTCACCTCTGTGGGAGACAGACCTTAAGCTAATGTAGTAGGTTGAATAAAGTCCCTCCAAAATTCACGTCCATCTGGAACCTCAGAAAGGACCTTACTTGGAAATAGGGTCTTTACAGAGGTAATTAGTTAAGCTGAGGTCATACTGGAGTAGGAAGAGTTCTCAATGCCATAACTGGTGTCCTTATTAGTAGAGGACACACAGAGAGACACAGGGAAAAGGCAGAGGTAGGAGTGAGGAGCACCAGGAGCCACGAGGAACAGGAAGAGGTCAAGGAAGGACCTAGAGCCTCAGGAGGGAACGTGGCCCTGCCAACACGTGATCTCACACGTCTAGCCCCTAGATCTACTGTCTGGAGCCATCCAAACTGCGGTCATTGGTTAGAGCAGCCCCCACAAACTAACATAAATACTAAACACACGAACACACAGCAAAATGCTATGAGGGAAAAGAACAGAAGGTCCCTCATTTAGGATGGGGGAGCCTGTTGGGGAGGGTGGCATTCAACTAACGCCTGGCGGAGCAAAGCCAAAAGCCCAGGGTGGTCCAAGCACCTTCTCAGGAGGAAGAATAGAATGCTCCAGAAACCCGACTTTGCTGGTTCTTATAATTTTACATTTCCAAGGAACTGCAGTCAAAAAGGTAAAAAGATCTACTCCTAGAAATGCCGTTGAAAACAAACAAACAAAAAAATCCAAAAAGGTAAAAAAGAAACAGGTATGATTAATTCTGTGAATTTAATAAAATGATTTTACAAATAATTCTTTAATATTGTATCATTTCACAAAATCATAAACAATAAATTTCCTTTGACCCAACACACCCAAAACATTATCATTTCAACATGGAATCAGATCATTAGTGAGATATTTTGTATTCTTTTTTTGTACTAAGTCTTCAAAAGCCAGTGTGTGTTCTACACTCACAGCACAGCTCGATGTGGACCAGCCACAGTTCCAGGGCTCGGTAGCTGCGTGTGGCTGGTGGCTGCTGTCTTGGACAGTGCAGATCTAGAAAGTTCTAGTCCTTTAGGTGACATGGGCCTTCAAGTAGCCCCTTATATAAAAACAGTAGCCAACATTTATTGAGAGCTGGCTGTATTCCAGTCACTATGCAAAGGGATCTACATGCCTCATCTCAATATTCTCTCCCCTGATTAACCCTAGTGCTGACCCAATGCACTGAGGACTCCCTAACAGTCAGACATTCAGCCCTGCACCCAGCGGTAGGAGATGGTTGTCCTTAGCAGGCCGGAGTGGTGAGTCCTCTGAAACAGGAGCCGACTGCGGGGTACAGCTCCTCCGGTATTGATTGCTCATGCCGTGTCAGCCAGACGCTGAGCTGGGCGCTCGGGTTCAAAGAATCAGCTTCATAAACAGGAACAATCCACCGGTCCCACCTCTGTCTAGCGAAAACGAGCGAAGTGTTAGACATTGTGGGGAAATTTTAAGAAGTTCCTGCCTCTGGACCAAGCCCAGCTGAATCCCAGGCCACTTTCTAGAAATCATGGCAAATTCGAAATGAACATGAACTTTAGGGTTATTCCTTTCGGAGATGTGGAGATGAAAGCTCTGGAAAAGTTCTGGGTGAAACCAGAGTCATCTTCCCAGCAGCCTTCAGAAGGAAAGAGTTCAAGTGGGAGACCACGGATTTGGGGAAATAAGTGATGAGATGACACAGAGTTTTCTCCTACTCCCCCCTCCCCCTGATAAAATCCCCTATGGTGTGGGGTGCAGGGAAAAAGGACTCGGGGGATCAAAGAAGGGAGTTGACACTGTGGGGCCATAATCCCAGGGATGACTTCATTCATCTTTCACATCTTAGCTTCCACTTAACACTGTAAAACCTTTCTTAGCTGGTGGATTCTCCAAAAGCAAGTGATGAGCTGGATTTGGCCATTGGGCTGCTGTTTGCCAATCCCTGGTCTTGGCCATGAGCTCAGTGAGGGCTCAAATCCAGGTGCAACTGTAATTTTTAACCAGTGAATTCCCAGTGAGCAAAGCCTCACTTTGAGTGGAATCTGACAAATAAGTTGTTGAAGGAATAAATTACAGAAGGGGGGAGGTAATGGTTAGAGACATTAACTCATCAGAAAAATATTAAATTTGCAAATGGATTTTATTTCCTCTAAAGTGTTACTGCTTTCTTCTCTCCCGCAGAATGTTATGAAATGCTAATTAGCTTCCATCACAACCACGGTTCACAGATCGGTTTGATCTCCTTTGTCAGGGTGTGTACACAGCACCCTACATTGCAGACTGAAATAACTCAGCACAGCCGTGGACAGCTGCTCAGCCCTGCTGGTGGAGCCTGCAGTGTAGGCAGGGACTGGCAGACCAGTGGGGAGAGGGATGGGAGGCCACAGTAGGGACAGAACTGGGCAGAAGAAATACAGTAGACCTCAGAAAGATCTTGTTCCAAGGTCATGCTGCTAGGCTGTTGAGGTCTTTCCCAAATGGTTAGAAAGTCATTCACCCCACAGGAAGTGAAGGCACTGGGGTCCCCTGACCTCCAGGAGGGGTGCACAGGGCAGAGCACACCTGCCTTTCTCTGACCACGGACCTTGTGTCCCTCTGGTACACACATAGAGTGTAGACAAGCAACCCACCTCTGCCCTTCTAACAAACACTGTTTGGAGTACCACGCCTCTTCCAAACCTCAATGTGTTCCCCAACTCGATGCTACTAGATTGGGGCTGGGTACTTCTCTGCTGTGGCACTGTCCTGTGCACTGTCAGAGGCTGAGTAGCATCCCTGGCCTCTACCCACTAGATGCCAGTAGCAACCCCCATGCCCAGGTTGTGAAAGAAAACAAATGTTTCCAGGTATTGCCAAATGTACCCATGGGGGCAAAATTGCTCCCCCGTCCTTTGGTTGAGAATCACTACCCTGGAGCAGGAATCCTGAATGCAAGACCTCAAACCAGGGTGAACTGGGATTCATCCAGCCCTTGACTAAATGAGAGGAGGAAAAAAAATGATAACAGAGTGAATTTTTTTTCAAGAGTGAAATGTAATTCATATGAAGACGTGTCTTTTTTGGGGATTATCCTTCCTATTTGCTAGTGCAAAAGTGTCTTTTATGAAATGGTGATGCCAATGGTTATACTTGGAAAAATTGAGAGTTGGCAGTCCCAGGTCGATCTACTCCCCCCCCCTTTTTTTTGATGTTTTACTGGAGTGCAATTCCAGAGTCTAGGGGTGGCTGGGCTAGACAACTGCAAGAGAGAAACTGAATTTTCCATTCTCTCCCCTTACAGAGCTCTCCACCCCAGCAAATCCCTAGCAATTTGCCTCAGTTTTCTCAACTGTAAAATGAAGATAATAACTATGCCCACCTCATAAGGTTTTTGTGAAGAATAAATGAGAAAATGCATTCAAATCCCAGGCTTAGTTTATATCCTAAAGATCCTTCAGCTTAGACCCTGTAATGCACCCGGCTTCAGGTAAGCCCGGGATAAATGTTAGGGATTATTACTGATACCTTCCACCTCTGCAGGATATATAACAGCGCTGTTATCCCTGCCTTATCCTGGGGCTCCACTTCTGGCGAGTTCTATGGTTTGCACACATTACTCTGTGCAAAAGAAAACAAGGAACATCCCTGGGCTGTCCCCAAGTTCCGCACTCAAGGAAGGCGGTGAACAGTGGAAAGTTTTCAAACAGTCCATCCTCCCTACACCCTGGCCCACGTGTGGCTCAGCAGCCAGAAAGGGCGGGAGGCATAATTACTGATTCTGGGCATGCCCACGCCGGCAGCGCCCTTTAGAGACAGGTGTCATTCACATGTCGACACTGTTAATTACAGGGTAGGGAACATGAAAGCGGAGGGGACCCCGTGGGGGTGGTCAGCAGGCTCCCCACCCCCTTCCTTTTAAGTGCTCATTAGGAAATATTTAGTGCCTCTCTGCTGATTGACAGCCCCGACAGCGCCGCCTGCGGCCAGCTTTCAAGTTGGACGTCTCGTGCTGGCACCCAAGGGCCTCCCAGCCCCCTGCCCTGCACTGGGCAGGGAGACAGGGCACTGGGGTCAGCCTTGGCCCAGGGGCCCCTACTTAATGTTTGGGGGATTCACCCACATTCACTTTTGGTAAAGCCGAACTTCCTGATTCTCAGGAGTGGCAGAGGAAAACAAAGCATTTAAGAGGCTACTTTTTTAATAGGCATTTTGGACATGAAGTGGCTCCCCAAGAACCACAGTTTAGGGAGGAGAGTATAAATGAGTCAGAAAGATACGAATTAGACTTTCCTTATGCCAAACCTCCCAAACTGTCTAAAAGGCAACAGACAAAATGCAACTGTTCTCCACGCTGGGCGGCCGAGGAACAGCCCTGGCGTGCTCACCTCCGAAGGCACTATCCTCATTCATTCAGGAAACATTCCTGCCAACCACCAGGCCAGACACGGGGGGACGTAGGACCAAGGAGGGTCGGTGGGGCTCGGGGACAGAGGGTGTCCAGGTAAGCCTCGTGAGTGTGCTATGAGGAATGAAGCAGGGGGTTGATGGACACTTGTGGGGGCCTTTATTTTGGGGGCCAGCAGAGGCTCTCTAAGACGTGACATTTGGCTTTTATGACATGTCCACGTGGTGCAAAATACAAATACAGGATAGATGGGGGGAAGATGGCATTTGAAATAAAGAAGGAACCCGCTGGGAACATCAGCCTGGGGTAGTACGTGATTTTCCGGGTACTTTTCGGTGTTTCCTCCCTGACTGTGAAAGTATCACACACACTCTGTGTCAACATTCAGAAAATAAAAACCTCCCTCTCCCTTCTGAGATGTTGACGATGGCTATGGGAGCCCAAGTCAGGCTAGCTGTCCCCTCCTTGCTTGGGTGGGGCGGGTGAGAAGGGTGGGGGAGAGGCCTGGGCAGAGCAGACCCACTGGCTAGATGGAGGGGGTGTCCTGGTGGGTGGGATGCTCCTGCCACCATCGCCCTGACCGGGGCTTCCCACCTGGCCGGAGCACTCCAGTCACTCTGCCCAGGCATCCTCGAAGCTCATCAGAGTCACGTGGGGATTGCACTTCACTGTCCTCACGTGTTCTCGTTAGACCCACACTCAAACCACCTAAAGCAGGGGCAATGATCCTCACTTTACCAACGGGCAAGTTACAACTCAGAGAGGTGAAGTGACTTGCCCAAAGTCACCCAGCTAGCAGGGGGTACAGCCAGGACTCAAACCCAGCCTCTTCCTCCGAGTGTCAGGTCCTCTCCTGTCCTGACAGCTGCATCCTTCTTTGCAGTGGATCCTGCGCGTGGTGAGATGTCTGAGCGCCTGTGCAGGGATGTACCGCCCTTTGCTGAATCTCTTCCCTGGAAAGTCAGCCCAGGTGAGCTGCACCCAGGTCGGGGGGGCGGTTCTCCAGGGGATAGAGAACCTGCCAAGTCCCTCCCCTCTCTGTGACTTCGGGCTTTGGAAAGGTTATTCTTGTCCTGTCTGTTGGTGAAACCACCTGTTCTTGGAGATTCAGAGCGTGTCTCCCCAGGTGTTGCCGGGGTTCTGGGAAGGGCGTCCTCTGGCTCTCCTGGCCTCCTCTCCTGGGGATCCCACCGGCTCCCAGGTGGGGATCATCTCACTGCCCACATTCACTGTCACTCAGCTGGCACCGCCAGGCTGTGGAGGCCAGAGCCTTCGTCATTTCAGATACATGCTCCCATGAGGCCTCTGGGTGCAAAATTGTTACTGAAGTTTTAGTTAAACGCCGAGCGTCACTCTGCTGAGTGCAGGCAGCTCAGAATGGAAGGATCTTTGCCATTTCCATGAGCCCCAGCCTCCCACCTCTCTCGTTCTCTCGTCCCCAGTTTTGTTTCTAAATCAGGTCAAGTGTCTTGTCTTTTTCTAATACTACCTTTGGGTACTCACCTCCATACCCCTGGATATTTATTAGGGTATTTTCCTAATTCCCAATTCTCTACCCTAGAAAAATTCTGACACCTGTTGGGTTGAAATAATTTTCTTCACTCTTTTGCATCAGGGGTTGGGAATCTTTTCTGTAGGGGGTCGGACAGTAAGTAATATTTTAAGCTTGTGATCACAGACAGAGTCTCAGTTCAACCACTTAACTCATGCTGCCTTCATAGGATGAAAGCAGCCACAGAGAATGTGTAAATGAAGGAACAGGGCTGTGTTCCAATAAAACTTTATTCATAAAAACAGGCTACTGGCCCAGGGGCTAGAGTTTGCAGACCCTTGTTCTACATAATCAACTACTTAGCTGAGGGGCAATGAAACCACTAAATCACAAGACAGGCCTTTTCTGAGGTCCCTTGTACTGTGTGCCTTGTACTAGGTGCTATGGGAGGGTAGAGGACATGTCTTAAAAATCTGCTCATGATTATCCAACCCTTGAAGCTGGGATAAGATAAAGATGGTATCCATTTTTGCGGTGGGTTGAATAATGTTGCTCCACCTGGAACCTCAGAATATGACCTTATTTGAAAATCAGATCTTTGCAGATGTAACTAAGGTAAAGATGACGATGAGATTATACTGGGTTAGGGTGGCCCCTAAATCCAGGGACAGTGATCTCAGGACACAAGGTGGGACACGAGATACGAATGATGCTGCCACAAGCCAAGGAATGCCAGAAGCTTGCAGAAGCTGGAAGAAGCAAAAACCAGATTCTCCTCTAGAGCCTTTAAAGGGAGCACAGCGCTGCCGACATCTTGGTTTTGGGCTTCTGGCCTCCAGAACTGTGAGAGAAGACGTTTCCGCTGTCTTAAGCCACCCAGGTTGTGGCCGTTTGTTATGGTAGCCCTGGGAAACCAAAACGACCTGTGCATTGAAAGTTTCTGAGTGTTCCTCACTGGTGCCCTCTTGGAAAACACAAGCAAAGATCCCATCGTGTTTATGTGGCAGATGTTGAGCGTGTTTTGCCTTCAAGTGAACCATGAATGGGAGATAACACTGTACGGGTTTGGACTCCCTGACCACAGAACTATGACAATTTCTGCTCTAGTTAAATGACCTTCCCACAGTTGTAACATAAAGCAATGTGGCCAACAGCCCCTCGACTGTCACCCCTCTTCAGGACCAGTAAGCCAATGAGGAGGAGGCTCCTGGATCTGATGTCACAGAGGGGAAGGGGCCAATCAGAAGCAGGCTGCTCTGGCTGGACCGCGGGAGGAATCTTCTTGTTCAGGTGACGATAATGTCTGGAGACCCAGCTTGCCTGAAACACTCCCTGGAGGAGAAAAACCCAGGTTGCTAAAATGGAGACCTCAAATGGCCCAATCGTGACCAACGAAGTGGTTGGACGTGTGTTTTTCCAAAGGACGGACGATGCATGCCTGTTACAGGAGGAAAGCCATCAACACAAAAAGCAAAGGGCTAGGAGTGGATCCTGTTTCACACACGCTCATGCACATGCATGTGCAGACCCTTTCACACACACCTACACACACGCCTTTCCTCACCTTGATTACTTCTAGCTGTGGGCAGAGGGGAGGCTTCCCTGTGGCTGCAGGCAGGACCCCGTGTTTGTAACCGGGCTGTGGAATGCTTCACATTGGGTAGAGCTTCAGGGTTCTGTGGGTGCCAGCAACAGAAACAGACTCTGGCTAATGTAAGGGAAAGGGAATTTATTGGCAAGACTTGAGGAACTCACAGGACTGTGTGAAGCTGTTTAAGGAATGACTCTATCTGACATCCCTTCTGGAAGTCAGGAGGAACCACCGCAGTTCTCCTGGTGAGCAGTCGCATCATCAGTGAGCTCTATGGAACTTAACTGCCCCCTCCTATTCACAGTATGTGGCTGCAGCCTCAGAGTTATTCATCGTGTGCACGCACTATGAGCACAGTGGTACTTGTTGCTTTTAGAGAATCTTTCATCTGTTGTCCTCACGGGTCCTTGCAAATCTTTATAAAATCTTCCCAGAAAGACACAGGAAATGCCATGATTACACCACATTCCTGGTCCAAAACGGAAGCTGGATCTCTAAGCTGACCCGTGCACTCTCTGCATGGGTTTTAGGGTGCCTCATGTGGAAGTAGTTGAGTTGGCGCCTTCAGATACCACCAGGATCCTGGCAGGGGGTGAGCAATTGTGACTTTTTGCCCAGTTATATCATCTCTCTGGGGAGGAAGGGTGGAAAATATGACCCAAAAAGATTCCAAGGCATCCTCAGTGAAATCTTAGTAGGAATCCTTTGTTTCCATTCACAAACACTTTTCCCATGACGGTCTTAAGAACCTCGAGGGTCTGACAACTTTTTCCACATAACTTTCAAAACACGTTTGCTAAAACAAACAACAACAACAACAATACCCTTCCCAGCATGCCTGGGTCATGTAGCTGAGCTCAGGTACAATTTCTTAGCTTTCAAATACTGGTTTTCTTCATCTTTCCAAATTTCAAAGTCTTGAGTGACTTAGCCATTTTGACAGGACACAAGACTGTGATATTTATTTTATAGGTGGAGAAAAATTAAACATTCCACGGGGCTGTGACTTCCCCCTTAATCAGAGATCTTTGTGAGGATTTCTGTCTCCCGGTTACAATCTCCAAATCTCAACTTTGTCCAGGGAAAAACACCCTGGACATAGGTAATAATTCTTGAACCAATTTGAAATCAAACTCCAGCAGATGAGACTGGCTTAGGAGGAAGCAGCTGGAAACGGTTTCCATGGGTACAGATTTTGACATTATCAACTGCAAATGTTCACCACCCCAAGATGACAAAACTCCAGTAACTTCAAAGCTGTTAAGGATAGCTCTAGGGCAAATTTTAATTAAAATTAGATAGCATATATGAAAAGCGTCTGATTTGTACTCTATAAAAGAGTTTGGGAAGCAGAACTCCACAGCCTCAGGACTGTGGCTGTAACAATTATCTTGCAACTTTTCACAGCAGAATCACAACATGTTAATTTGTTAATGAGTCAGTCAGAGCAGAAGAGAGCTCTTGACGGCAGGAAGGAAAACATACAGATTACACTTACATTTCTATTTTTAAATAAATTAAATGTTTCAAGTCAAACTCAAACTTCACATGAAAAAGTTTGAATTTCTATTGATTTTTTTTTTTAACTCCGCTTGTCTGCTGAGATGAGAACATTAAGATTCTTGGGAATTCTCAGAGAGAATAAAGTGGTTTCTTTATTCGAAGCGATTATGTATGTGCTAAACGCGGCCATTTAGAGGCAATGGGGTGGCTTTTTCCTCTCTCTTCCTTTGTGAAGTTCTGGCCTCTGTAATACACATGGACTTTAGAAGAGAGAAAAGTAACAGAAGAGTTTATTAGCAATTTCACTGTCAGTGGCTTTATTTCTCAACAGAATAAAAAGAAAGACAATTGAAGGAGGAAGGAGGGAAAGAAGCCTCTAAGGCAGAACCAGGGTGAGTAAGTGAAGCGCTGGGGACACAGAATTGAAGGCTGAGATCACTCAGTGTCCTGCAAACGCCTCCACCAATCTTGCATTCTGGGTGCCCCACCCGCCTCACTCTTGCCCTGGCCCTGGAACCACAGAGACTGAGCTTACTAAACTCAAACTACATGTATCCAATAAAGAGCCACCGTCTGCAACACCACTTCACACAAGGGGGAGTATGGCGAGGGCAACTCAGAGTGGAAAGATTGAATGGCCTTAATGGATTGCAATGAAATCACTGAACTTCTGCAAGTTTCCAAAAACATATGCCCGTGAGAATGTACAGTAGTCCTGTCTTATCCCCGGGGATATACATTCCAAATACCAAATCCTGTACAGACTATATTTTTTCCAATACATTCATACCTATGACACACTTTCACCTTTTCACTTAAAGGAAGTACTTTATGGTTTCTCTGAATTGACATATGACATATGACATATCTGAATTGCCGCCGTCACTACTTTAGTGCTTCAGGGCCATTATGAAGTAAAATAAGGATTATCTGAGCATGCACAGCAGGGCCACAGCAGCAGATCCAAGAATTGAGAGGACTATTAAGTGACTAACAGTCCGGGACCAACTGCAGCAGGGATCTGCTGGACAAAGGGATGATTCATGTCCTGAGTGGGATGGAACAGGACAATGTGTATTTCATCACGCTACTCACAAGGATGTGCAATTTATAACTTACTAATTGCTTACTTCTGATATTTCCCATTTAATATTTTCAGATCAAGGTTTACTTCAGGTAACTGAAACCATGCAAAGTGAGACCACAGCTAAGGAGGGACCACTGTGCATTGCTGGGGCCCTTCCCAGATCCTCAGAGGGACCAGGACAAGCGGGGGGCCCCAGAGCAGTAAGCTCCATGACTTTCATGATCAAACCACTTCTGAGCCCTTCATCTCATTTGTTCTTCACTAAACCCTTGGAGAGAGACACAACCATCACTCAGCTTCAGAGAGGACAAAATTGAGGCTCAGAGCGGACACTTAACTTGATTGGGTCACACAGCAATAATTTACAGAACTGAAATGTGAACTCAGGTCTGTTGATCCCAGAACCTGTGCTGTCACCTCCAGTGGCCACTGGCAGCCCCCAGAGAAGGATCTCTGTCCATTCATTCTTCTAAACACAGAGGAATGAAATAGTGTGACAAGCAAAGGGAAATGGAATAATGTAAAAAATACAGATGACAAGCACAGGTGTGACAATCACAGGTATAACAAGGACAGGTATAAAACAAGTGTAACAAGCACAGGGGACTAGAACAGCATGGCAAAGCACAGGTATGACACACACAGGTGCAACGAGCACAGGTATGACAAGCACAGGTGGAACACATAGGTGTAACAAGCACAGGGGAATAGAATAGAAATTAGGGCAGAGAAAAATTGTTACCAAATCCGATGTGAAACCAGATTCCATCAGAAAAGAGCTGTCGTCCTCCCTGGCTGGGTCTGGGGCTGGAGAGTGAGCCGGGAGCAGCGCCCTCCAGGAGACGATGGGGCGATGACCGGGACACGCAGGTAGGAGGAGGGGCTTCTCCACCGCCTCCTAAACCTGAGGCCACTTCGCAATTTTTTTTTAACTTTTATCCTTCTGGATCAACAAGTGTGATGTTACTACCTTCGAGGGTAATAAGAGGGAATATCCTCTGTGCATGGAAAGTTTCCTTTTCTTTCAATCACCCAGGATCTACTCCTTGGAATAGCCGCTGCCCAACACTCCCCGGTCCAGGTTGGCCTATCAATCACCCACCCATGGGGCGGGCACAGACAAAGCTGGCCAATCAGATTGCTCCATTTCCTAGAACACCGTGATTGGCCGGGGGTGAGGCCAAGACCCAAGCAGACCAATCAGAGTCCTTCCTTGGAATTCACCCAACGTTGTTGGTCAAGATGGCTGCTCATGGCACTGGGATTGTAAACTCTAAGGATGCTCTTGGGCTAGGCCACCAGTGCCTGTGTTTTCTCGCCCTATGGGAGGAGCCTGACTGAGAATGAGGCCCAGAAAAACGGAGAGAAGCAGAGGTGAGAGTCTGAAGGAGACAGGGGTAAAGGAGAGCCCTGACAACACCGGAACTGAGCCGAGCAGGAAGCACATCTCACTAAATCCTCTCGCGGCCCCAGAAGGAAATGCCATTATCATCAAACCCATTTTATAGATGAGGCAACTGAGGCAACACGAGGCTCGTCACTTGCTCAGAGTTCTCAGGGCAAGGGAGTGGTGGAGCCCAGAGTTGGTCTGCCTGGCTCTGCGCCACAATGCGGTCATCCTGCAGGTGCCCAGTCAGGCCCTGCAACCCGCTGACCCTGGGCAGAAGACACCGTGCCTGCCCTCCGCAGGGAGAGATGCGTGGGCAAAATGGCAAAACTCTGAGATAGTATAGGGTAATAGGAGGGTGCTGGGCAGGGGAATAGCCCACTTTGCCAAGGGAGTTGGAGCCAGGCTACTGCAAGGAAGAGTGTAGACAGACTCAAAGTCAGAGTTGGGGAGAGGGGTTGTGGGCAGAGAAGAGTCCAGGCTGGGAAAGGTTGGGGACTGCCATGTATTCTGGTGCAGGCAGAAAAAGGGACAAGCAGGCAGAAGGGGAATTTGTCAGGGTGGTTTTGGTTGCAAGCGATCAAAATCCACACCTAATGAGCTGAAGGGAAAAGGGACTGAATCGACTCATGTCACTAGAGGGGTCCTGGAGCATGCTCACACCATAGGAGAAAGGGCTGAAGGAAGCAGGGCCCCTGGGACTGGGGCTGGGGATCCCTTCACCCCAGCCTCTCTCTAGCTGTCTTTGACCTCTGCTGCTCTTGACCCACTTGGCCTCTCTGCTTGGTTCTTTCCTTCAGCCCGTGGGGCTTCTGTGGTTTCACTTCTTCAAGTTTTAGCTTGTCACTTCCAATGGAAACCAAATTCTTTCTCCCGGCAAATGTCTATCAGTCCCAGAGAAGTTCTCATGGGTCCACTCTGGGTTACACGGCAACCCCTTGGACCAATCACTGATGCCAGGAACACAGGCTACTGTCATCCGCCAGCCTGAATCTTGGGGCCACCCCTGGGACCAGGGAACAGTGACCAGAGAATGGGAATAGAAAAGCTTGCTGAAGTGGCAAAAGAAAAAAAAAATCTATCTATATATATCTATATCTACCTACCTGCTTGGCCACCCCGGTCCACCAAGTAGACTAGGACAGTGAGGGACTTTCCCATCATTATCCACAAGGAATTTATATTAATGATACAGTTTGGGAGACTAGCAGTATTTAGTGATTTAAAATGATCTCTAATCTTGGACTTAGCAATTAATTCTTGGGTATGACACCAAAAGCATGAGCAACAAAAGAAAAATAAATACATCGCACTTAATCAAAATTAAAAACTTTTCTGCATCAAAGGATATTATAAAGAAAGTGAAAAGATAACCTACAGCATGAAGAAAATACTTGCAAATCATATATCTGATAAGGCTTTCATATTCAGAATATATAAAGAACTCTTAGAGCTCAACAAACAAAAGACAAAAAACTCAGTTAAAACATGGGCAAAGGACTTGAAAAGACATTTCTCCAAAGAAGATATACAAATGGCCAGTAAGCACATGAAAGGATGCTCAATGTCATTAGCCATTAGGGAAATGCAAATCGAACCCACTATGCAATACCAATGCACACCCTCTAGGATGGTTATACTTTTAAAAAATGGAAAATAACAAGTGTTGGTGACCATGTGGAGAAACTGGGATTCTGGTGCATTGTTGGTGGGAGTGTTACATTGTGCAGCTGCTGTGGAAAACAGTTTGGCAGTTCTCCAAAAAGTTAAGCATAGAATTACCATGTGACACAGCAATTCCAAAAAATTGAAAACAGGACTCATATAGATACTTGCACACCAATGTTCACTACAGCATTACTCACAACAGCCAAAAGGAAGTAACCCAAGTGTCTACCAGCAGATGAATGGATAAAGGAAATATGGTGTATCCATACAATGGAATAGTATTCAGCCATAAAAAGGGACAAAGTTCTGATACGTGCTACAATGTGAATGAACCTTGAAACCACTATGCTAGGTGAAATAAGCCAAACATAAAGGGACAATTTTTTAAATTTCACCAATATGGAATATCTAGAATAGGCAAATTCATAGAGACAGCTAGTAGATCCGTGGTTACCAGAGTCTGGGGGGAGGGGAGAATGGGGAGTTATTGCTCAAACAGTACAGAATTTCTGTTTGGAATGATGAAAATTTCTGTAAATAGACAGTGGTAATGGTTGTGCAACATTGCAAATTTAATTAATGCCACTGAATTAAATGGCAAATTTTATATTATATATCTATATTACCAAATAATTTTTTTACATGATATCTAAGACTCCTACTAAAGAATCCAGTTCTATCACAGGTTAAAAGCCCCAAGGAATGTCCCAGAAGGAAGCATCCCAATTACTTGCTTTTTACCTCTCACTTTATTGGTCCAACTACCTCCATCCTGCAGTGAATCATAGAGCAAGATGCAAACATCAACGCAAAGCTTTCGCTTTGTGATGTTATCTCAGTAGTGTAAGCTGAAGTTCACCTAGAGGGGATGAAAAGAAAAAGAACTTTTGGTTAAATTCTGTTGAGATGACAACTGATCTCAGGAAAAAGAATAAAAACCAGAGAAACAAACAAACAAACAACCCTGGTCTGGCTTAGCTTGACACCTTCTTGGTGAATCAGGCTCTGCTATAGCAGCATCCCCTCCACCAAAAGGGAGACCCCACCCCCACTCCAGAGACTACTTCATGTTAGTTTTTGGTATAGCGGTTTTCATAAATAAAAATTGCAGCCTTGTTTATTTAAAAAAGCAAACAAAGCCCAAATGTCTGATAACAAAATGTTGAATAAACAAATCATGGCACAACCATGTAATGAGATACTCTGCAGCCACAAAAATGATGTTGCAGAACCAATATTAAGAACCTACATACACTGAAGCCTGGTCAATGCCAGGCAACATGCTAAACACTTTATAGGTATTATCATATTTAATGCATCCAACAACACTTTGGTGTAGGTACCACGAACATTCCCTTCTACAGATGGGTAAACTGAGGTTCAGAGAGATTGCATAACCCATTCAAGGTCATGCAGCTAGTCTGGCAGACCCAGGACATGAACCTCTGTTTGGTTCCAGAGACATCACTCCTAACACCTGCTCTGTGGTCTTTAGAAATGTATCCACTGAGATGGAAAGATGCTCACAATGTAGTAAGTGGGAAAATAAAGTTTAAAACATTATATATTTCGGAAAGAGACTGAGTAATGGATTTATAGGCATAGGATAAAACATGCAAGAATGTAAACCAAGAGTTTAATATTAGTTATGTCTGGGAGGTGGAATCAGGAATGATTTATTTTTCCCTTTATGCTTATTTATATCATCTAATTGTTCTATTTCTGTGTTGTCCAATACAGTAGTGACTAGCCACATGTAGTTATTTAAATTCTAATTAATTACAATTAAATACAATTTAAAACTTAGTTCCTCGGTCACACTATTTACATTTCAAGCGCTTGGCAGCCACATGTGATGAGTGGTTTATGGTATTGGATGGTGCATGTATAGAACACTTCCATAATCCAGACCATTCTGTTTAACAGCACTGATCTATAATGATGATGGATTTCTTGGGGTAATTAAACATTTTTCAATACATCTTGAGGCAGCAGAAGAGAAGAAAAGGCTGTTTAAAGCCAGTGCATTTGGTTTGGCCCCTAGCAGTGTCCTGACATTTAAAAATTGGAAGACTTCACCCAAGAATGTAAATTTCTGGTTTTGTTTGCAGAATCCAGGAGATCTGGCACTGTTCCCAGTGCCGCCTGTCCCCCAGCTGCCCTGGAGTGTGCAGTCCGGTCCTGAGGGGCCCTAACCTGCAGTGGGACTTGGTGGCTCCTCACCTTGTCTCTCCGGAAATACTCTCGGCCCCAGGAACCCCGACACCTCAGGGGACTCTGGACTAGGAAATGTCCTGGCTGAGTTCAGAAGGGACCTCCCTTCCCACCCCACCGTCCAGCCCCCAACCACACGGGAGGAGGAGCCATCCTTCACCCCCACCCCAGGCAAATCCCACATCCTGGGGGACTGACCCAGGGAGGACAGTCCAATAACTCCAAACTTTCTTTTTCTTTTTTTTTTTTTTTTGAGTTTTCCCAGGCTCCCTTGGCTCTCAGTTTACATCTGCTTGATTTTATCTCGTCACGAAAGCAAAATGTGCAAAAGAATTTGGAGAATTGGAACCAAATGTGCAGCGGAAGCTCTGCATGGGGAGGCCGCGCTGCCTTCACGGGGCACCTAACCCCGCTCGGGGTGTCTGTGAACGGCAGCCCGCGTGGGTGGCGCTGGCAGCACTGGGTGCCCCTGGCGTGTGCACGGCCGAGGCAGGAACCGGAATCCAAGTGTTCTAGAGCTACAAGGACGTGTAGAGACACCGCTATAGACTGAGCAATTTGAAAGGGAGAAACCAAGGCCCAGAGAGATGATGAAACTCGTCATACATCACCCAAAGAGAAAAGGGCGGCCCAGGAAGGAGTCTCGTATAATTTGATCAGCTTCCCGCAGACTTTTGTCCTCTTTTATGAGAGAGTGGGGTTCCCTTCAGAGAAATTTCTTTTACTCTATTTTTGCTTTGGGGTCAGAGAGATCTGTGTTCAAACTCTAGCTCCGCTACTGTAAGATCCTGGAAAACTTACTTTAACCATCCCAAACATTGGTTTCGTCATCTATGAAATGGGAGGAGTAATGCCACCCTGAGAGGCTGTCGGAGTGTTCCGGAGGATGAACCTGGCTGCCAGGGTGCAGACGCCGGGGCTGCGGAGCCGAGTGCTGGCGGGAGAGGCCGAGGACACCAGTGTGCCTGCAGGAGCTCCCAGCATCCACTCCGGATCTGTCGCATCCCAGGCTTTTCCTGGGCCCTGCGGATACAGGTGCCGCTGTCCTGCTGTTACACACGAAGGGATATGTGCTGCGTGCCCACGCGGGCAAAGCTGCCAGGCCAGAGGGGAGGAGAAGAGGACAGAGAAGCCGAGAACTGTTGGTTTAGACGGGGCCAGTGGTTGTCAAGCAGGGGCACCTTTGTCCCCCACCACCGCCCCACCCCTCAGGCCCCCGGCCTCTTAGCAATGCCTGGAGACATTCTGAGTTGTCAAAACTGGGACAAGGAGGTAGAGCACTGCTACTGGCAGTTACTGGGTGGAGGCCCGAGAGGCTGCCAAATGTCCTACCCAGCCAGGACAGCCCCACCACAGAGAGTGACCCTGCCCCACGCATCAGCACTGCCGGACTAGGGAACAGCAGTGGGGAAGGGGAGAAGGGGGAGGACTGGAGAGAGAATTATTATTTAAATAGATGGGACGGAGGCCCCAAGTGGGATGCTGTCTGTGTTTGCGTTGTGTCATTGCCTACTGGGCTGGCTTGCTTCCTTTCTGGAAAATACCAGCATAGGAGCTCCAGAATCGCAGCCCCTGGGGCCTCCCAGGGAACCTCCCATTGCCCCTCAACCTTTCCTGAGCCGTTCTGGCAGAGGGGAACAGACACTAGCAAACATTTTTAAGAGCCAAACTCGGGTCTTGTTTTTCAGGTTAAAAAAAAAAAAAAAACCAAACAACAACAACAACAACAAAGGGAGAAGGGCTAGCAGCTGGTGGCTTATTAAAAAACCTCCCAGTTTTTCCCTTTACATAAGAAAGGGCTTGTCTCTCCTGAGATGAATGTGTGAGCCTTTGCAGAGAGCAGCAGGAAAATGCCCTGAAACTGTATTCCAGGGAGAGACCGGAAACCTTCTTATTAATTCCCCAACAGACATGAACCCAAGCAACCACTAAATATTCAACCCAGAGTTAAGAAAACTCAGTAAGTGGCTTTTAGGAGAAAAAAAATAAATGAGAAAACCCCAGGAAATAAGCCCAGTGAGTGGAGCGTTTTGGCAGATTCGATCTTGGTCTGGAACTAGAAGCCAAAGACCTGGCTCCTGCCCTGTGCTGTTCAGGACACCCACACCCAGAGACGCGACTGCGTTTACCCACTCAGCGTTCACCCCGCGCCGAGGTGTCCCTGGCCCCAGCAGGACACTGGTGCACAGACCACAAACACCAGCCCCCGTCCTCGTGGAGCAAGTCCCCGGCAGTCCGTTGACAAACGCTGCCTCACTTTCCACTCTCCGGAATTCTCTCGCTCATCAGCTGGCTTCTGTCTTTCGTGTCTTCCTCCCCATGGAAGGCTGGCTCCAACACGGACCTCAGCAGCCCCCACCTCTTGGCACTCATGCTCAGAAAGATGTCCTCACCTCAGGTGTAGATTTCCTTCCCACCCATTTGATTCCAGCCAGCAGCATGCAGCAAGGTGGTGCGATACCACCTCCAAGATTAGGTGATGAAAGATTGAGACTTCCCTCTCCCTCGAATACCTTCCCAATGGCATTTTCTCCTTGCATGCTTTGAGGAAGCGGTTCTCCCCAAAGGCTCATGTGGCAAGGAACTAAGGGTGGCCTCTAGCCAACAGCTGGAGAGGACATGACTTTAGTCCAACAACCCACCAGGAACTGAATCCTGCCAACCACCGAGTGAGCTTGGAAGTGGATCCTTCACCAGGTGAGCCCTCGGATGAGACCTCATCCCTGGATGGCACTTTGATTAAAGCCTTATGAGACACCCTGCCCAGAGGACCCAGCTAAATCCTGCCCAGTTTCCTGGCCCACAGAGACTGTGAGATAATATGTGTGTGCTGTTTTAAGTTGCTAACTTTGTGGCAATCTGTTACTCAGCAATAGATAACTAATGCATTCCACTAGGATATCAGCTCTGTGAGGGAAGGGACTGTGTCCCCCGTGTCTGGGGCAGTGCCTGTACATAGGAGGTGGTCACTATTTTCATCAGAGGTGACCTTGAATTTGTGCCCTGGGTCTTCCTCTTCCACAGCCATTTAGCAGGAGCCACAAGCCTTCAAATGAAACTTCTGCAGCCTCTGCCTACCTGGCCTCCTTGCTCCCGAGTAATCCTCTCACCATAAACATGGGATGAGGTGCCTCCTTGCGAAAATCCCAGCAATGTTTCCCATTGCTCTTAGGATAAACAACAAACTCCAGGGTAAAAAATCAGACTTCTCTTAATGGTCCATTAATTCCTGCATAATCCGCCCCACCTGTGTCTTCAGCCTTTAGGCAGTTACCCTCCCGCTCCTGCCGGGCTCCAGCCCCATGGCCTCCTCCTAACGCACCAGGCTTCCTCCAGGCGCAGGCTGGTCACTCCTGAAGGTGCCCACCCCCCTCCCCCAGCCACCTGCTCTCGGCTGACATCCCCCAGCTCCCAGCTCCACCTCCACTCCCCTAACGGAGCCCTAACGGAGCCCTCCCGGAGGTAGGCCAAGTCCCCTCTCCTAGGACCGTGCACCTCTCCCACCTATCGCACCCCTTGGGGGCAGGGATGGGGATCTCTGGGTCCCCACATGCAGCAGAGATCAAGCACGTGGTAGATTCTGCAAGAAAGAACAAATGAGTTAAACGCTGAGCAAGAAATAAAAAAAAAATAAGATGTAAACAGCATGAATCGTCTTCATGGCCCCTGGTGCAGGAGAGCTCCCCAGAGTTGGGACCTCGCTGACGTGGAAGCTGCAGCCCAAGTGAGCCCCAGGGCGGGAGGCCTTAGCCGCAGCTCCAGACAAAAGCCAGGTGAGCTCTCCCCAGGCGCTCGCTGCATCCACCACCACAAAGGATTACTTCTCTGGCACCCACTCAAAGCTCCCTGCAAGTCAGGACTCTGCCCCCCTCAAGAGCTCGAAAACAACACACAGCTCTAGCCTTGGGAACAGATAGGAGGCCTGTCTGTCTGTTAACCCTCTGCAGAGCAAGGCGGAAGCAGGTCGGGAAAACCCAGGAACAGAGAGGTTCTGGAGCTGTATTTCTCAATCTTGACAGCTTTGACACTGGGGCTGGAGCATTCTCCATGGTTGGGGGCTGTCCTGGGCATTGCAGGATATTTAGCAGTGTCTCTGGTCTCTACCCACTGGTCATCAGTTGGAGCCCCCCAGTTGTGACAACCAAAAATGTCTCCTGGAGGACAAAAATTATGCCTAGCTCAGAACCACTGCTCTGGGGGCCACAGGACCTCATTTATTCATTCACTCTTGAGCTCCCACTGTGTGCCAGGCTCTGAGGATGCCAAAGGGTCAAGACAGGAAGATCCCTGCCCTCCAAGGGCTTGCAGGGGAGCAAGGGAGACAAGCAGAGAAATAAAGGACTGAGATGAGGACAGAGAGTGGCAAGTGTCAGACGTGATGGTGGTGCATTGGCTCCAGGAGCAGGTGCCAGGGGTCTGTTCATTGCTTTCCCCAGTGCCTAGCACAGAGCAGGCAACCAGTAAAAATATGTTGCATGAACAATTGCCTGAAATAACTCATCATTAGCTGCCAAGGGGGGCTACTTTGGTTAGGGTGACTCCCCAGGGGAGTCAGCATCAAGGCTGAACTGAATAGTGAGAATGGGCTACTCTGCAAAGACCCAGGGAGGGGAGACTGTTCCAGGCTAAAGAGGCAGCAGGTGTCTCCCTCTAGGGCTGGAGGGAGCTTGGTTTGTTCCAGGAGCTTACTTGAAATGCACTTGTCCCTCATTCACTTGGCTAAGTGCCAGTTGCCTTCAGGTTTCACATCAAACCTGGCTTCCTTTGGAACTCGCCAGCCTGGAGGTGACTCTGACACATACCTCACAGCACTCTGTCCTTCTTGATGGTCCTGAGCACAGGCCAAGCAATTGCCTCATGTCTCACTAGATCACGAAGTTGCTGGGGCCAGACGGCCAGAGGCCATGTCTGTTTCTGTTCACCATTGGAGCCACAGCTTCAGAATTATGCCTGGCATGTTTGGTGAGTACATACTAAGTAAATAGATAGATGGAGGGGTGGATGGATGGAAGGGTGGATGGGTGGATGGGAGGGTGGATAGATGGATGAATGGATGGGTGGGTGGATAGATGGATGGGTGGATGGGTGGGTGGATGGATGGGTGGATGGATCAGTGGATGGATGGATGGGTGGTTGGATGGATGGGTGGGTAAATGGGTGGATGAGTAGATGAATGGGTGGATGGCTGTATGGGCGGATGGGCGGATGGCTGGATGGCTGGATGGATGGGTGGATGGGTGGATGGATGAGTGGATGAGTGGGTGGATGGGTGGAAGGATGGATTGGAAAGAGCCAATGTAAAATCCGAACTTCTGAGAACCAAGAAAGACCAAGGAAGATGACTCAAGGCACAGAATAAATCCCTTGGACTTTTAAACTCAACAACCTGGGCTCCATTCACCCACTTGGGCACAAGTTCTTGCTCCACCTTCACTGGCAGATGCCAAGAGCTGAAATTATTTTCAAGAAAAAGACAGGAAGTTGATGTCATCCTACCATCAGGGAAAGATTCAGAGAATAGGCTTTCAGTTGCCTTGGCAACTTTAAGTGTCAGAGCTCTCTCTCTTTCTAGACTTTGGAAGTGTGTGTGTGTGTGTGTGTGTGTGTGTATGTGTGTGTGTAGTGCTGGGGAGATGAGCATTAGAGTTCAGACAAACACTGAGACACTGAGAAGAGATGTGAGCTAAGTCTATTGGATCTTGAAGGGACAATTTGAACTTGAACTTGTTTCGCAAATCCCAAAGTGCTCAATCTCAAGGGCTTGGTTTAGGGACAAATAAATATCTATCAAGTGGCAATCTTACAAAATCCAACATTCAAGAGGGGCTCAAAATGGAAGTTAATACTTCCAGTGTGGAGCAGTAGCATGGCATGGTAGAAAGGAGGTGGGCTTTGGAGACATGTAGATGAAATTTTAAATCTCTGACTCTATCTTTTATTATCAATTTGGCTTTGGACAAGGACTTAGGTCCTCTAAATCTCAATTTCCACATTGGTAAAATGAGGATAATGACAATAGCTCCCTCTTAAGGCAAGAGGGGTGGGTGGGGCAAACTGCTAGGCAGGGACAGCATGTGCAAAGGCCCTCAGGGAACTTGGGAAGCTTTCTCTAGGGAGCGAGGGAGAGTAGTGTGCAAATGGCTGGAGGGGTTGGTAGGAGCTGCCATGAAGGGCTGTGTGAGGCATGGCGGCGGAGGATGGTGGAGGGTCGCTATGCATCTTAAGGATGGCTTTTAGGACACGGTTCTTAAAATATGGACCCAGGACGGGCATGACCATCATTCTCTGGGAACTTGCTAGAAAGGCAAATTCTTGGGTTTCACCCCAGATCTTCTGAATCAGAAACTCTAGGGGTGGGGCCCAGAAACCTGTGTTTTAACAAGCCTTCCAGTGCATCAATTCGATGCACACTCAGAGTTTGCAAATCATTGCTAAGAGCAACAGGAAATGGTTAAAGTACTTTAAGCAAGGCAGTGAGAGGATCAGACTCAGTTTTAGAAAAGTCTCCCTTCTGTCTTGGAGTGTTTCATTGGGTGTGTGTTACTTTTGCTCAAAGAACAAGAATGATTTATAAGTAGGGCTGCCAGGTTTTTTGTTTTTTTTTTTTTAACAAAACGCCCAGTGAAATTTGCATTTCAGATAAATAACAAATACTTTTTTATTATAAGTAGGTCTCATGGTATGTGTTATATTTTGTCTGGCAATCCCACCATAGTCACTGAATTTGGAGTAGCCCCAACAAGTTCCAGCAATGGCATGGCTGGTTAACTAGGTAACCAGGTAACTAGGTTAACTGGGTAACTAGTTACCTTGGAATCTTCTGGAACCCTGGGGTCATCTTTGAGATGTGCCCATTGATACAATTACTCAGTGCTCCATTACTTCTGGGGGAATGGTCTCAGCTTCTACAAAGTGACTCATACTGAACTGATTAGTTTCAGAAAGAAAAAAATAATAAAAATGACTGAGTGGTTGTTTATTACTGGGCTGCATTTCAGACAGCTCCCGTGTTGCAATCACTTGATTTATAGCTTTGTGTTGGGCCAACCCCAAGCTGGGAAAGAAGGCTCATTCCACCCCCTTTGCCTGCTGGGCTCTTCTCACCTGCTGGGGCCTCTGTGAAGTTGTTGACGCTGTCCTTGCTCACAGAGGCTGCGGTGGCCTCTGGGCTGTTTCCAGCTGCAGAGCTAAGCTATGCCCTGCCCCACCGATGGCCCGCTTGGCCACCTGGGCAGTGGGCATGGGCAATGACTGCTGTGATCTTTGTTTTCCCCCGTCAGCCAAGCTAAATACGCCAAGCATCCCTTGCTTCACAGCATCGTAGTTTTGGCCCGTTTTCCAGGCAAATGCCCACCAGGGCTTTCTTTTCAACCTGGGGCTTCACTCTGATTTGTGGAATTTTATAAAAGGTTTGGATGAAGACAGGTTTACATCTGAATATTGGCTCCACTGCTTCCTGGATGGAAGAGCTTGCACCAATTCCTTTAATCCTCCCGAGCCTCAGTTTCCCATTCTGTAAAATGGGAATAAAAATCACAGTAGCCCCTTCATCACAACGTTGCTGTGAGGTCTGAATAAGAGAACACCAGTCAAGTGCATCTTTGGAACAGGGGCGCATTAGGGGCCTGGTGGTGGGGGCCCTCCTGATGTGGGGCAGGTCACAGCCAGCCACCCATGTGATGCCCGAGATAAGAATGCAGAGGCTGAACCATCCAGATGAGGGAAAACGGGCCCAGGAACATGTTAGTGAAATGCTAGGACACCTTGAAAATGATCACAGCTTGTTCCAGCTTCAGTCAATAGGAGGGAGAGCAGACAAAGGAAATGTCTTTAGCAAGAAAAGATAAAATCCTGTTTCTGTGCTTCTGAAAATCTAAGTAGATGAATCTTTTCTCCCAGTTGGCATTTTGCCTTATGTGCTTTGTGTTTTAATATCTTTCAGGAGCCTGGATTATGACTGTGCTGATGGTTCCAAAAGCAATCTTACACACGCCTGCCGTTGTGAGCCCCGAGTTTCTTCCCTCTCTAAAGCCGTGTTGCCTTAATGTCACATCATTTCGTGACATCCAATGTGTCCCTCCACACACCATGAATTATACAACATACGTTCTATTCTGTCCCCAGAAAATAAAATTAATACTACATTTATTCTTTGTAAGAGTGGTATGCTCATGCTGGAAATTTAGGTCAATAAAAGAGAGAGGAAAAAACATTCAGATTCCTACTACTCAGAGATACTCTTTTTAAATAACATTATTGTTCCCGATTATGATCTGAAGTTAAAGTTTATTAAAGTAGAAAATTAGGAAAATAAAAACATAAAAAGGAAAATAAAAATTCCACTACCCAGAGACAATTACAAAGATTTCCTTCCACTCTCTAACACACACACACACAAACAAATTTGAGATCTAATTATATAAGCTCTTTTCATTACCAGTTCAGAATGCAGTTTTCAATCATTTAATTTTAAGCTGTGAGAATTTCCCGTGTCGTTTTGCTCTACGGGAAAACAATGACCGTGTGGTTGCACAGAGCCCTCTCCTTCCTGTGGTTGTGCCATCGCGGAACCAGCCCCCCTTACTGGGCATTTGGGGTGTTTCTGGCTTTTCACCATCAAGACCACTCCCCGAGGGTATCTGCCCACTCATCTGTGCCCACATTTCTGCACACGGCTTCAGGACAGATTTTTCAGACAATCTGAGTCTGCAGAGAATGCCACTATTTTAAAGTTGAAATTAATTAAATGTGAATCTTCTGCTGATTTTATGTTGATGCGCTTAGAGCTAATTGGCATTCCCAGGGTGGGTGGAGATAAGAGAACAGGGTTTAGGAGTCCCTCTCTCAAGTTCAATACTTTTTTGTACTGTCCACTTTCCTCAGTCCAAAAGTCTACCTGAGGAAAGTAGAAGGGAAATTTCAGCTCTATCGGAAACATCTGAGCATATTTTGCAGCTGCCAGCACAAACTTTGGTGGAATAAAACCACAATGCAAAACAAAACAAAACAAAACCCCACGATTGCTCTCCATCAATGCCTAGCTCGAAAACAAGATGGCACTAGCTCGCCAAAAGATATCTGGGGACGTTAAACTCCATTCCCAGACAGACACAACTTGCAAAACATCTGCCTGGAGTTTCCTCACCAGGCTCGGTCTGCCTGGACTCCACTCCTGCTGACTGGAGCCCCAAACGCAGCCCCAAACCTGAGGAGCCCATGGCAGCTGTCCCGGGATTCAGCCAGTTGCAATTTGGAATGGGTTGAATGGCTGATTTTTATCTTTAGTGAATAATGCCAGGTTGCCTGGGATGAAAGGAAATCACAGGGGTGAGACAGCTGGCTGCGGAGCGTTAGACACGCGGCGTGGTCATGCCCCAGCTTGTGGCTCTGGGCTCCAGGTTCTCAGGGCACAACCCTGCCCTCCCTGTCTAAGACCCAAAGCTCAGAGGACCTGGGCCTTTTGGAAAACGCCTTAGACACCAGACGCTATTACCAAGCCCATCCTTACCCTCATTACCCTCCTTGAGACAGTAAGATTAGCACGTGCTTCAAACCCCAGGTCCTGCTGTGTGACCTTCGGTAAGTCCCTTAACCTCTCTGAGCACCAGTTCCTCCCCTATAAATTAGGATACTACTATTACCGACCTTAGAGGGTTAATGTGAGAATGAAGTAAGTTGATGGGGATCATTATGACTTTTGTCAGGAGATTGTGAACACCACACCACAGGGCCTTTGTCTTGTTTGCTAGACGTCCCTGTTGCCTAGAGCAGCCTGGCACCAGTTAGCACAACATCAGTGTGTGCTGAACAGGAGTGTCGCTGACCCCGGCCCACAGCCTCGCAGAGCGCCTGGCACATCCCGAGCGCTCGACTCGCATTGTTTGAATCCAGGAATGGGTGCTGCTTCACCTTGGGTACGGAGGTTTGGATCCCTGTTAGAGACCAAGCAAAGATGGGTTGACTTTTGTCACATGGGAAAAGAAAGCCTAAACGTACACATTGAAACCACCTATAGCAAAGGACCTCATTTCCATCTCGTTAGTCCTTAGCATACGCCGAGCCCGTGCTTGACACCAAGAATCCGGGGCAGCTCTTCCCACTTGCTGGCTGCAGGGCAGGTGCGGAAGCCAGAAGATTCAGACAGTGGACCGGGCCAGCCAGACAGCGC
>CM052436.1:204454466-204476680 GCA_028533085.1 Varecia variegata
GGGGCATCTGCATGGGGCGTGGTGAAAATCTCCATGACATTTAAAAAACTCTATAATTATGATAAAGAGGACAAAATACAAAGGATTGTGGGGTATATTTAACACCAAGATTTGTTTAAACTTCCAAATAAAATCTTATCACCTTTAAAAAAAAAAAAAAAAAAAAAACCTTGACCTTGCTCCTGTACGTACATGTACCTGGCTTATGCCAGACTCTAAGGTGGACGTGGCAATACCCCACCTCTGAGCAAGAACTCTGCTGGTGGAGTTCAGACTTCTCATTGTCACTGTTTACAAGAAAGTTTGAATAAATAAAGAATAAAGTTTTAAAAATCATTTTAAAAACAATATTCAAAGAAGGAACAAAAAAGAACAGGTGAAATTATGTTGAAAGAAACCAAGGATTTTTTTAAATGACATATATGATATCATAATTTCTCACAATCATATGAAAGAATTTCAAACTGCACTTTACTTTTCCACATTATGCATTTCAAAATAAGGCTGAAGCTCCCATTTTCAGAAGGGCCGTGACCCGTTAGGGCAGTCATTCAGAAGCCAGTTTGCGTGGCACCCAAACGACACATGAGCTGCAGGTAAACACCAGTGGGGATTCCTGGCCGCCTAGAGCTTGCCCACCGGCAGCCACTGCTCAGTCTTCTCATCCTCCTCCCGCCACTGCACCTGGGGTGGCACAATACACCACCCAGACCGCAAGCTCCCCAGGGCCCCCACCCCCAGCACAGCGGTGTGTTTGCTGCGGGAGGCCGGTGAAGACCCTCAGACGGTACAGGGTCTCCTGGCTGAATGTGGAGCCCTGGACAGAGCAGTTTGTGCCAGCTGTGCAGGGGCCGTGGGCAGCCATTTGTGTCACCCAGCTTGGACTGTTCTCCAAGGATCCCTAGGGGAGGTTACAGGGAGGGGAGGGCCGGGATCAGAGCCCCACGGACTTGGGCCTCTGACCACCCTAAGCCCTGAGCCCTGTGGGAGTCACGCCTCAGCACACCTGTGGTGCGTTGGCAGCTCACTTGTGTGGTTCTCAAAGTAGGGTCCCTGGGCCAGCAGCATAAGCCTCACCTGGGAGCTTGTTAGCAATGCAGATCCTTGGGCCTCCCGAGCACGCTGTTTTAACAAGCCCGCCCGGTGGTTTCGGTGCAGGCTCAAGTTCAAGCCCTGATATGGAGTCCCTGCCCAGTGTCTCACTCACCTTCCTCTCCGCTCTCTCCGTCTGTTGTTGCTCCTCCTGTGCTGGAGAAGGGAAGACCCCGTGGAACAAAGCGTGGCTTCACCCAGGGAGCTTGTTGGAAATGCAGACTCTCAGGTCCCTCCAGACCTGTAGGGGCAATTCAAATGCACATTAAGGTTTGAGCATGAAGGAGCATCTCCGTAAAATGCTGGTTCCCTAGGTCTGAGACGGGGCCAGAGCCCCCAGGTGAGGCCGACGCCAGCAGTCCTCGTCCACACTTTGAGCAGCAGGGCCCTGAAGGTTCCGTGGGGCCTTGTCTTTCTCTAGGTACAAACTCTCAGAGCGGAGCTGGTGAGCAGAAGAGGAGGGGAGGCCCTCAGCAGGGTTTCTCCCTGCCTGATCCTCCAGCTGGACTCTTGAGCACTTCAGGGAAGGGAAACGGAGTGACTTGGAATCCCCGTTCCTCTGTGAGCAGCTGTGTGACCTTGGTCGGTGACTTTACCTCTCTGGTCTTCAGGATCCTCAGCTGTGAAATTGGTCTCCTGAAAGTGACTCCTGGTGCTGCTGGGAGGATGCACGGAGGGGTGAAAGCAACGAGCCAGCGGGCACAGGGCGCCTTCCCTCCTTGCTTCTCCTCATGGACTGGTGATGCTGGCAGACGACAGAAAGACACGGCACAGAGACCCCTCCAAAGCGGGTAACTGGAGGGGCCCAGGACAAAGCCTCGTGCTAGCGCCTGTGCACAGACCCTACGTGGAGTGGAGGGAGTCGCTCCACTGGGACCTGCCCATCCTGCAGGTCACTGGGCATTGCCCCGCAGGGCACGGCTGCCACATGGAGCCCCCACGGAGCTTCACTCTCCATGGTACTGGATGTGGGGGTGAGGGATGAGCCCCTGCCTAGAGCGGGGCGGGGGGGTGTCTTTGGAACAGGCGTGGTCACTGAGATGAAAGACAGGCCCGTCCCCATTTAAACCCAGCCCGGCGGCACAGCTAGCAAGGAAGCCCTGCCCTTCTCTCCCACAAAAGGGAAGGGGGTCCCTGAGGCCCCCCCGGAAGGGTTCCTGGTCCCCACAGTCGGAAAGCGCAGTTGTGACTGGCTCTGGGCAGCACCCTCTGCTTCTGGTGCCTCTCACTTGCTCAGCAGGGCCCTGCCCTAGTGACCCCTGCACCCCCGGGTGGCCAGCAAGCCCCCAGGGGGCAAAACCTCCGCCTTGAGCGGCCCTGCCCTCCTCGTTGCCTCCCTCTGCCCTCCTCGTTGCCTCCCTCTGCCCTCTGAGAGGAGGACACTCATGACCAAGGACATCTGCGTTTCTTCCTCCAGCAAAGTGCGAGCACCTACCAGGTGCTGCCCTGTTCTGGGTGGGCATTGGCGACACAGCTATGAGGAAAACAGACCAAGATCCCTGCTCTCGTGGATGTTACATCTTCGTGCAGTGAGAAACACAACGTTCTACCTACTTCATCCGTCAATAAGAATGCAGCACATCCGAAGGGGATTTTGTTAGAGACAAAGCAAGAAAGCCAGTAAAGGGTGGGGTGGGGGGGATTTTAAACAGGGTGGTGCAGGCAGGCCTCACTGCGGGGACGCCACCCAGCAGGTGAGAGCTGAGCCAGGCTGGGCGAGGCCAGTGCGACGAGGGGCACATGTGGGTCAGGAAACAGCCCGAAGGCTGGTGTGGCCACAGCGGGGCTGGGGGTGGGGTCAGAGTCTGGCCTCATCTGTGGTTCTCAACTGGGGATGGGAATTTTGCCCCTGAGGGGACATTTGGCAACATCTGGAGATGCTTTTTGTTTGTCACAACTAGGGTGGGGCTACTGGCATGGGGCGGGTGGAGACCAGCGACCGGCTGAACACCCTGCGTTGCCGGGTCGGCCCCCACCACAGAGGACGGCCCAGCCCTGGTGTCAAAAGTGCAGGAGTTGAGAAACTTCACTCTAGGGCTTTCTAAGTCACTGCAGTGACCTTGCTGTCACCCTGAGCAAGAAGCATCACCACAGGGGCTGAGTGTCCTGGTCTGACTTCGGCTCCAGCAGCATCCTCTGGCTGCGGAGCTGAGAATGGGCAGCGCAGGGGCGGGGGATGGGGAGCAGGAAGCCCATGGAGGCCCTCGGAGGCCCCAGGTAGAGGATGGTGGCCTTGTCACCCAGTAATTCCTCACCTGGGGAATCAGCCTAAAGAAACAGCCCCCTGCACATGCGGGAGGCTCGGCGGGGGTCAGATGAAAATCCTGCTGGAGAGAAAAAACCAGGAGCAACATCCACGACCAGCAGTGGGGCCGGACAGGTACAGCTGCCTGTGGGAAGCCAGTGAAGAGGCAGCCGGTTCTCTCCTGCGTCCCCGTCCCTGGAGAGGGGCTCCTCACTGTGCGTCACCTGAGCAATCAGAGCGTACCCAGCACCTCCGTGGGCCCCCACAGCCCCCAAATCTCTGTGGCAGACACGCCACAGGAGCTCGGAGTGCACCTGCAGCTGGAAGGATGCACAGAAAAGGAAGACAGAGTTGGTTGGTGGGTTTTCTTTTTTGTTGTGACATTTATTCAAGTTGTTAGACTATCTAGGCGACGTGCACTCAGAAGCCCACCATGCCCACGGGAGGCCCCAGGGAGGCGGGAAGCGTGGGGGGTGTGGGGGGGTCCCGAGAGGGGGAAGGGCAGCCTCTGGGGAGCTGAGGGGCTGGGCTGAGCCTGACCCCCCAGTTGGGTAGGGGTCTGGGTGGGGGCTCGGCACACAGCATCGCCCATCTAAAGACCTGGTCCTGGAGCTTTCGGGGTCTCTCCTCTGCTCCTCTTCCCACCCACCACCCACCCCATCCCACTCACCCCCTTTCCAAACCCTAGTGGTGTCATTAATGTCAGCAATTTTGTTGTGGGGCTCACATAGAACAAGTGGGTACAAGGGCTCCTGGTCTGGCCTGCCTCCGAATGGGTGAGAGGCGTTTCCAATAAACTTAGGCGTTTTTAATGAGTTCTTTACAACTGCTAAATGATTAAGCCAGAGATTGACAGGAGTAGCTGGTAGCCCCAAATCTTGGCAGCAAATAAGAGGAACAGGGTCCCGCCCTGCCGTCCCCTCCAGCGCTCCTGTGAGTTACGGCAGCAAAGCACAGCATGCGCTGTTGGAGCGCGGCAGCTTGTGTGGTTTATTAATAAACTAATAAGCACCTATATGCTTCAGAGTTACCTGGGAGACCTTATTTGCCCTGGTTTGATGGGGATCTGCACTGAGGACAGCCCCCGTCCAACATCTAGGGCAGCATCCGAGACTGCGCTGGTGCATTTGCCAGGCCCGCCCGGAAGGGTGGCCAGGACGATGGCAGATAAGATACAGGACGCTCGGGCAATGCGAACTGCGGTTACACAATGAGTCACTTTTTTTAGTATAAGCAAGTCCTCAATACTGCACAGGACACGCTCACAGTAAGAAATGATTCGTTGTTTATCTGAACACCAAATTTAATTGGGTGTCCTGTATATGTTTTGGCAATCCTATTCCCAGTATAAGTCCTAGTTGAAAAAAATTTTACCTAGGGGAAAATCCAAAAATTAGCCACTGTTTCCTCATGGGGACCTTCCAGGGCGAGAACCTTTTGCGGGAGCCAACACTGTGAGCCCGCGGCAGGCAGCATCCCACGGTGGATGAGAGAGGGGCTCTGGAGCCTGGGTTCAAGCCCGACTCGGCCGCGTGCCCAGCTGTTTCATCTTAGGTATGTTGCTAACCTCCGTGAGCCCCAGTTTCTCCCTGTGCAAACGGGCATGGTGACAGGCCCTGCCATGGCTCCCCTTATCCGTGGTTTTGCTTTCCAAGGTTTCTGTCCAAAAATATTACGTGGAAAATTCGAGAAGTAAACAATTCATAAGTTTTACAACCTGACAAGAAAAAAATAAACCCATTAAAAAGTGGGCATATGATATGAACAGATATTTTTCAAAGGAAGACACACAAATGGCCAAAAAACATGAAAAAATGCTCAACATCACTCATCTTCAGAGAAATGGGAACTAAAACCACAGTAAGACACCAGCTTATCCCTGTCAGAACAGCCATTATTAAAAAGTCAAAAAATAATAGGTGTTGGCACGGATACAGAGAAAAGGGAACACTGTTGGTGGAATGTGAATTAGTAAAACCTCTGTGGAGAATAGTATGGAGATTTCTGAAAAAACTAAAAATAGATTTATTAATTCTACTCAATCCAGCAATCCCACTACTTGAAGGAACAGAAATCATTCCATCAAAAAAACACCTGCACGCGTATGTTTATCACAGCACTATTCACAACAGCAAAGATACGGAAATCAACCTAAGTGCCCATCGACTGATGACTGGATAAAGAAATTATGGTGTATATACTCCATGGAGTACTACTCACCCACACCAAAGAATGAAATAACATCCTTTGCAGCAACTTGGATGGAACTGGAGGCCATATCCTAAGTGAAGGTCTCAGAAATGGAAAATCAAATGCCACATGTTCTCACTTATAAGTGGGAGCTGCACAGTCGGTACACATGCCATGCAGAGTGGAAAGTCGACACTGGAGACTCTAAAAGGTGGGAGGGTGGGAGGCGAGTAAGGGCCGAAAAGTTACCTGTTGGGTACAATGTACATTATTTGGGTGATGGGTACATTAAAAGCCCAGATTTCACCTCTAGAAAATATATCCATGTAACAAGACCGCATTGTAGCCCTAAATCGATAAAAATTTTTTAAAAAGTAAAATTAAAAAGATTTTTTGCCTTTTAAAGGTCAAAAAAATTTCTTAAGTTTTAAATTGTGTGCTGTTCTGAGTATCAAGATGAAATCTCGAGCCAACGCACTCTGCCCAAAGAATCAACCCTTTGTCCAGAGTCTCTGCACTGTCTACACTAGCCCCACCTTACTGTTTAGGAAAAAACATAGTATATATAGGGTTTGATGTTATCCACGATTTCAGGCATCCACTGGGGGTTTTGGAACGCATCCCCCGAGGGGAAGGGGGGACTACTGTATTTCCTAACATTGTTTTGAAAATGTCACGTTATACTTCGTGTGAAGCATTTAGTACACGGTCTGGCACTTTGGAAGCCCCTGAACACACATTAGCTAGTATTATCTTGTCTTTTAAACTTCATTCCTATGGACTCTATATCCCAGTCTTCTGATGATTTTTCCATTGAAGGTACAGGATCAGAATGCCTGTGTTGGAAGAAAACACGGCCCCAAGCCAGTGGTTGGACCCTGAAAGGCTGGGATCTTTGCTTTCAAAGGCAGGGAGGTTGACTCTGTCTATCAAGTCCAGGAAGGACAAAGCCATCACACACTCTGAGCAGTTCCCCAATGGCAGCACAGGACCAAATGTTCTGAGAAAAATATATCTAGGTCCCCAAATGAAAAATTCAATCCTAAGTAAATGTTTGGTTTGCTCAAGCCTTTAGACAAACCCTACGCTCTGGGTGCCTGTGAGGAAGACTGCAGAGCCTTAAGAAAAATATTCAGGGAAAAAACGATCACCAGAACCCTAACATTCCCATTGTAAAAGATCTAGAAGTCTAAGAAAACCATCCAGAACTTTTAAGAAAAGGTATATTTCAATTCCAGCCCCCATCCCCCCCTTTTTAACCTCTTCATGGATTGTCGATGAAATGATCATGTTAAGATGTAGTTGGGGACAGTAGGGCCCTAGACTGGCTAGTTCGTGGGCACACATTTCTGTAGTAACTTTCGGATGGCCAAGCTCCAGCCACAGAGTCGGAAGCTGTATGAACACCTGAAGCACTATTGCAATGTTCCTTCCAGAAAGAAAGGCAATGAAGGCAGAAAGGTGTGTTGTTAGAATTACACTGGGCTGCTTATAACAGACAACCCAAATAAGTGACTTAAGCAGGTGGACCTACTTCCTTCTTATTCAAAAGATGTGCAGAGAAGACAAACCAGGGCTGCTTGCTCCTCTCTAGACAGGCCACGTATACAATGATGGTCCCATTAAGATTATAATGGAGCTGAAAATTTCCTGTTGCCTGGTGGCGACGTAGCTGTTGTAACTTCAGAGTGCAGCAGTTTACCTTTTCTATGTTGAGATGTGCTTAGATACAGTCACTGAGAATCCAGGCTCTTTCCATTTTTCTACTTTTCATTCTTAGCATGAGACTTCCAGCCTCCAGTCGTGTAATCCAAGGTGGCTGCTGGAGCTCCGGCCATCGTGACTTATTCTAGGCAGGAGAAAGAAGCGAGGGGGTTTATACTGAGAAAAAGGGCATGTTTCTCAGCTGAGCCAACTCGTCTTTAAGAAGCCTACCAAGCAGCCCCAAGCAATGACTTCCCCTGAGGTCTCCTGGGGCATCTCCACCTGCAAGGAGTCTAGAAATAGGGTCATTTAATTGGAAGGAGAGAAGAAAGGAAGGAAGAAAGAAAGAGAGGGAGAGATATTGGATAGGTACCTAGCAGTCCCAGTCACACATGATACAAAGTGTAGCTACTTTGCATCCTGGGAGCAGATTAGAAAACTGTCTGCTCAATGGCAGTATAGGGCAGGGGTCTCAAACTGCAAAGCCTGCAGGGGCCAGGTGTACACTAGGGAGTGGTGGGGACTGCGGCAACCTGGAGGATACAGGAGGCATCTGCTACTCAGCTCTGGCTGGTTATTGGAACCAGGCCTGCTGGTCCCGGGTTTTTTTGGTTTTTTTTTTAAGGGCATCAAGAAATCTAGATTGTGGTGTTTGATCTCTCAATTTTTAAATGCCGAGTTTACAACTATTTAAAAAAAATTTTTTTAAACAATGTGGTTGGCAAATAAGATCAGCACAATTTGCCCCAGGCTGGGGGGCGGTGTGAGGCTACAAGTTTTATCCTCTAATTACAGACAGGAGGATAAAATAACCCCACTTCATGGAATTATCTGATGAAATTGTGTCACTTTTTGAAGGGGAAGAGGAATGACTGACTATAAACAGTTAAATGCACCAAGACGTTTGAGACTTTGGGTACCCGCACGGGCGGCCGAGTGGGGGCCCTTACCTGCGGGAAGGGGGTGCCCCAGCCACAGGGCCCTGAGTGAGCCTGCCCCCCCCCAGCCCTCCTTTGCAGTAAGCACCCGGAGGGGCTGGGGCCAGGCCACGTGGGGATGGGGTGAGGCTGGGGGTTACCCCACCGCCAGTCATTTCGGGTGAGCCTCAGGGCAGGGCGAAACCCGGTCAAGTCCCGGCCTGCGCTCGCCGCGGAGCCTTGGCCCAGACTCCGGTGTGTTCCTCTGGGGATGCCAGGCCTCAAACCCGGGGCCCGGGATCTCGGGCCGCGTTACACACAGAATTTGGAGGTCAGAGAGGCCGACCTCGAAGAGAAAGTCCCAGGGAAGGCGTCCTGGGCCTCACTCTGCCTCTCTGGCGGTTCACAGCTGAGGCCGAAATGTCAGGCGCCACACCGGCGTCTCGCTTGCCATTTCGTCCCCCGCTAAGTGCCAGCTGCAAACACCAGCCATCCTGCTGTGAGCACAAAGAGCGTGGCGGATAAACGCGCTGCCTGGCAGCCCCGCGAGCAAGGCTGGGCGAATAAGCCCCCAGAGGGCCACTGTCCGCCCCCACGCTGCTTTCCGGGGCTACATTCCAGCCGGCGAGTTAACCTTCCTATTTTGTCATTGACAGAGCTCGCAAGGTGGGAGTTCAGGCTGCTCTCCACCCATCGCGACCAACGTCCGGGTTTGCCTGGGACTGAGTGGCTTCGATGCGAGACTTTCTGCTCTAAACCGGGAAGCCTTGGTCCTTCTGTCCGCACCGTCGCTTTCCACGGAGAGCCGCTGTCCCAGGCATGGCACGAGGACCCTGCACCTGCCTGCAGAGGGGTGAGAGAGTGCTGGTGTCTTCTCGGGGAAGGCTGAACACCACCCTTCCCAGCAAGGGCTTAGGATCATTCCAACCTACAGAAAACCGCAGGCAGCCAAGGGGCAAGAGTCTTGCACCCAACTGAAAATAAACAGAGTCAGTAACATCATGGGAGAGTCTCACTTCAGAGGTTTTTAAAAAAGTGACCTTTATTCAAGACCCAGAGAGGGAAAGCCTGCTCCCACATGGGCTGAATTGGCCTCTTGTTCTTGGCACAAGGTGCAGGGAAGCATGTACAGCGTGATCCCATGGTCCTTTTAGAACAAAACAAAACTGGAGATGGATAATCATGTGCTTGCAAATGCATAGACCAGTGCAGGGCCACACACAGCTGTGACAGCAGGTCTCCGGGGAATGGGACAGGGGACTCTGATAAGGCGGACCTTTATTTTAGACTATCCTGTGTAGCTTGAGTTTGTCCACCAATTTTCGAGACCTGCAAGGCTTTGAAACAGAACTAAAATTTCTTAAAACTTAAAATGCTTCCTACTGAATGCCCAGCAGTCCTTCTCAAGAATGGAGGTTGAGCAGCCAAGATATATTGTTCAACAAAGAAAGCAAGTTGCAGCACAAAATGTGTAGTGTAATTGCAGTTAAAAAATAGATCTACAGGTTGCATATATTTGTACAAGTGTCAAAAAAGGTCTAGGAAGGTTCATACCAAGATTTGAACTAAAGTTTATACGTGGGAGAGGAAAATGAAGGTATAAACTTGTACTTTTAAATCCACCCTCTTCTGTTTGGGTTAACTTTCTTCTTCCAAAGAATATGTAATTCTTTGTTTTGTTTTGTTTTTTAAAGAGCATATACTGAATTTCTAACTCCTTTTAATCAAAACCTAATGTGTGAAAACTCCAGTGTTCACAGATCTATAAGAACATCAGGGTTCCTTCTAAACAGCCATCTCTCTCGTGCAAAATGGGACACAGCTTATACACCTTTTCCAGAACAAATCCCTGTGTAACTAATGAAGCCTATAATTACAGACCAATCTTTAAAAATGTAATTTGTAGTTTCCCAACAATACTCACTTCGAATCTGACTTCTGATGTGGGCTAAATTATATTGGAACCAATTTTTACTACTTGGAGACTCAGGATAAACTAGGCTTCATTTATGATTGATTTAAATACATTGCCACTTCCATATTTATTACTTACTAGGAACTGCTGTTTATGGAGTCCTGCTACACACCTGGCCCTGGCAATGGGACTCAGCAGAGTTAATTTTATTTAAAGCTCCTGGTAACCTCCTGGGGGCACCTACTGCTCTTACTCTTTTTCTGCAGAGAAGGGAACAAAGACCTTTGAAGGGACAGTGATGTGCCCAAAAAGCACAAGGCAAGGGCAGGAGCTCTCAAGGTCACAGTGCCCAGAAAGACACATTTACTCTATTCTGGTTTTTCTTAACTACTTATTCATTGTTCATCTTCCTTCTTAGGAGGGACTGTGTTACAGGGTAGACTTTGTTCTGCTTGTCGCCTTTTTAAAAAAAATCCCTGGATTGAATAAAGGAAGTACAAATTTTAAAAAGAGAAAAATGGGTGTTGCTCTCTCCAAGCCACTTCTTTGCAAATAGCAGGTCTGACCGTCCATCTGCTGTTTTGTCTTATCAGGACAGAAGGTGGCCGGAGTCCTCTGCACTCTGGTGTTTCTGTAGTTCTGGGTTCTCTCCTGGCTGTTTAAAGTACAAACACATCCTGGAGGTATTGCAGGTTCAGTTCCAGACCACTGCAATAAAGTAAATATCAGATTAAAGTGAATCATAAGAATTTTTTGGTTTCACAGTACATATAAAGGTTATATTCACACTATACTGTAGTTTAAGTATGCAATAGTATTATGTCTAAAAAAACTTAATTTAAAAATGCTTTATTGCTAAAGATTGCTAACAATCATCTGAGCCTTCAGTGGCTTTTGCTGGTGAAGGGTCTGGCCCCATTGTCGGTGGCTGCTGACAGATCCGGGTGGTGGCCGCTGAAGGTTGGATTGGCTGTGGCACTTTCTTGAATAAGACAACAATGAAGTTTGCTGCATCAATTGATTCTTGTTTTCACAAAAGATTTCTTTGTAGCATGTGATGCTGTTTGATAACTTTACCCACGGTAGAACTTCTTTCAAAATCGGAGTCAGTCCTCTCAAACCCTGCTGCTGTTTTATCAACTAAGTTGATGTGGTATTCTAAATCTTTTGCTGTCATTTCAGTAATGTTCACAGCATCTTCACCAGGAGTAGATTCCATCTCAAGAAACCACTTTCTTTGCTCATCCATAAGAAGCAACTCCTCATTTGTTAATGTTTTATCATGAGATTGTAGCAATTCAATCACATCTTCAGGATCCACTTCTAACTCTAGTTCTCTTGCTATTTCTACCACAACTGCAGTGACTTCCTCCACTGAAGTCTTGAACCCCTCAAACTCATCCCTGAGAGCTGGAATCAGCTTCTTCCAAACTCCTGTTAATGTTCTTAATGGCATCCAGAATGGTGAATCCTTTCCAGAAGGTTTTCAATTTACTTTGCCCTGATCCATCAGAGGAATCACTATCTATGGCAGCTGTAGCCTTATGAAATGCATTTCTTCAATAATAAAACTTGAAAGTTTAAATTCTTCCTTGATCCATGGGCTGCAGAATGGATGTAGCATTAGCAAGCATGAAAACTACATTCATCTCCTTGTACATCCACATTGACCAGGTGCAGTCAATGAGCAATAATCTTTTGAAATCATTTTTTTTTTTTGAGCAGTAGATCTCAACAATGGGCTTAAAATATTCAGTAAACCATGCTGTAAACAGATGTGCTGTCAGATAGGCTTTGCTATTCCATTTATAGAGCACAAGCAGAATAAATTTAGCATACTTCTTAAGGGCCCTAGAGTTTTCAGTAAATGGCTTCAACTTAAAATCATCAATTGCATTAGCCCCTGACAAGAGAATCAGCCTGTCCTTTGGAGCTTTGAAGCCAGGCATTGACTTCTCTCCTAGCTATGAAAGTCCTAGATAGCATCTTTTTCCAGTAAGAGGCTATTTTACCTCCATTGCAATCTGTTGTTAGTGTAGCCACCTTTATCAGTTACCTTACTTAGATCTTCTGGATAACTTGCTGCAGCTTCTCCATCAGAACCTGCTGCTTCCCCTTGCGCTTTTATGTTATGGAGAGGGTTTGTTTCCTTAAGCCTCAACCTCTGCTGGCTTCAAACCTTTCTTCTGAAGTTTCCTCACCTCTTTCAGCCTTCATAGAACTAAAGAGAGTCAGGGCCTTGCTCTGGCTTAGGCTTTGGCTTAAGGGAATGCTGTGGCTGGTTTGATCTTCTACCCAGGCCACTCAGACTTTCTCCATATCAGCAATAAGGCGGTTTCACTTGCCTATCATTCATGTGTTCATTGAAGTAGCACTTTTAATTTCCTTCCAGAACTTTTCCTTTGCATTCACACCTTGGCTATGCTTTTGGCCTATCTCAGCTTTGGAATGCCTTCCTCACAAGCTTAATCATTTCTAGTTTTTGATTTAAAATGAGAAACATGTGACTCTTCCTTTCACTCGAACACTTGGAGTCCATTGTAGGTTATTAATTGCCCTAATTTCAATATTGTTGTTCACCATCAAATTGGCACTAATTGCTCAACACATATGTGCACATATAGTAGTAACGTTCATCAGGTGTCGGGCAGGTGGGAGGGGGAGGAGGGCATGGGTATATTCACATCTAATGGGTGCAGTGCGCACCGGCTGGGGGACGGACACGTGTGTAGCTGACTCAGTCGGTGCAAAGGCAATATATGTAACCTAAATGTTTGTATCCCTGTAATATTCTGAAATAAAAAAATTAAAAATTTTACTTTATTAAAATTACAATTTATTATGATAAATAATAAATTTATGATTAAATTTATTTAAGAATTTTTAAGTTATTGAATAATCATAAAAAATATTGTTGTGTCTCAGGGAAGAGGGAGGGCTGAGGGATCAGTAGCATTGTCAGAACCCACATTTCTCGGTTAACTTGCCGTTTTATACAGGTGCGGTTCATGGTGCCCCAAGACAACGACAATAGTAACATCACTGATCACAGGTCGCCATAACAGATATAATAATGATGAAAAATGTAAAGTATTGTGAGAATTACCAAGACATGACACAGAAGCACGAAGTGAGCACGTGCTGTTGGAAAAATGGTGCCCACAGACTTGCTCAGGGCAGCATCGCCACGAACCTTCAATTTGTAAAAAATGCAATATCTGCAAAGTGCAATAAAGCAACACGAAATAAAATGAGCTGTGCCTGCATGCAGGTAATGCTGGGAGACACAAACTCGCTTTAAGAAGATTTAAAATGATCTCAGGAGAGAGGCAGTGGGGAAGAGGGCAGGTGCAAGTGAGCAGTGTTGTGAGGGCTCCGGCTTTGCCTCCATCACACCGATGGAGAATGACTTGGTTTATTATGACACAAGGGTAAGATATATGACAGCATTGCGTGCTCACGTCCCAGCTGTAAGACAGGAGTTCCTGCTGCCAGGGCAAATGGGCCCTTTCCCCAGGTGAAGGACGATCACTGCGAGCACGTCCTGCCCCACTGGGCACAGTGTGCCGGGCCAGGTGCTGAGGCCCACCTGTCTTTTGCAAGCAGTGTGCAAGGTCCCTTGTTCTTGGTTCTGAGCTAAGGGGTTGGTGCAGGGGGAGCTTTCTGTATACCTGAGGGAAGGAGTCCCTGCCTGTAAACACCTTCCAAAAGGGGCATCTAAATCAATCCTCCCTACCTAAGTATTTCCTTATTTTGGACTTTCACCCTGGAGACAGTTTTCTTATTACATTGCTTGTAATCTCTCAAAAGGATTACTCATTCCAACCAGCGGCAGGAACCGCTCCCAAAATACCGTTTGAGTCATTTGGAGTTTCTACTGCCTTGCATAAACTTTGAATTATTCTTTTTGTTGAAAAGATTATTATTAGGAAACACGTTTGCAAGCAGTCTGTACATGTCATCATATTTCAGCCGGGGACAGGGCCATGCGAGCGTTTGGAGGCGGCGGCTCTGGGAGAAGGTGGCAGCTCAGCCTACTCCCTAAACGCTCTTGCTGCAAGGAACAGCTGCAACCCAGAGCCCGTTTGGCCCAGACACCTGGCTGCCAAGTTTCCAGGGCTGGGTCTGCTCAGGACGCAGGCAAGACAGGAAAACAAGGGCAAGCTCTGCAGAGGTCGGGGATAGCTGCTCAAGGGCCCAGAAAGGTGAGGCGAGGCCCTAGCCAGCCTTCGCCTTCCTGCCGGAGCCGAGCCGTGGAACATGCCCTGTGGGTGCTTTGCTGAAAACGGTTCTTCTCTAAGAATGAAATGAAGACAGTTGCCCGGGGACCACCCCCTCCAAAAAAGCACTCACTCTCTTCCCCCCAAAATGAAGCACCACTTTTTTCTCTTCGTTTTCCTTTTCTTTTTGGTAGAGATGGGGATCTCACTCTTGCTCAGGTTGGTCTTGAACTCCTGAGCTCAGGCGATCGTCCCGCCTCGGCCTCCTAGAGTGCTAGGATTATAGGTATGAGCCACTGCACCTGGCCAGAAGCACCATTTTTTTGATGGTAATTCTATTTAGCAGAGGTTCTCAACCCATTAGAATTAGAATTGAGGAGCAGAAACGGGGAGTGGGATTCAAAAGTCTGATGCCCGCCCGGGTCACACCTCCCAACCAACTCAATCAGAATTTCTGGGAGAGGAGCTCAGGGCACTTAAAAAAAAAAAAAAAAAAAGCTCTGCAAGAGAGTCTAACATGCAGCCAGGGCTGAGAACACCGATTTAAACCAAGGAGGCTGGAGCCCAGGAAGACAATTCAAATGCAAAGTGCAAAAAGGGACAAAGAGTCTCTGGATGAATGTCACCAAATTCTGTTCAACTGCTCAGTGATGAAGTGCATCCTCACAGGGAACGAGGGAAGAGCCAGCTCCCAGCGCTGCGGGTCCAGCCAAGGCATTTGGCATTCCTGCAGCCCCCTCTGCTGGCCGCGATGTTCGCAGCCTCCCTTCAGAAAGGGACGTGCGAGGGAGCCACCCTTTCGATTCTTCAAAGGAGCCTTCTCAGATGCTGGAGGGCAGAGTAGGGAAACCGAGTGAGCGCCCAAACTGTGGGGGACAGGGGGTGACATGGAGCATCACCACCGTTTCCGGAAGGAGGAGACATTTTCCCAGAGGAAATAGAAAAGGAAAGCAACTGCAGAATAGATAAGATTGAGCTCTTGAACATAAACGTAGCCTCTAGAAAAACCGTATTGCATTTTCCACATTTTTCAGTGCCAGTGAACTTTGCTTCATGCCCAGGAACCCCCTGCTGGCATTGAGTTTGGGACCCGGGTGAAGGAAGAGCGTTTAGTTAAGAAATTATTCTTTGGCCATTGTCATAAAGTCATACTGTAGCCAGGGCTGGCTTCACGGGCGTGTGCCCAGGGCCCGGTGCTCAGAGGGACCCTGCCCTGTGTTGTTTAATGCTCTATTGTCACTGTCTTGAAATTCTGCATAATTTTTGGACAAGGAATTTCACATTTTCATTTTGCCCTGGGTCCTGCCAATTCTGCAGTCAATCCTGATTGTAACTGGCAGATTACGTGAACTCACGTGTTTCCGTTATTGGCTAAATATGTACTGAGCCTCTACCGGTGCCGGACACTGAGGGCACAGCAGGGAATGAGACAGGTGTGCGCCTGCCCGAGGGGCACACTGCGCGTGTGCACCAGTGGGAAAATCTAGAAAGAAGATCATTGGGAAGATTAGGCGTCTACAAAGGATATCTATGGCGGACATAAAACGCGTAGAGTGCGGCAAGTGTCGGGAGCAGAGGCCTGGGAGGCTTCTCAAAGGAGGTGACGCTTCTACTCATCGGGCTTCAGTAAGACCCTTTCCCCCTGAGTCGTGAAAACCCGAACTGTCTCCAGACATTGCCAAATGTCCCCTGGGGGTCCAAACGGACCTGGTTGAAAATCACCAGCTGCGGGTGATGGTGGTGAACAGGCAGAAAGTGAAGAGACTCAGGATATACCGAGGAAACAGGGCTGAGCGAGCCAGACTGACGGGCTGAGTGGGGAGGGAGGTTAGGGGAAGATGACTACGAATGACCCCAGTTCTCGGCCTGAACCGTGGTGAACGGTAGCGTCTTCTACGCTGAGGTTTGTTTGGGGGGCGGGAAGCTGCGCAGGTGTAGGGGAGAGAACATTACCAAGAATTGTTTCAGCCAAATGGATTCGCTTGCTTCCCAGCAGACAAGAACTTGCCACCACACAGCTGCAGGGATGACCCGACTCTAGCAGCCACTATGGGTCAGCTATTAGGGCTGCCAGAGAAAATACAGTATGCCCAGTTAAATTTGAATTTCATTTAACAATGAACAATTTTTAGTGTAAGTACACGCTAAATATTGCATGGGACATACTTACACAGAAAATTATTTGTTATTTGTCTGAATTCAAACTTAACTGGGCATCTAAAACATTTTAATTTATTTTTGCTGTATCTGGAACCCTGTCATTTACCTAACTGCCTTTATCCTGTTGGTTCAGTTATCTGGAAGCCACAGGCTACAGGAAAGGCTTAGTCCTGATGGTAAAACCTGATTGGTCCAAGCCAGTCATGGTTCCATTTCTTGTCAGTGATTGGTTTAGGAAAGAGCATGTGACACAATTCTGACCAAGGAGAGTTGAGAGAAAAATCTGGAGACTAGGAAGCTTTGGGGAAAGTTTTTTTCACTACTCTTAAATAGGCTCATGAAGAAGACACTGCTGTGTTTCCTTCTGTATTGGGATGAAGATATTATGTGTGGAGCTCTGGCAGCCACATTGCAATCATGAGGGAAGTCTAAGGAAGAAGACAGCGTGGGGAGATTGGCAGGGAAGAAAGATGTGTCCTTAATGCCACCACTGAACCTCCAAATTTGCCAGCCTGGAGCTGCTGCCACCCTTTTGGGTTTCTTGTTGGTGAGGCATTAAATTCCTTATTCTTGGAGGCCATTGGAGATGGTTCCTCTGTGACTTGCTGCCAAGCACATCCCAGCTGCCACATCAGCCAGCCACCATGCAGCAGGGGCCAAGAGACCAGGATTTCCCTGGGGAGAGCACCGCAAAGCATCTTCGAGTGGGGTGCAGGCATAATTGAGAATGAGTCACTAGATTAGAGAGCCCTGGCATCTACACTCTGTCCACATAAAAGACAGATTTGTCTTACCACTCCTTCTCTCCCGGTTTCCTTCATGATGAGAGACAATTCCCTATGATCTCTCCCATTTCCGCACATCTTGGGAGCAGAGACACTGACAGCTCTTTTTTCAGCTCTTTCCAAGAATGTTTGTGAGCAAACAACTTTGGAAGACAGAGAACTGTCTCCCTCCAGGGCACAGGGCAGATTTGCTTGCTGTGCAGTTTGTAAAGATGATGTCTCCCTTCAGGGCAAAGGGTGGTCAGGTTTGCTTGTCCATTACAGACGGTTGGGGTTCCCTAAGCTCGGGATTCCTCAGCTGTGATACAAACCCCCTTAGTGTGCAGCAGCCACTGGGCCACTCTCCTTTGCCCCCTTGGGCCTTGGGTTGCGAAAGGAACCGATGCAGACACGAAGCTCACGCTGCCTGCTGGGCCGTGAGTAGTGAAGTCCTTTGTCTCTGACCCAGGAGTCTCGTGTCTTGTGCCAACATCTGTGAAACTGGGGCAGGCTCACCTGCTAGTTTGTAAATATGGAAAAATCTTAGACCCTTCACAGTTCTTGACAATGCCCTGCTGGTCCCATAGGGTGTCACAGGAGACTTGAGCTTCTGAATTATAACTGGTGTCATTTTTGCCGTTACCAACAAACGAGGCTGGCAGGAGCCTGATCTGCTGTTTAAAAGAAGGTTCTGTGGAAACGTGTCCTGAGAGGCCACATTTCTTGGTGAGTGACCAGACGCACGTTCACCTCCTGCATCTGCCACTTGGCAGCTCTGTGATCTTGGTCAAGTTACTCCACCCCGCCGAGCCTCAGTTTCTTCATCTGTAGATTGGCTGTGAAGGACGGAAACCTTCCCAGGTAGATGAAGTAAGGCACAGGAGATGTCCGTGAACTCCAATTGCAGGAAATGCAGCCGGCACGGCGTAGACCTGGACAGTCAGGGGAGCAGCAGGGAAGCGGTTCCGTCCTTCTGTTCTCTGGGGAGCTTCTGCCCTCCGTCCCCGCTGTCTGTCGGCTTCATTCTTCTTTCTCTCCCATCAGTCTCTCCCGACTTACGCATTCAGTTCCACCAGGCCCCATCGTGCCCACCCTAATGGCGGCCTCAGCCCTGAATGCTCCAGCCCAGTTCTCTGCAGGTAACCCAGCCCCTCAGGTCGCAAACTCAAATTTCCAGGAAAAAGAAGCTGATTGGTTCGGGTTGGTCCTGATGTCATCCTTGGTTCAATCAGCTACAATGTGGGGACACAGGTTGGCTGTCCTTTCGGGGAGCTGTGGATAGTGCAGATGGTTTTCAGTAGGGGATGAGGGAATGTAGGTGGGGAGGGAGTTACTGTTATCTCTGGAATAAATGCATTTGTAGTTTATACATAGGTTGATAAAGGAGTATGTAAAGTCCATAACACAGGGCCTGGCATGTGTTAGGTACTCAGAAGAGGATAGTAATTTATTTCCAGCACAGTGTCTTAGCTGCAAGTCTGTCTGTTAAATAACAGAAGCACAACTCAAACTGGCTTAAACAAAAATTATATTTATTGGTTTGTCTAATTGAAAAGTCTGGGAGTGGATTTCAGGCATAGCTGGATCCAGGTGTTTGAATAATGCTGTCAGAAATAAAGTAGGGGAAAGGCCCCTTTCATCTCTCAGCTCTGTGTTTCCCTTATAGCCAAACTCATCCCCTGGCAGCTTTCCACTGTGCCAGGCTTACCTCCCTGCAGTTTCTCAGCTGAAGTGAAAGGAGAATGCCTCTTTCCCGATGTTTCTGCAAAGTCCATGATTGGCATTCTTTGCCCTGCCTTCAAAGTGTCCAGTGGGACCCACTCAGCCCATGTGGATGGGGGAGGGGACAGAGGGCAGATGTTGTAACCAGAGAAGGGGCGATGAAGCTGGGCTACAGGCAGATACCTCGGGTGCCCGAGCCCTCTGTTGTCTGCTTGAATGAGGGGGGACATCGAGGGGCTGACAGTGGTGTAGCTGAGGTCAGTAGTCGGGGGTAGCATCAGTGACCCTGTCAGGGTGAGAGCTCTGAGCAGCTTTTGCAGGATTTGTGAGTTTTCCTCCTGAAGCTCATGCTGCCCGCAGCACCCAGAGCTGGAGAACAGATGATGTCAGCAGGAGACCCAGAGAGGATGTCCAGGAAAATTTCTACCTGGGGGATAGGCTGGCCAAAGAGAATTCTGAAAATGACTTTTTCCCTACACAAGCCAATTTTTGATAGTTTTTTGTAGCCAACAGCTGGAAGCCCTGGTTGCCGTCTCATGCAGATGGCTCCGAGGGTTGGAAGCCATAGATTTCAAAATCTCAGGGAGAAGAGGGTGGGAGGTGCTGGAGCCTGTCCACGGACAGCCCACAGATTCGTGGCTGTCACAATCCCCACCCCCCAGGACTGCCGTGGGATGACCATGGCAGGCTGCCTCGCTGCATCAGGGGTTTAGATTCCTTTAAAGTTTCAGTTAGAAAATCTTATCTGTCATCGAGAAGCCTGGGAGGGTGGCCCTACTTGGAACCCAGAAACTCCCTTACGTGGCTTTCAAAGCCACGGCCGTAAAACAGGGCCTCTGCAGACAGCGACGGAGGCCACGCTGGATGCTTGTGGTTTCCCTGGCAGCTTGGTTGCATCCCAGACCCCAGAATCCTGGTAATTATAGAAAAGTGGGGGAAAGGCTTTAGAAAGTTATTTGTGTGGACAAAAGGGAGAGAGGACAGAGAAGGAAAAGTGAGAGAGAGACCAAGGCTGCGTGCAGCGAGCGAGGGAGGGAGGACTGTCCCCCAAAGGAGAATCGGGGCACTAGGTCAGAAGCGGGGCTGGGCCGGGCTGGCCAGTGAGCAAAGCCGGCACAATCCCACAGAGCAGATTCCGCGCACCAGCCTTTCAAGGGTCGAAGGGCACAGATGAATGTCGTTAAATTTGAAAAGCAGTTCACCAAACAATGTATACAGTATCATTTCATTTTTAAAAAAGAAACACCCATTATATACCAGTCTACCAACTGTGTTGATCTATAGATGGGTCAGATTAGAGAGTTTTAAAAAATTTTTTTCTATTGGTTTTCCTGCACTTGCTGATTTCCTGCAATATACATATTCTAGCAGTTCCTGTGTCCTGGGGCCACTGAAGGAGTAAAAGACGGAAGTGAGCAAACACTCATCCACTAGAACCCTTTGTCCTTGTTCAGATCTGTCTGTACAGCACGGCAGACCGGTGGGCAAATAAAACGCAGTCAGCTGTCTTCTGATTTTGCCGGCTGGAAGAAGAGGGTGGGCCCACACGGCTCACTTATCCGGGAACACAGCTCCATCCCTGGGTCAGGAAACTCAATTTCAGGTCGCTAATTGCAAATGCACCTTCCCGTGACAGTCTCCTAGGGCATTGCTTTCAGGGAAGAAATGCCGTCACAGCTGCACAGCACACTGGTGGTACCCTGGCAGAAACTTCTGGAGGCCCCGCCGGGGTTGCTGGAGTCCTAGTGATGGCAGCACCCTCTGTTTCCTGTTTACGATTGTTCTGATTAGAGATGAGGCCAAACCAATTATTATAAATCACAACCAGACCTCCTCCAGCCGGTGGCTCGGGGCTCTGCTGAGTATAATGAAATCGTCAGTGGGACAGCAGAGTTAGCAGGGAGGACCGTGCAGGACACAAGGACTCAGGGTCCAGCAAGGGCTCTAAACACGTGCCTTTTGTTTTGAGGGCTTGCTCTTCTCCATCTACATATAGGGCACTGGATTCAGGGCTCCCCCGCCAACACACACACCCCAGGCCCATCTTCGCTCTGTCACCCTGGAGTGCCAGACCTGTGCTCACTGCCCCACCCACTCCCTCTCACCTCTTCCTACAGCAGGGGAGGCTTCCTCACTGTCCCCCTGCACCCCCACGCCCCCACCCCTCCTGCATCCCCACCAGCCCATTCTCACCTGTCCCCAAGCACGGGGACACAATTGGCCAGTTTCCTGGAGGCTGAGGCCACATGCCTTAGGAGGCCAGGCCATGTGCTGTGGGCGCCCGTGGTGGAGGGCCCAGGGCCTGGGACAGGGCACCTCTCCCCGTATCCTGCCCCTCCCCCACCAGCTTCCCTCCTCCTCTCCTGGCATTGACGGGCTGTCCCCAGGGAAGCCAAGGACCCCAGGCCAAGGCCTCAGACCAGGGTCAAGAGGCAGAATGTCTAGGCCAGGCCAGGGCTCCCTGAGGCTGGTCTTCAGGAAGTACGCCCCCAGATGCGATCAGTTCACAGAGGAAAACCACATTTTGTTTAGTCTTCTCCTGGGCCAGAAAGCCGGGTATTTAATAAGCCCTGGAGCCAGCCCCAAGGGGGAGTGGCTTTTATGGGCTCCAGGCGGCTTGGCCTTCCCCCAGGTGGGGGCTTGTCTGTCTTGCCTCCCAGACTGTGAGCCTTAAGAGCGGGACCTTGTCTGTCTGTCTTATGTCCTGTTTCTAGAACGGTCCCTGGCACAGAGTAAAAGCTAAGTGAGTACTTGTGAGTGTGACACTGCCAGGACTGGTCACACAGCGATCAACAGAGCAGAGGCTGGAAGTATGTGTGTCCACGTCAGCTCTGGGGCCAGCACTCCCTGAGCGGGCAGGAGCCTGGGAGGCCCAGGATGAGGCCAGACATGGGGAGAGTGGAGGTGGATGAGGCTAGACTGGGGAGGAGAGGTCACGGGGACCCGGGAGCATTGGGGACCTCACTGCAAAGGCATCGGGAGGCCACCAAAGTGTCTTCCTTCTTTTTATATATATATCATTTTTTATATTTATATATTTGTATTTTACATATTTATATTTCATTTATAAATAAATATTTTACTGATTATATAAATCTATACTCACTGGAGAAAGTCTTCAAACGACAGAAAATCCTAAAGAAGAACCTAAACATCACTGATAATGCCACCAACCTCAGATAACCAATACTGACATGTTGTGTTTTTCTTCCAGCTTTGTTGCTCTGTGCGAGACACAGGTGTGATGGAGGCCGTGCATCCCGCTGTGTAAGCAGGAGGGGCTGC
>CM052436.1:204477180-204549110 GCA_028533085.1 Varecia variegata
GACAAATCCTGATTTAACCTTTCTGTGTTTGCAGGATAACAAGGAGTTAACCAAAGAGCGAGATGCTCTCAAGATGGAGTTACACAAGATCAAGTAGGATGGGGGAAGGTGGAGCTGGGGGGTCTGGGGGCCCGTAGTGTGGGTGATTGGTGGGAGGGGGGAGGGATACAGGTGAGCATGGTAGGTGGTTCTACAGGTTTGGACGTGGGCAGGGCCATGCTCTAGTCCCAGCTGTGCCACTGGCTCATGCTGTAGCCTCAGGTCCTCTCAGTAGTCTGCCACTTGTGACTCTTGATTCCTGGGGTCCCTTCCAGTGCCGCAGTTCTGTGGTTATGTAGTGAGGGTGGTGGGTTGATCACCAATGTTCTTTGTTCATTTCTTTCTCCACCGCCTCTGGCCACAGGAAAAATAATGAGGACCTAAAGCAGACGAACTCAGAGCTGGAAGAGAAGCTTCGCTTCCTAGTGTCTAAGCAGGCGCCCCTGAAGCGCCAGTTCGAGGAAATGCAGGAGAAGCTGGACTTTTTTGAGCTCCTGCTGCTGCAGGTGAGAGGCTGCAGCCCCATCCAGCCGGGGCCATAGTCTCTAGGGACCATTGCAGGGGTGGGGGGTGGCTTCCAGTCAAGAGCTGGAGAATTTGGATCCTTGTTCTGATCCTACCATAGAATCCTCCAGAGATTGCTAAAACTCCACAAACAGGGGCCCCCTCTAGACCTCTGGAATCAGAATCTCAGGGACTTTTTAAATTTTTTTTTTAAAGTGCTGGTTGAAAACCGTTGTTCTATAGATTATATCTATATGGCTGGTCTGTGAGTCTGTTCACTCCCTCCAGGGAGCTAATCCAACACTTTTGTTATTACATGGTCATAATAATAGAGGGCAGAAACCTTTACTGACCCTGAGCTGTACGTCAAGCCCAGCTCCAGCCCTCTGGGGAGCATTTTGTGGAGCAGCCTGGGCTCCCCAGATCTAACCTCATTTTTCACCATCCAGTTCGCTACCCCGACCGAAGCCGATAATAGCAGCCTGCAATTACAGCAGATCTTGGAGGATCGTGAGAAGCTGGAGAAACGCGTGGCAGAGGTGAGGCTTTGGGGAGGGGGGGTGTGGAAGGAGGATGACCACAGGTGGCCCGGAGCAGGTAGCAACAAGGGACAGCCCCTCCTAACTTCTGAGCCCGTTCTTGCTGCTAACGGAGAAGATGAAACAATTACAGGTCGACAGAGACCATTATTTAGAGACTCTGAAAGGAGATACTGCCATGTGGCAGAAAAAAATGCAGGAAATGGCAGAAAAGGTGAGGTCTGACCCTGCAACCCCCACCTGAGATCAGTCACTTGATCTTTCTGGGCACCTGTAAAATGGGAATCCTATGGCTTTCTGGGGCATGCAGGCAGAGGTGGGCATGTGTTTCGGGTTTGTGGAGGTGGGGACAGAGAGGGAGATGGTGGCCTGTCCATTTACCAGCATCTCTCTCTGTGGCTCTTTCCCCCTGTCTCTGGGCAGATTCGCAGACTGAAGGAGGAAAAGGAGCACAGTGTGACTCAGGTGCAGGAGTTAGAGACCAGTCTGGCTGAACTGAAGCGCCAGATAGGTAAGCTGGGACTCGGGGCACCTGGGAGGAGGATTGTGTCGGAGGGCTATGGGGGTAGCTGAGAATGCCCCCGGGAGGTGGGAAGATGCCAGAGCTTTGTGGCAGTGGGAAAGAGTTCTGTGTCAGGAGGTAGCAAGTCTTGTAATCTCTCTTGAGCCTCAGTGGCCACATTTGCAGAGGAGGGAATGCCCATTGCCACCCATCCACAGTTGTCTTGAGCACAGTAATGGCTTGAAAGATTGACCATGATACGAGTGTGAGGAATTATTAGCCAGGAAGCCAAGATCTGGGGAGAGGAGCTGTGGACCAAAAAGAGGCTTTTTTGAGAATCCAGAGGGCTTTATCATACACTTCCTTTCTCAGCTGAACCCCGACCCCCAGAGCCCCCAGCAGGGCCCTCGGAAACTGAGCAGCAGCTCCAGGCAGAAGCTGAGCAGCTGCAAAAGCAGCTGGAAAGCCTGGAAGGACAGCTGCATGCCCAGTTACAAGAGAATGAGAGTTTGAGTCATCAGAACCTGGAGCAGTGGCAGCGGCTGCGGGTGCTGGAGCAGCAGGCCGAGATCTGGGGGGACCAGGCGGAGGAGCGCAAGAAGATCCTAGAGACTATGCAGAACGACCGTGCCACCATCAGTCGTGCCGTCTCCCAGAACCTTGAGCTCAAGAAGCAGCTGGCCGAGCTGCAAGACGGCTTTATCAAGCTCGTGTGTAGCCCCACTTGGCTAGCCTGTCCTCCTCATTTGCCCTCTGGGACTCTGTTTCCCCACCTGTAAAGTTGGGCAGGGTAGACCTTACGTGAAATGGTACCAGAGCCCCACTCCAATATATGGTGGCGGGGGGGATGGGTTTTCAACCTGTCACCATTCATCCCTGCGCCGTGGGAGGTGGACATCAAGTCCTGGGGTCTCCAGCTGCAGATTACCTCTCTCTGTCCAGAGCAATGACAACATGGAGATCACCAGTGCACTACAGTCAGAGCAGCATGTGAAGACGGAGCTGGCTAAGAAGCTGGGCCAGCTACAGGAGAAGCTGGGAGAGCTGAAGGAAACGGTAACTGCCGCTCCATCTGAGAAGGGGGGGAGGTGCCAGGCCAGGACAAAGGCAGTGCCAGCCTGGGGGACAGGGGACCCCAGAAGCCTACAGAGCAGTCCTGTGACTATTGCTTCCTGCCCTCTGACTTTGAGAGGTGGGTAGCCCTGGCCTTCTCCCAGGTCTGGACATAATCGTCTCAGCTAGAGGCACTGAGCACCCCTAACCCTAGGGGAAGATAGTCTGATGGGCGGCTCTTTGGATTCAGACTGGATTCCAGTCTCGGCTCTGCTGGCAGATATTCAAATACTTTACATCTAGCTGGGCATGGTGGCTCACCCCTGTAATCCCAGCATTTTGGGAGGCCGAGGCAGGAAGATCGCTTGAGCTCAGGAGTTTGGAGTTGCAGTGAGCTATGATGATACCACTGCACTCTACCCAGGGTGACAGAGTGAGGCTCTGTCTCAAAAACAAATTAAAAAAAAACCAAGCAAACAAAAGAAAAAGAAGTTAGCACTTTTCTCAGAGAGGTGTTGAGGATTAAATGAGATAATGCACATAAAGTGTCAGGCATTTAGTGTGCACTTAACAGATACTTGCTGGTTGGCTCCCTTTGCTTTTCCTCCCACCTGTGGCCTAAAGTTTAAATGGTGAGAAGAAGATTATGGGATGTGAGGCTGGGCGAGGAGTCGTCGGGGCTCTGTGCAAGGGAGACAGGCTTGGAGCCAGGGGCCTGCGCAGGCGGCAGAGTCCCCCCTGCCCGCCCCACTACCCTGTTGATGGCTCAGAGTCTGGAAGGAGGCCAGCACCTGCCCTCACATCCAGGGTCTTCCGGCAGGTGGAGCTGAAGAGTGACGAGGCTAAGAGTCTGCAGCGGGAGCGGGACGAGTACCTGCTCTACGTGCAGCGGTACGCAGCGGCCTACCAGCAGCACGCGGCTGCCTGCCAGCAGCTGATTTCACAAAACGAGACCCTGCACAGGGAGCTCCTGCAGCAGACCCAGGCTGTGGATCAGCTGCAGCAGGAGAAAGTTCAGGGCGCAATGGTGGCCGAGAGGGCCCGCCAGGAGTTGCAGGAGACCCAGGTGAGGGAGCCACTGAGGGCTGGGCCCCCGAGTGGGAGGCCCTGGCAGCCTCCGTGCCTTCTCACCCTCTTTCCTGGTCCCTTAGGAGCGCCTGGAAGCCGCCAGCCAACAGAACCAGCAGCTCCAGGCCCAGCTGAGCCTAATGGCTGACCCTGGGAAGGGTCAGTGAGGGGGAGGGAGGCCTCTAGAACAGCTGGTGATACTGCGGGGAGCAGCTGGCCCAGGTCACACAGTGAGGGAGGTGGTCCGTTCTGCCTCCCTTGTTGGGTTGTCTGAGGACTCCTCTGGCTGCCCCCAGGAGATGGACTGGACAAGGAGGGAGCAGAGGAGGAGAGACCTGACAAGGAGGAGGGAGTGGAGGACACACCTGGCAAGGAGCAGGTACCTGATAAGGAGGAGGGAGCAGAGGAGGAGGAGGGAACGGATGAGGAGGCTGCTAGGCCCAAGCCGAGCATCCCGCAGGACCTAGAGAGCCGAGAAGCCATGGTGAACATAACTCTTCTTGCCCCTTCTCTGTCCCACCTTTCCTGCCCTCTGATTTCTCTTGACACCCCCCTTCCTTGGAAGCCAGTGACCAGACACCATCCACTTGTGAACGAACAACAGGCGTATCCCCTGAGGCCCCAGGTTGGGAGAGTTCCTCTCTGCTTCCATTCGTCTGTAAGTCCTTTGTATCCCCCCACGAGCACACTCACTTTTGCCTGCAGGTGATGTTTTTGAACTCAGCTCTGGCCAGTGCTGAGGAGGAGCAGGCCCAGCTGGGCAGGCAGCTGAGGGAACAGAAGGTGCGCTGCTCGGCTCTCCAGGCAGCCCCGGCCCCTGGAATTGGGGGCGACGTCGTGTCTGGGGAAACCTACCGGGCCCTACAGGTGGACATGGAGAAGCTCCAGGTGAGTGAGTCTCTCCTGACTTGAGCCAAGAAGGGAGGGGGCAGGCAGATTGCTGCGCAGACCTGACCTCGTTATTTTGGCGCCAGACCCGGTTTGTAGCACTCATGCAGGAGAAGGTGGATCTGACGGAACAAGTGGATGAGCTGGAACAGCGCTGTGTCCAGCTGGCCGGAGAGACGGACACCACTGGTGAGCCAGGGGACCAGGGCATGGCCGGGGCGGCTCTCCGTAGGGTCGGGGGAGCCCCGGAGTCTGAACCCTGTCCTTCTGCAGGGGAGTACGTCACACTGTACCAATATCAGAGAGCGAGAGTAAAGCAGCAGCAGCATCAGAACAAGGAGTATGTTCGGCAGATGGCGAGCGAAAAGGACACGAAGGTAGGGCCCAGAACGTTGCTGTGGGCACGGGCAGGGGTAGGGTGCGGGCGCTGAGCACCTCTCCCTCCAGGCGAAGATGCTGGAGCTGCAGGGGCTGAGCGAGCACAACAAGGACCACGGCAACGTCCTGCCGGACACCCATGGTGCTGCGGAGGAGCCCGCTCCAGGGCCCTCAGCCCTCCAGGAGCTTGGAGCTCACAAGCAGGGGGGTAAGTAGAGCCCGTGGGCAGGGTGGGACAGGAGCAGGAGAGAAGGGCGGCAGGTGGCTCAGCGCCCTGCCCCTCTCTCCCCAAAGGTTCTTACGAGGTGAGCCTCGCCAACAAGGAGCCCGCACAGGAAGTGGCCAGGAGGGGGTCTGGTCCTGAGAGCCGCACTGCTCAGCAGATCGTGGAGCTGCTTCAGGAAATGCAGCACCCCGGTGACGACGAGACGGGCCTGGGCGTCAACCCCTGCCTGCCCTTATCCTATCGGAATAAGGAAAAGAACCAATGCAAGGTCTGGGTCGCCTAAAAGTCTTACAGTGCCAGCAAGGCTTGGAGAAGTGGTGCTGCCCCCGTCCCACCCCTGCCACTCCCAGTCAGCCTTGCTCCTGAGATTCGCAAGATAAGAGCCCTCCCACCTGGGCCAGGACTAAGTCCTAATTTTTGGATTATTTTCAAGTGAACATCTTAGCAGTATTTAAAAAAAATTTAAATTATTTCTGTTCTTAGAAAGATAAAAACAAATTTGGGGGGCTGGAAGGAGGGGACAAATTGCAAAAAGCAAAAATAGAAAAGTTATTTCCCTTCTTAGCTGGATTTATACATAGGATTATTTCCCTTCACAGATGGATTAAATCATTTAGATATATCCCTTCTTAGAAGGAAAAACACAAATTTGGAGCTGGAGGAGACAGAAATGTTAGAAAAAACAAAAATAGGAAAAAGAACAAAAACAGTTCCCACCCTCCGATTTTTTTTTTCTATGCAGCTAACAAGGGAAAATAATCTAAAAATTTGGATCTACTTAACAAGTGAAATAATCCAATTTTTCAAATCCGCCTATGGAGGATTTTTCTTTCTTAGCTGGTTTGAAAAATGAAATATTTCTTTTCAGAGTTACATATCAAAAATTGGATTATTTCATTTCTTAGAGACATTAAAACAACTTTGGAGACTGGAGGAGAACAAAATTAGAGAAAAATTGAAACAAAAAAACAACATAGAAAACAAATTATTTTGCTTCTTAGCTGGCTTTAAGAATAAAACTATATTACTAAATCAAAACAGAGGAGGGGGAGAAAGCCGGCGGCCAGGAGCCGCAGCGGTCCCGGCCCCCACCCCCCACCCCACCCCTCTCCGCCCCCCAGCCATCCTGGCCCCAAGCCTCCCCGCCCCCTCGGTTATTGTCTGGGCGGATTTAAACAGTCAAGTAAAATCAAGCTGGGTAATCATGGCAGAAGGTGGATTCGATCCTTGTCAATGTGTTTGCTCTCATGAACATGCAATGAGAAGGCTGATCAATCTGTTGCGGCAGTCCCAGCCCTACTGCACAGACACAGAATGTCTTCAGGAATTACTAGGACCCACTGGTGATAATGGCATCAGTGTTACTATAATCCTGATGGCCTGGATGGTTATTGCAGTGATATTATTCTTACTGAAACCTCCTAATCTAAGAGGATCCAACCTATCTGGAAAGCCAACCAGGGCTAATAAGGGGCAAGACCCACCAGCCCCTCCTGTGGACTAACTTTGTGATACTGGAAGTGAAAATAGTTAACACCTTGCACGACCAAACGACCAAGCGAACGAAGATGACCAGAGTACTCTTAACCCCATTAGAACTGTTTTTCCTTTTCCATCTGCAATATGGGATGGTATTGTTTTCATGAGCTTCTAGAAATTTCCTTTGCAAGCTTATCTTTGCTTCCTGTGTTATCACCATTCCTATTTACAGTGTATTTGGGTAAATGATTATATTAAAAAAAGTTACATGGGGCTTTTTTGGTTGACCTAAACTTAAACATTCCACTCATTCTGTTTATAACTGTGATCATAATTTTGGTGGTGATTTCTGACATGACAGAAGGAAATTTGAGAGCTCTGCATTTAAATATTTTAAACAGCTTTGATAGGTTTTTAAATTGCTTTTTTTTAATAAGGTATTTATAAAGCTATGTGGGGTTGTCTGAGATTGTATGAAAGAAAATTAGAACCACACTGTATTTACATTTACCTTGGTAGTTTGTGGATGGCAGTTTTCTCTATTTCTTGGGACTGTGGAAGCTCTTGGAATATTTTATAAATTACGGCTGAAATCTGTATCATCTATTACAACTGGCCTATGTGGCTAGAATAGGAGGAGAGAAGAAATGAAATGGTTTTTACTAATTTTTCTACTATTAAAAATGTCTAATGTAATGAAAACTTTAAATAAACATGATTGATCAATACGGTGGATAAAAAAAATAAAACTACATTACTTTCCTCCATAGCCAGATATGAAAAATTGGATTATTTCCCTTCTTAGAGGTTGATAAAAATTTCCATTCTTACCTGGACAAAAAATTTCCATTCTTAAAATTTCCATTCTTACCTGGACAAAAAAATTTGTGTAATATACCTGCTTAGTGGGATTTTAAACAACTAGATTATTTTCCTTCCTAGGTAGATAAACAAAAAATTATTTTCCTTTTTAGATGGGGCCAGAGGCTCATAAATTTATTTTTTTTTTAAGGAGGCTGCCTCTGGGGACACCCTCCCCCAACCCCCATTCTCTGCCCCAAAGCAGTCATTTCCTCTCAGAGGACAGGGGGCAGCACCCTCCAGCTTGATCAACTGGGGCGAACTTGGCCCGGCCTGGACAGCTGCCTGTATATATGGTAGGCGTAATATTTTGTATATTCGGGGGTAGGGCCCTGTGTCATACCGGAGTTTGGAAAAGCTTGCAAATGGGGATGACAACTAAAACTAAGATGACGTTTAAAAAAAAAAAACGGGGGGGTGGATTATTTTGTTCTAGAAAAATAAAAAGTCAGAGGCTCATGAATTTTTTTTTTTAAGGAGGCTGCCTCAAAAAAACAAAAAAAAAAAAAAGAAAAAACAAAACAGGAGGCTGCCTCTGGGGACAAGCAAGGGCTCCCTGGTGACCTCCTCACCACCCCCTCCCCAAGGAGTCCTTCCCTCAGGGACATCCACCCCATCTCCCACAGGACAGCGCCAGCACCCTCCAGCTTTGCCCCACAGGGGCTAACTTGGCCCGGCCGGGATACTGGCCGGTATATGTCGTATGTATGATATTTTGTATATTTGGGGGTAGGGCCACCCCTGTACCATACCAGAGTTTGGAGCTGGCAAATGGGGAATAGGCCTGAATCCAAGATAATCTCTTAAAAAAAACGGGGAGGAGGTTCAAATAATTATTTGGGGCTGAGAAACTTATTTATTGATATCATAATACAGAGGAAGGGTGCAGGGAGGTGGTTGTGGCACCCTGGTGACTTGGCTCCTGTTTATCTTGCTTTTTATTTCTGAACAAATGGTTTCAGCTATACTGCTGGACCTTGTGTGTTCCTTTTTCTGTTACTGGGTCGCGGGGTCTGTGCCACTGAGCAGGCGGCAGAGGGCAGGCTTCTAACTGTTCAGAGCCCTGGAGTGTCTGAGCATGTCCAAGGGGGTTGTTGGGGACCTGTCACCTGGGCACTGCTTGGTGAAGCCTGGGGGACTCCAGGGGACTGCCACAGTGGGTATGGGGAGCAGCCCTGCTCCGATGGCCAAGAAGCTGAGGAGCCTGATCTAGGAACGGGAGGGAACACTGGGTGCCGACTCGCAGCCAGGCATCTTCCATCCCATCCCTCCAGCCCCCTGGCATGTGTGGGTCGGTGGCCTGCTCCTGTTTCCCTCTAGGGCACCAGCCCCAGCCCCGGGTCCTCCCACCAGGCTGAGCTCCTGGCCCTGCTCCCTGGTGGTCGGAGTGGGGTCCACAGGATGAAGGTGAGCTCAGCTCCAGGTGCTTTCCAAGGAGGCCTTGGAAAGGATGTGGCCTCTTCACTGCTCCCGACAGCACCACAGCAATGGCTGGGCCCTTCCCCCCACCCCAACACCCCAGTGTTTAAACCTTCACCTTCCCCTGAGCTCCAGAGAAAACACGAGCCAGAGGAGGACACGTTGTCCCTGTCATCCAGAAATGGGGTTTATTCCCAGCCGAGAGACAGCAGGACTGGTAGCGTCAGACCACGTGGCTGCCTGGACAGCACCCCCATGCTTCGAGGGGAGGGACAGGAGGGCTGGCTGTCCACGGGCAGGGCATGACAGGAAGGCTCACTGCATGTGGCACACTTTGAAGCAGGGATGTCAGGGGACAGCGTTCCCTTGTAGTTGGGCCACAGACTCCACAAGGACGGCACAGTGATTGATTCCCAGCACTAGAGGCCAGGCCGTGTGCAGTGGGCGCCCTGGCAGAGGGCCCAGGGCCCGGGACAGGGCACCTCTCCCCGCCTCCTGCCCCACCCCCACCAACTTCCCTCCTCCTCTCCTGGCATTGACGGGCTGTCCCCAGGGAAGCCAACGACCCCAGGCCAAGGCCTCAGACCAGGGTCAAGAGGCGGAATGTCTAGGCCAGGCCAGGGCTCCCTGAGGCTGATCTTCGGGAAGTGCACCCCCAGATGCGATCAGTTCACAGAGGAAAACCACATTTTGTTTAGTCTTCTCCTGGCCCAGAAAGCCGGGTATTTAATAAGCCCTGGAGCCAGCCCGGAGGGGGACTGGCTTTTATGGGCTCCAGGGGGCTCGGCCTTCCCCCAGGTGGGGGCTTGACCTGCCCGAGGCTGATGAAGACAGACTAGGCCTGCCAGTGTCATTCTCCTCCCCAGGAATGTGTGGGGCGGCTTCTCTAGTTTAAAGGACTCTCCCCCTGCTCCAGGGCTGACCCCAAATGGATGAGAACCTCTAGAGCTCGGTTAGCTGATGTTATGGTTCAGCTGAGTCACTCTGGGGTCTTGTCACCCGAGTGAGCGCTTTCCTGCTGGAGAAGCAGCAATCAAGAGCAGCTCTCTTTAAGATGGATGGGGGGATTTGGGGGGTGCCCCCAGTGCTCAAGTCATAGCAGGTCCCACCTGAGACCCTGGCTCACCTATAACCCAGCTCCTGCCAGCCCTGGGCAGGGAGACTGACGGACCAGGCTAGCCAGGGCTTCGTTTCATTTTCCCAAGTCAGGCCCCAGGTTAGAGCAGCAATCAGCTGCAAAAGGTGACATTTTTCTTTGGGGTCTTCTGAACAGCAGGCTTTCAAGAGCTGCAGGAGTGAAGAAGGCAGCGAATTTCAGACAGTGCAGAGGGTATCCAACAGGCAGGGATGTTCCCGGGATGACGGAGCATGCACAGCAAATGGACCACTAATGGAACTCTGCTTAACTGCCTGTTTGAGCACAGAGCGGGCCCTAAATACACATGCCCCAACGACAACTATCGTTTTTATTAGCATACTACACTCTTAGGAAAATGCTTCTAAAAATGCAAAGCAGGAAATACAAATCACCCAAAGTCCTATCACTGAGACACAGCACGGTGCTGTGCTTGGACGACCTGTGTGAGGGCATCTCTCCAACCTGAAGCTCGCAAGGAAGTACCCAGCGCCACCTGAACGAGGCCCAAGACCTCACCTGACCTCGACTGTCACCGCTGTGAGCGCTATTCGTGCAAACACGGAGATCTACAGCTACACTTTGAAACAATGCCTGAGCGCTCCACGTGTGGCTCATAATGCCACTGCCCAGGTGGCGTCTGTTGATATTAAAATAAATGAGTGAATGAACAAGTGAACAAGTAAATAAATACACGAAGGAAAGAGGGAAGGGAGGAAACTGGTTAGGACATTCAGACAGCACGGGGAGGTACGAAAGGGGGATGCTTGTCTCCCCCACCCTCAGCCCTCTCGCATCATGAACCCTCGTACATGTGATCTTCAATTCTCACAGCAGCCTGACGTGGCACCTGGCATTGCTCCTGTTCGTAGCTGAGAAAACTGAGCTCTGAGAGGCGGCCTACCTTGCTCCCAGCCACTGGCTGGGCCCCGGCAGAGCTGGAGTCAGGCCCAGATCAGCCCAGTGCCCACTCCCTGCCTTTCCCCGTCAAGCCATGTGTGTATGTGTGTGTGTCTGTGTGTGTTGACGGAAATGTCCCCTAAGTCAGAGCACAACTCCTTCCTAATCTGGTTCTCTACAGCATTTCTAAAAAGCAGCTGCCTCCCTCACCCTGGAGCCCCGAGCGACACCCCCGTCCTGGGGTCTCTTGGCCAAGAGCTGAGAGGAATGAGCTGGGAGGACAGCTGGGCCGAGTCACCCACCTGTGTTCCCCCAGACCAGTCTGCAACCCATTGAGGCCTTCTCATCTCCATTAATTGCAGACACAAAGGGACGTTTGAAGTGTAATGTCATTCTCTTGCTCAGCCTTCCTCAGTAAAGCCCCCAGAGGGGTCAGGGGCTCTGGGGAAGGAGGAAACCACTGCAGGGCTGGCCCCCACCCAGGGAGGATGTCCCTAGTTCTCTGCCTGGAACCAAGATCCACTGAACAAACAGCAGTTGGGTGCCGGAGACAGCCACCAGGTGGGACCATGGAGAGCCAGCTACCGTGCCTGGGTCTGAAATTTAGTAATGTAATGGATGAGATTGCATGTATTTAATAAACTGATACACGCAGCAACACGGATGAAGCTGCCACACGTTTATGCTGAGGGAAGGAAACCAGACACAGAAGAGAACAAGCTGGACCATTCTGGTTAAAGCTCTAAAACAGGCAAGAACCAATCTCCAAGGACAGGAAGCAGGCCCGAGGCTGCCTCGGGTGGGAGGCGGGAGGGGCTTCCCGGTGGGAGAGGCACACTCTCCACCTCCAGCTCAGTGTGGCTTCCAGGTGTACACATTTGCCACAATTTATCAATCGCGACACTTAAGCTCTGTGCATTTTACTGTATATAAATTATGCTTCAATAAAGTTATGTTCAAAGAATTGACCAATAGTTTAAATATTTTAGCCAATGCAATTTTTAAAAACCTGTAATCTAAGTATAATATGGTTTTAAAACAGAATTATTCAGTATTTTAAATAAGTTAACATAATCTTTCTTTCTTTTTTTTTTTTTGAGACAGACTCTCACTCTGTTGCCCCGGCTGCAGTGACATCATCACAGCACACTGCAACCTCCAACTCCTGGGCTGAAGCAATCCTCCTGCCTCAGCCTCCTGAGTAGCTGGGACTACAGGTGCGCACCACCATGCCCGGGTAATTTTTCTATTTTTTGTAGAGACGGGGTCTTGCTCTTGCTCAAGGCTGGTCTCGAACTCCTGACCTCAAGCGATCTGCCCACCCAGGCCTCCCACAGTGCTAGGATAACAGGCGTGAGCCACCGCGCCTGGTCAAGTGAACATATGTGAAGCACTCAGCACAGCATCTGGCACACAGGAGGCCCGACACTAATGCTAGAAAATATGATTTAATCATCCAGGTTACCTTGGGCAGGCGTCCTTATACCTATTGTACAGAGGAGGAAACCAACGCCCAGAGAGGACTGGATGGCACATCTCAAGCCAAGGAACGCAAAGGAAGCCCAGAAGCCCAGAAGCTGGGAGAGAGGCCTGGGGCCGACTCGGAGCCTCCAGAAGGAACCAGCCCTGCGAACGCTTCCATGTTGGACGTCCGAGCTCCAGGTCTGCGGGAGAATGAGCTCCTGTTGTTTCAAGCCACCCAGTTTGCGGTGCTTCGTGACAGCAGCCGTAAGATGCTAATCCAAGCGTGAAGGGCCAGGCAGTGACAGGGAGGCCTCAGCAAGAGAAGACAGGAGATGGCGGCCGGTGTCTGGAAGGAGAGAGGCAGGAGTTCCGGGGACCAGGGAGAACCTGCAGCCAGCCAGTGCAGAGTGTGTGACGAAGAGAGAAGGAGACGGGCTCAGGGAGGGAACGGCCAGTTCACGGAGCAAAGTGCAGGCAAGCCTGAAGACTTAGGTTTTTGCTACAAGCTTTTAAAATAGTTTCTCAGCAGTTCTTCTTTTTTTAAAATAACAGCTTTGCTGAGATATAATTTACACACCATAAAACTCTCTTTTAAAGTATACGATGCAGTGTGGCTGTTATTAGTACATTCACAGAGTTGTGCAGCCGTCACTACCAACTACTTCTAAAACATTCTCATCACCCCCAAGGAAATCCTACACCTTTGCTCTGAATTTGCTCAGAGGCCATAGAAGGGCTTGAGAAACGAGAGGCGAGAACTGCCTTTCATTTTCAGGGCTTCCTGGGCCTGCGGGGCTAGGCAGGGGTGAAGGTGGGGTCCAGGAAGAGCAGGACCGCCAGTCAGGAGGCTGCTCCAAGGAAGGTGGAAGGTGGCAGTGTCTTCGACAAGGTGGCCCGTGGAGGGGATGAAAAGGAGTCAGATAAGGGATGCATTTTGAAGGCAAAGCCAAGAGGATTTGCTGACAGATCAGATATGGGGAGAGAGACAGAATGGGAGAGGCATAATGGTGACCCCAAAACTGACTCCCCCATAAGGGCTGAGTGGCCGTGAAAGGAATGGGGAGACAGGGCAAAACAGGTGAGTGGGCGGGGCCCGAGGCACTCAGGCGAAGTGTGGTGAGGACGCCTGCTACCCAGACAGGTGTTGAGATGGTCCCTGGATTTACTAGGCAGGCACCAGGGAGATGGAAATGCAGGGATCCTCAGGACAGGAAGAGGCTGAATGAGCCCACCCAGGGAGTGGGTGACTATGGGGAGAAAAGAGAAGAGATGCAAGGATGAGCCCTGGGGCCCTCCAGCCTTTCCGAACAGCAAAGGAGACTACCAAGAAATGGCCAGAGAGCTGTGAAGAATGTTAAGAGTGATTGCAATAACTTCTGAGTTATTGGATTATGGGTCATTTTCCCCTCTATTGCCAGCATGTGTTACTGTTATGAACCTCTAAAAATTAATTCTTTCTTGTAAATTGACTTCTTTCATAGACACCTAGGGGATTATCAGCTCAGCATCTCACTGCTAGGAATGTAACAAGAACCTTACCACGCACCCCCACAAGCACCATTCACTGTCCCTAGAGGCCGCTATGTTGTGTTATGATCCCAGCTTCCTGGTTCCTTTCATTGGCCCAGCGAGGAGCACAGCATTCAAGATGAGCCAATCAGAGTCCTTCTCTGGGAAATGCTCTTTGGGTCCCCGAACAGTAGAATGTAAACCTTGGAAGTTGTGGGTGGCCATGAGAAGCCAAGAAAGCCAGTGTTTCTAGAAAGAAGAGAATGAAGAGAACCCAGAGGGTGCAGAGAGGAGAGGTGCTTGAGTCCTGACCCCTGCGTTCCCTGGGCCTGGCTGCACACTGCCCTTGTAGCGTTCTATTAGGTTCCTCTGTATCAGAAGCTGGTTCAGGTGGGTTTCTGTTACTGAAGACCAAGAGGCCTGGCAAACACAGCGCTAGCCCACGTTTGCCCAGGAGCTATGTACGCAGCACCGCCGTGTGCTGGGCACCTGGAAAGGCCCAGGTCGTTAGCCTCCAGGAGTTTGTATTCTGGTCGCACTAGCTGTGTTTGCCATCCAGGCTGTTGGTTCCCTGAATTTATGTTCTGGTCACGTAGACATTCTGTCTCACGGCACTTAGGGTCTGGCCTCAGAGGTCCACAAAGCACTTTCCTGCGTGTTTTCTCTTGATCTTCACGACAACCCCATGACATGGGCCAGATGAAGAGACTGAGTTTCAACAGGCCCGTTGCAATCCACGGCTGTAAATGACAGGTTGTTTTTACTCAACGTTCTGGACTCTTTCTGCTGCCTCCTGACTTCTGGAAACTTCAAAAATATGGGAAATCTTTCTCACATATTGTCTTGGGCTTCCAACTCCTTGGGCGGTGCTCCCTCTCCTGCTGACGCCTACGCTTTGCCAAATTCAGTGCCAAAATCCAGGATCAGGCAGAGTTGGTACGTGCTGATTCACCGATCGCTGGCTGGGCCCTGGTTGCATCAGGGGCACAGATGTGCCCAGTTTCTCATGGGCTTCGTGGTCCCCTCCCAGACCCAGCTCACTAATCAGCAGTGTGGAGGTCACGCCTGCACCACTCCCAGGGATTACAGTCAGAGCTGCCTGTCTGGACCCTGCTCCAGCTCCTTCGGGTCCCCATGACCCAGGCCCTAACCATGGGTGAAACTGGAACGCCCTTTCCGTGCTGCAAGTCGCAAGCTGAGAATCAGCCCGGGTGGTTAGGAGTGTCCAACTGGCTGGTTCTCTTAAGGACAACAGAGAGTGGATCTCCTCGGTCTGTGACAGGGATGGTGGCCCCAGGGGGTCTGGCTTTATAAAGGCGTAAGCTGCCTTGTGAGATCTCTGAGGACAGCTGACCATTTGCCCATCTTTGCCCAGGGCTCTACCCCATGGAATGTCACTGTCAAACTCTCTGCTCTCCTGGAGCCTGGACTGCAGCTGGGGGAGACAGAAACAAACAAATGCCACAATGACACGTTTGACTAAGGGCCGTGAAGACGACAAAGCCAGGGAATGCGGGAAGGGGCCAGAGTGGACTGGGTGAAAGCTCAGGGAAAGCTTCCTGGAGGCGATGATTTAGATTCTGGATCAAATACCAAGGAGGAGCCAGACACTCCAGGCAGGGGAGCCGCCCGGGGCGTGGGAGGCTCTGCCAGGGAGGGAGCCGGGTGGGTGGGGCAGGAGCAGGTGCACGCGGCTGGGGTGAGGGGGACGATGCTGGAGAGAGGCAGAGGAGAGGCCAAGGACATGGGGCTCAGGACCAGGGGAGGAGTTTGGGTTTTGTCTTAAGACAATGAGAAGCTATTAGAGGATTTAAGGAGGGGGTGACAATGGCCACGCTGACTCCCCTGGGAAGACTGACATGGAGAGTCTAGAGAGGGACCGGTGAAGTGGCCAGTGCAGCTGTCCAGGGAGAAACAGTGGTGACTTGGACTGTGGTGGCAGTTTTGGAGGAAGAATCAGTAGTCATGCAGGTGGCTGGGAGGTGGCGGACAAGGGAGAAGGAGGAATCGGTGCAGCTTGTGTATATAGCCTGTATAATATCTTTACATATTCAGATATTAACCCCTTATCATATACATGATTTGCAAATATATTTTCCCACTCTGGAGGCTGCCTTTTCACTCTGTTGATTGCGTGCTTTGATGAACAAAAGTTCTTAAGTTTGACACAGTCACATTTGTCTATTTTTGGCTTTGCTGCCTATGCTGTCAGTGTCATCTCCAAGGGCAAATCCATGTCATGAAGCTCCCCCCTGTGTTTTCTTCTAGGAATTGTAGTGCTTTGGGTTTCATGTTGAGATATTTAATCCATTCTGAATTAATTTTTGTATAAAAGATAAAGATCCACCTTCATTCTTTTGCATGTAGAGATCTCGTTTTCCCAACACAATTTGTTGAAGAGACCGTCCTTTCCCCATTGAGAGGGCGTGGCACCCTTGCTGAAGGTCATTTCACTATACGTACAAGGGTTTGTTTTTGGACCCTCTACTTTGTTAATATTAAAGGGGTGTCTCGTTCCCGAGTGTTCTGACTGTGCCTCCCGTTTTGTGCCGGGCAGTCTGGTTTGCAGTCCATTTGCAGTGGTTATTAATTACACCCAGCAGTGTGTTGAATGGTGGCCTCCAAAAAGATCTGTCTGGGCCCTAACCCTAAAGCCTGTGTGACTCTCACCTTACCGGGAAAAAGAGTCTTTGCAGATGTAACTAAGTTAAGGATCTTGACATGAGATCTTCCTGGGTTCTCTGGGTGGGCCCTAAATCGAATGACAAGTGTCCTTATGAGATACGCAGAGAGGAGGAGAAGGCCACGTGAAGACAGGCGGAGGTCGGAGTGATGCTGCCACACGCCAAGCACGCTGGAAGCCACCAGAAGCTGCAAGAGATCTGGAAGGACCCTCCCCTGGAGCCTCCAGAGGGGGCACAGCCCTGCCCACACCTTGATTCAGACTTCTGGCCTCTGGAACTGGGAGAGAATCGATTTCTGTTGTTTTAAGCCCCTCAGTTTATGGAAATTTGTTACGCAGCCACAGAAAATTCATACAGCCCCATTTTCTCTCAAAAGATTTGTTATATGGTCACCCTTCCCGGAGATGCTGCCTGAGTGTTTGGCTGGCAGCAGACGCAGCCACGCGCACACTCCGAGGGCTGTCTGTCTGCAGGCTGGGATCTCCGTGTGTGGAGGAGCTTCTCCATCCAGAGGAGTGACAGGGGTCTGGGGGGAGCACGGTGGTGGGACTCCTGGGTGATGGGCTGAGAGAACTGGCTGGGAAAAGGCCCCTTCCCATGGGGTGGCAGCCACAGCCCAGGATATGTCAAGACCTCTTGGGGCACCCAAGTGTTTCTGGCCTCAGCCAGGGTGAGGGGGAAAAGCCGCTGGCATTTGGGTGGCCCTTGGGTGAGGAGGGGACAGCTCCCCTGCGGCTGAGAACATGTGCCGAGCCTTAGGTCAGGCTGGGCCCCTGCAGGGCTCAGGCAGGGGCACCCAATGCAGCCCATTGTGCAACCTGGCTATTGCAGTGTTTCCTGCCGGCAACACTAGGGCACAGATGCGGGGACCTCATGACAGCCTCCTCCATGGCATCAGGAGACAGCCCAGTGGAGTTTGCAGACCCTCAGTGGCTGGTGAGTCCCACAACAGGGCTGGGTTTCCCAAGGCCCCATGCCCAGAAAGGGGGCACACAGGGACACCAACCTCAGCTGTGCGAAGTCTGGGTTCACTCCACGCCTCACCCTCAGACCCCCAGGAAGGCCCTCGGGGTGGGCGCTGCTGCGTTCGTCCTTGCCAGGCTGACCTCAGCTGCCCTGGCGCAGTCACGTGGCCTCCGGGAGGGGCTCTTTCTTCTTTTAGCCTTCTTTGACTTATTTTGTTTTTAATTTTAATAAAAAAGGAACATTAAAAAAAACTTAATGAACCATGGGAAGTGCTTCTTTTGTACCATAAGGAAGAGCTGGTAGCATCCCTGGGGTGGCCAGGCTGGGGCGGCCTCCACTGCATGGGAAAGTCCTGGGTTTATTGTGAGCTACGTCCCCAGCACGGCCCCCGCCCCCAGGCCTCCTATCCATCCAGACCCGACGGCGGGTGGCGTCATCACAGGGGCGTGGAACTTACACACTGACTCTATCTGTACCCCAACGTCAAGATGAGACCCCGTCCTCAGTAGCCAGCACTGGGTGACAGTGTTCAGTGGTCCCAACAGAAAGAGCTTGGAAGACAGAAGGCAGGTGGCATAATTCTTTCATTTCACATTTCAAAGAATGTATTCATGGGGCATCTACGATGTGTGCCCCATGTCATGTGCCTTCCTGGGACCTCCTATATCAGGATGCTTCAGTTACAAATCACAGCAGCTGCCACCTCCAGCAGCTCAGATCACCAGGAGATGTCCCATCTCCCCTCCCCAGAGTCCGCAGGGAGCCCCGGAGACTCAGGTTCCTCCCACTTTTCCACTCTGCTATGCCAGCCTGGCCCCTCATGGTCCCTGCCCGCTGGCATATGCTGCTGCCATTCCAGAGGGTGGCAAAAGAAGGGCGTAGCCTTTGGGGGTCTGTTATCAGGGAGGAGACCTCTACCCAGAGCCCCCATCAGACCTCCCTGCTCAGTGGCCAGAGCTGGGCCACATGCCCCACCCCTAAATTAGTCACAAACTAGGGGACCCAGAGCACTGCGATTAATCTACATCACCAGGAGTGACCCTGAGCTTTGCAGGGGGTCGCCCACCCAAGGGGCTGGACCCCCGGGCTTCATCAGGGGGCTATTAGGACAGGAAAAGGGGAGCTGACGCTGGGTGGGTGATGCACAGTGCCTGCGCCATGACCCTGTTTCATCTGTGAGTAACGACCGCATCCATGCACGCGTGTTACACCCTAGAGGCTCTAGTAACACAGAAGGCAGCAACCTGGGAGCAGCACTTTATTAATAGAAGCTTCACGGACTCCCCCGTGCTCATCACCAGGAATGTGGCAGAATCTTCCAGGACAGCGTGTTCGGTCCCCCAGGCCGTGCGTCAAGCCTACAGACCTGCCTGCTTTTAGTCTAGCCCTGGGTTATTAACGGGATGGTTTTGCCCCTCCAGGGGACACTGGCCGATGTCCGGAGGCATTTTTGGTATTTACGACTGGGAGGGGAGACTGCTGCTGCCATTGCTGGGGTGGAGGCCAGGATGCTGCCAAACGCCCCGCCATGCATGGGACGGCCCGCCACAGAGTCACCCAGCCCCGGATGCCAACAGGGCTGAGGTGGAGAAACCTGCTCTCCTTCAGGGATTTGCCATAGGAGGCTGTGAGCACAAATGCATGCACGTGGTTACCTCTGGGCACTTTAGAAGATGTCCAAAACCTGTGTTACCAGAATGCCAACTTTGCCTTCAGAAGGTTACGATCCAGATCTGCGGCAACTCGATGGTCTTAGAGGCTCCTGGGAGAATCCCGCGCTGTCTCCCCTCCCCCACGGCCTCTGCACACACGGCTCCCACGTGAAATGCTCCTCCCACCCCGATCCAGCCCCTGCTCCACTGCCTTCCCACAGCCCACGCCTTTCAGGGCTTGGCTGAAACATCTCTTCCTCCAGGAAGGCATCCCTGATCTCTAAGACCTCAGTGGCCCTAGAGCCACCCGCGCTTGTTGCCTGGTCACATGTTTGCAGGCAGTGTCCCCCTCCAGCCTCACTCCTGCCCCTCTTGCAGAAGTCCACACGCAGAAAGGGGTTGGCTCTGCAAGCTCCCAGCCCACCCACCTGCCAACCAGGTGACTTGAGAGGGCTGATGTGAGCACAACCTGCTGCACATCTCTCTGCGATCAGACACGTACCTGCTCTGAGTTGAGACTCGAATCAGGTTCTAGAGTTGACTTTTGTAATGATTTAGAAAAACTACATAAATCAAAAATCCCTGCTGGGAAGCCAACCATCCCCACATGTCAGTACCTGTGGTTTTGTGCGTACTGGGCTGACTCAGGTTGGAATCAAATCAGTGTTTCTTCTACTCAGCACCATGTAAAATAAATCCCATCAAGCCGGGAATCAGGAGGCTCCTAGCTACAAGAAATAAACTTCTACCAGAGATGCTTTAAATAATACAAATCTTTACAACTTCCCATCCTAAGTCCAGAGGAGGGTAGCAGTGCCAGGTTGCCCACTGGGGGACTCAGTGACATCATCAGAGACCCAGGATCCTTCCACCCTCCACATGCCAACTTTGGTCCTAAGGTTCATCTCCTCATAGTGCAAGGTGGCTGCACCAGCTCCACCCATCACTTCCTCACTAGCTGCATCCAGATACAGAGAAGAAACATTTCTATCTAGAGTATTTGTTTAGAACTAAAGAAACCCCTCCCTAAATTCCTTCATCTGACTCCCTTTGGGGTGTATGGTCCAGACTGTAGCCCTTGTCCCTTCCTAACAACCCTTGGCAAAGGGGATGGACTACCCTGATTAGCTAAGACCAGGGCTTGATAAATGACAGCCCAGGGGTCAAATCCACCCACCACCTATTTTTGTAAATAGCCACACCCATATGCTTGCACATTGTCTATGGCTGCATTCATGCTAAATGTCAGATGGCATTTGCCTAACATGTTTACTAGATGGTCCTTTACAAAAAAAGTCTGTCATCTGGTTTAGACTAACAAAGATTGATGCCCAGGACAGGACGGGGCCACCTCTGAGCACATAGGTTTGTCCAGTGAGGAAGGGGTGGGGGGAAGGTGGAATGATTTGGGTGGGAACGCAGAGGTGGCTGGTTCGAATCCAGCTTTGCCTCAGACTAGCCGTGTGTCCTTGGGGGTCCCTAAGCTCTCTGAGGCGCGGCTCCCCCATCTGTAAAAAGTCAAACCTTTGGCTGTTGCTGTGAAGATTAAACAAGGGACTAGAACTAAAGCACCTGGCACGAAATAGACCCTAAAGCGTTCTGTTCCTTTCAAGAATTTTCTAATGGATTTTATGCCATTATACTCATCCCAAAAGAAAGGGTACCACAGGGATTTGTGGTTTGCTAATTAGAATCAAAACATTGCTCCTGCTCTTACAAAAGTCAAATTACACAAACTAGAATTGGTTTTAGGGGCTTTCTTAAAATTAGAAAGAGCTGACAATAAAAACTTTAAAGAAGGGTTGTGCAACGTGGTGATCGTGGGTGGGAAGGGGTCAGCGGGATGTCTTCTCTTGGGGGTTTTAGGGTCCAGGGGCATCTCACTTTCTGGGGTCTTTGCCGTGGGCTGCAGGTCACAAGAAGGATGCTGAGGACATCCATGGCAATAAGCATTGAAGGCTGGGGTCCCCAACTCCGTGTCCCTGGGAGCCTCTTGTTACACCACAGCCACCCCACATTTTGGAATAAAATGGCTACCAAACAAACTGCTTTCATTAAGTCATTTATGTTCCTTTTTTTTTTTTTTCAAACAATCAAGAACATATGTATTGGCCAATTCGGATTTCTGCTGGGAGCAGAGACCCAGGGACACAGGCAAGGAGGAGAGGCTGTGAGTTTAGACAGACCCGGATTGGCACCCTGGTTCTCCACCTTGGCTGTGCACACCTGAGACAGGAGATGTCGTCCCTCCCAGTCTCAGTTTCCTCATCTGTGCAATGGGGACCGTAACAGTGCCTCCTTCCATAGGCTCTGGAGAAGATTCCAAGACCAATAAAGACTTAATATGACGATGCGGGTGAAGCCTCCAGCACAGGGCCTGCTCCACAGTGTGTGCTCAACAGATAATAGATGTTATGTTATCTAAGCTGTATCTACAGCTCCAACACTGCAAGGCAGATATTAGTCCCATTTTTTAGAAGAGAAGACCGAGACTCCGAGAGGTGAAGCAATTTGTCCAAGGTCACACAGCCAGGATGTGGTAGAGCACAGGTCTGGTGGCTCTAGGGCACCAGTGAGTAGACCCAGGGCAGTGACTGGGAGACCTCAGCGAGTTGCCATCATTTCTGCCCAAAGCAAAGAGCCAGGGGCTGCCTGAGTCAGGGCCGCCTCATCCTAGGAGATGACCTTCTGCTCTCAGTGTTGACAACAGCCTACAGGTGCACACGCCCCAGCCCACCCCTCAGCAGGTCTGAGGCAGCCCAAAGCCGCCCCAGGCGGCCAGCAGAGGGCAGCAGCCCGCAAGGGAGGAGGCTCCAGGCTGCAGCAGCTGCAGAGGGGCCAGCTCAGACGCACAGGGGTCCTGTCTGCGTCCTGACAAAGTAGCAACAGTGGGGACCCTCACAGACCTGACGAGGGGCCAGGCACAGTCCCTCCAGAGCAGGCACTACCGTTAGGACCACCACAGCCCACACCCTAACTGCCCTCACCCGGGGCTCCTTGCACTCCCCGCACACAGTTCATTCCTGTATTAGAGACGCAGGAGCTGGGATTTGGGGGGAGCAATTTACCCAGTGGGGTTCACAGAATAATGGCCCCCCCCAAAGGTCCACGTTCGAATCCCTGGAACCTGTGAATATGTCACTGTACACAGCAAAGGGACTTTGCAGGTGTGATTACATTGAGGATCTTGGGATGGGGAGAATGTCCTGGATTATCCCAGGGCACTTGTGAGAGGGAGGCAGGAGGATCAGAGTTAGTAAAAGGCCACATGACGATGGAGGTAGAGGTCGGCGTGACGCAGCGTGAAAAAGATTCTGCCAGCCACTGCCAGCTTTAGAGATGGAGGACGGGGCTCTCTGTGAAGCCCCCAGGAGAGACGCAGTCTGCCCACTCCTTGATTTTAGCCCAGAGACCCTTCAGACTTCAGACCCCCAGATCTGTAAGATAAGCTGGTGGTGCTGTAAGCCACCAAGTGTGTGGGAATTTGTTACAGCAGCCAGAGGAAACTCATACACCCAGTCCCACACATGCACCAGTGTGGACAGTGGTGATTCCAGGACTCCAGCCTGTGTGCAGAGTCCCTGGGTCCCAGTGAGTGTCTGCAGGGCCTGGTCACAGGCTGGGCCAAGTCAGCTGTCCTTCACCCCAGCAGGGCCAGGTGCGGAGGCTGCCTGCCTGATTGTCATTACCTGTGCCCGTCAGTCAGAGTTCTTTGCCCCGCCCTAGTCTCGTCCCCATTCCCGTGCCTTCCGTGCAGTCACTCACCCATTCCCCACAGACACACACTGAGTGCCGGGCAACAGGACAGCGAACAGGGCAGTCTGGCAGGGGAGGCAGACACTTGCAGGGGGGGTGGGGCTGCAGAAAGGGATGCAACTTCTGTGAGCCTCAGTTTCTCATCCAAAAAATGGGAGTGCCCCTAGTTCCCGCTTGGTGAGCGTTACACATAGTGGGCGCCCCGTACCAACCGCTGGGTGGGGCGTGGGTGGTGTGCAGGCCCTCGCAGTAGACGGCAGTTCTTGTCCTTGCACTGTGACGATCTGTGAGAGGCAGACGCTGGGGCAAGTGTGAAATTAACAACCTCAGGAGCGTTTCTTGCTCCCAGCTGAGAAAACCCTGACGACCCGCCAGAGGGCGTCTGCACCCGCTGCGCCCTTGGCCTGTGCGGGGACACACAGCACACGCCCCCACACCCCACACTCACACACATGCACACGTGCTCCTGCACACACGTCCACAAGCATCACACACTCAAACATTCATACGCACACGCACTCATAAACAGTTTGTTTACACTCACACGTGTATTCCTACACACGCACATACCCCTACACATTCACTCACAAACGTGCGCACGTATGCAGTCATTCACACACACGCACTCACACAAACACAATTGTAAACAGTCTCTCACATGCACACACATGTGTGCACACACATACACACACACGCATGCACACACACGCCAGGACAGGCCTGTGGTCTCCTGAGAGTGACCTGTGCCCCGCCCAAGGCCAGGACGTGTTCAACCCCTGCACGAGCCAGGCCTGGGCCCTGCCACGGGCTCCTGGCCCTGCTGTGACCAGTGACCACAGGTCCTCAGACCTGCCAGGGGGGTCACAGGCTGGTCAGGTGTCTGTCATGTCCCCAGAGGCCTGTGCATCAGAGCAGGGTCAGAGGGCAGTGCCACTCCCAGGCAGGGACATGTCCCTGAGGGGTCCGTCAACACAGCTGGGATTGTCTCCTAGGACCATCTCTGCATGGCAGGTGCCACCCCTCTTCCACACAGGTGCAGCTCGAGAATAGCCATGTGCACACACCGTCTCCAACACAGCCCTTGTATAAATTATGACGACGCCTTCCATCCACACATAAAGACTTACTCAGAGCCAGGCAGACGCCAAGCTTGGTTTTCCGCATTATCTCCTTTAATCCTCACTATTATGCCCATTTTATGGACGGGAAACTGAGGCTCCGTGGCTGCAGGGAGTTGCCGAGAGTGGCCCAGGGATTGAGCCAGCCTGCATCCACGTCAAATACTGACCCCACTCTCCAGGGATCCCTGGGTGGGTGGGGAGCGCCCAGAGGCTGGGCAGACCCTGCCCACCTAAGATAGGCATGGCAGCTCTCGGGAAGGTGACAAGCCGCCCTGGCTCGCTGGTTCTGCAGAGAGGAGTGGGGTGGGGAAAGAATGTGCAGGAGCTTGTGTGGACGAGGAGCTCCTGCTCCCCACGCTGTGACGCGGGGCTGGCGGGAGAGCTGGGGATGTGTAGGGGTGCGCCTGTCACCTAGAAATAACGACAGCCCAGGTAACGTGATGGCTCATGTCTGCAAAGCCCCTACTCTGTGCAGGCCCTACTCCAGTGCACACATCTGTTACCTAACACACACGGCCACCCTGCAAAGCAAGCACTATTGTCATCCCCTTTGCAGAGAGAGAAACTGAGGCACAGAGCAGTTAGGGACTGGTTGGAGCTAGCAAGCAGCAGAGCTGGGATTCAGAGTTGAGCCTCCTCTGCTGCCAGGACCATGAACCTGGTGGCTCAAAGTGACACATAAACGTATCATCTCACAGTTCCAGAGGTCAGAGGCCCAGACTCCTGCAACTCCTCTGTGTGACCCACAGCCTTGCGGGCCCTCCTCCTCCTGCCACTGACTGTCTTCTCTCTCTCTCTGTCTCGCTCTCCCTGCGGAGCTCCTCCCTCTGTGTGTCTGTGTGTGTGTATCTATGTGTCCGTGTGTGTGCCTGTACGTGTGTCTGCATGTGTTCTGTGTCTGTGTGTGTGTCTGTGTGCATCGCCCCGGTGTATCTGTGTGTCTCCGTCCCTCCCTCGTCCTACCTCCGTCTCCCACCAGGCTCCGTCTCTGTCCATCCCTCCATCTGTCCATGAGCATCTTCCTCCACGTGTCCTAGGCCTCTCTCTCCCTCCGTGTCCTGTGTCTTTCCACGTGCTCCTCTCTCCATCCCTGTGTCTGTGAGCATCTTCGTTACGTCTTCCCAGACGGTCCTCCCCGTGTCTCCCTGCCCCACGTCGTCCCACAGAGGGACCTGGCACACGCCATAGAGCCTGTTCCTCATGGAAACTCAGTGTCCGCAGCCCCTTCAGGTTTCCCTCCCATAGGGACCAAGTCCAGGTCTCGGTGGAGGACGACGGGGGCCCAGCGGTGTCCCCAGGAACACTGGCTGGAGCCACCCAAGATCCTCTGCCCAGCTGCCCCACCTGGGTCACCCCCACCTCAACCCTGGGACACCCGCCCCCATGGAAGCCTGAGCTCTTCCCTGCAGATGAAGGGGGGTGGGGGCACAGGGAGGCCTGGAATCAAGGGGCTGTAAAATCGTGCCCTGGAATTTGCTGGAAGCAGAAAAGCCCCCCATAAAAGTCCTCCAATCCCTCATATTCGGTTTCACGAGCCGTCGTCTGGGTAATTGCTAAGAGCAGCCCCAGCATCAAAGCAGCAGCCTCCGTGTCCCCAGCCCCATCCTGGCGGGTGGTCAGGGTGGGGGCTGCCAGGGCTTGACCACCGAGGGTTTCCTTGCTCATGGCTCCGAGACGCTCAGTGACCATGTGCTGTCCAGGATTCTGGCCCGTGGGAGGGTGGCCCTCCTGGCCAGGCCCCTTAGTGTCTGGACGGGCAAAGGGTAGAGACCAGGATCTCTCCTCCTGTGAACACATGCAGACCCCGCAGTCCTCGGCAGGCTTGGGCGGCACCCTGGTCCTGGCGGCACCCCTCACTTCCCGCTACAGCACGGCCATCCCACTCCAGGTTCTCTCACTAGAATAAAAGTCCCCAGTGCTCAGATGCATGGCAGCTCCTGATGGGTGAGGGAGGGTGGGCCAGGTGGGGAGTGAGCAGGTGCGAGAATCAGAAAGTGGCCCTGAATGCTGACTGTGGACTGGTGTTCATTAAGCCTGGGCTGGTGACTTGGCCTCTCTGAGTCCCAGTTTCCCCATCTGTAAAGTGGGATAATAATGCCTGCCTTGTGGGACTGTTGAGCAGGTTAACTGCTCATGGTAATCAAAATGGGCTCAAGGTGAGGCCTTAGTTCAAATCTCAGCTCCATCACTTATTAGGCGGGGTGCTGAGATGGTCAGTTTGATGTATCAACCCGGTGAGGCCACCATTCCCATTACTCAACAATACACTCATGTGTGCCACAGCGGTGTTCTGCAGGTGGGATCCGAGCCCACGGTCAGTCGACTTCAGGTACAGGAGGTTGTCCCAGATGATCTGGGTGGGCCTGGTCCAGTCAGGGGAAAGGCCTTAGAGCCGGACTGAAAGTCCAAAAGAAGGAGAAACCCCTCCTGTGGATGCAGCCTGGGCCGTGCTCGAGACCCCGCCTGTCCCCACGGCCTGCCCCACAGATTCCAGACTTGCCCACCAGACCCCACAGTCACCTAAGCTGACTCCTCACAATAAATCCCTTGATATCAGCCTCCCACCAGTTACGTTTCTCTAGTCAAACTTGAGAGATACAGGGATATTAGGTGGGTTATTCAACCTGAGTTTCTTCAGCTGTAAATTGGGAGTAACAATTTCTCATAAAATTGCAATAAAGATTAGAATGTCATCCAAATAAAGAGCATCTGGTCACTTTCTGGAACACACTAAACTCCTTCCTGCCCCTGGGCCTCTGTGCTTGCTGTTCCCTTTACCTGGAACACCCTTCTGCATGATGGGCCTCCATCCTTCAGAACTTACTTAAATGTCACCTCTTCCAGTAAGCCGTCCCTGACCACCCTGGCCAAAGTAGCACCCTCCCTTGTCATTCTTGGTCGCATCACCCTACTTGATTCTTTTTTTTTTTCTTTACTCTTTGAGACAAGGTCTCGCTCTGTTGCCTAGGCTGGAGTGTAGTGATGTCACCCACTGCAACCTCTAACTCCTGGCCTCAAGCCATCCTCCCGCCTCAGCCTCCAGAGTAGCTGGAACTACAGGTGTGGGCCACCATGCCCGGCTAATTTTTTAAATTTTTTGTAGAGACTGGATCTGACCACATTGCCCAGAATGATCCCCTGGGATTACAGGTGTGAGCCACCGCACCTGGCTTCCACTTAATTCTTCCACTGCTCTTAGCACAGTTGAATTATTTCATTGATTACTAGATCAATTGACTTAGACATGTTTAGATAATTTGGTCAACTTGTTTATTGCCCATCTCATCCTCTAACCCGGTGTCTCTCAATCTTTTTAAAGTAACACCCCCACTACCACCTGCAGGGTTTTTAGATATTTTTTCTTAGTCATCTTCCCATAAAATGTTAATGCCGCAAACACACTATCTGTTTACATACCACATGCACATCTGTGCTTCCTACACAAACAGAATACCACTCCTGTCCCCAGGAGCCCACTGTCACACCGTCGGCCCCGCATGCTCCAGCCCAGGCCTCGCCACATGGGCAGCCCCAGAACTGGTTAGAATGACAGACGCTCTGCCCGCCCCGCCATGTGGCATCAGACTCTGCATTATAACAGGGCCTGTCATGCGTGCCCTCTTCACACTTTGGGGAGAGCTGCTCCAGACACCACAGTGTTCCTTGTTCATCTGTGGAGCCCCGCTCCTCCCGCACAGCCTGGCACCAGGGCACGCCGTGCATGCGTGTTTTCTTTCTAAATTCTCTTTTCCCTTCTCTACCGCCCTCACCCCTGCTTCTCCAACACAGGTGTGGCTGCCGTAACCCCCAAGGCCATGGACAGGGAGAGACCAGAGACTCAGAGGAGGTCCGTGTCACCCAAGCCTGCACTGCTGCCTTCGGGCTGCAAGAGAAACACCCACACAGAGGGAGGTTGGGCCCCGTCCTTCCCGCATGCAAGTCACAGGCACGTTTTCTCCCCAGAACCAATCTCACGGAGGAGACAAGCTTGGCTTCCTCGTCTTCCTTGAACTCAACACCTAGTAGATGCTGCATCAGATCCTCGAGACAAGACAGGAAATGCTCGCTCCTGTCACATGGAGGCAAAGGGATAAGTTTGCCAGATAAAATACGGGATGCCCAGTTAAATTTAAATTTCAGATAAATGGCAAACAATATTTAGTCTAAGTAGGCCCCACATATTGCATGGGGTATACTTTTACTAAAAATATTATTTGTTTATTTGAAAATCAAAATTAGCCAGAAGACCTGTATTTTTACTTGCATGGGATATACTTATGCTAAAAAAACCATTCATTGTTTATCTGAAAATCAAATTTAACTGGGAGTCCCCTATTTTTATTTACTAAACCTGGCAACCCTAAATGGGCAGGACCAGCTATATAATTATTAAGAATTATTAAAGATTTCAAGACTTCAACAGGAGAGTTTTACGTCACATGTGCATGGGCCCTGTGCACCTGCCTGCGTTGCCTGCCCTTGAAGCTGGCTCCACAGAGCCTTGCCCATCCTCTGCCCTGACACAGGGAGGCTCTGTCCCGGCCACTCCCACATTCTGACGCAGGACAGGGGATATGGCACTTTGATGGAGGATGCAATTCAAGCCATCTCTCAATAACCCAGGCGTAAGAAAGGTGAGCTCAAGCATTTGTCACCTGCTCTGATCCCATTGACGTCCCATAGATGGCAATTTCAAGTTTCATTGTGTCCGAGCTTACTGTTAGGAGCTCCTTCAGATCCCTCAGAAAGCAGCTTTAGATAATGATAATTCCTAAAGAGGCCATAGGCATGGGATTAGGGACGGGGCAGGGGGGCTTCAATTGTTTGTGTAATGATTTAATCCTTTCTAAAACAAATCTGAGACAAAGAGGGCAGTGTGTTAAACTCTGACCAGGCTGGATGGTAGAACACAGGGATCTGTAATATCAGTGTCTAAAGTTTCATAAAAAAGACAAAGAGGCCTGGGCCACACACTTGATCTAACAAACGTCCTCCCACCCAGCGGGGAGGGGCCCGCCCCCTGGACGCAGGTTATGCCTTTATGACAAAGATCTTTCTTTCTGCATCTCACCCGAATGCACAGCCAACCAGAAGAGCAAGGATGCGGGTTCTGCCGAGCAGTTGGAAATGTTGACCCTGGCTTGCCAACTTTAAAAGTTAACCATTGAATAAAGATCCAGTATCCAGAATATGTAGTAAAAACTCTTACAACTCAACAACCAAAAGACAAATAACCCAATGAAAAAAGGCAAAGGACTTGAGTAGAGCTCTCTCCAAAGAAGATATACAGCCAAAAAGCACATGAAAAGATGCCCAACAGCATTAGTCACCAGGAAAATACAAATCAAACCATAGTGAGATGGCTCTTCACCCCTACCAGGATGGCTGTGATCAAGGAAATGACAAATAACAGATGTTGGTGAAGATGTGGAGAAAGGGAACCCTTGTACCTTGCTGGTGGGAATTAAAATGGTGCAGCCACTTCAGAAAACAGTGATTCTTCACAAAGTTAAACTTAAAATTACCACATGGCCCAGAAATTCCACCCAAAGAATAGAAAACTGGTACTCAGACGAGTACACATGCACACATGTTCAGAGCAGTATTATTCGCAGTGGCTAAAAAGGGAAAACAACCAAATATCCATCAGCTGATGGATAAACAAAGTGTGGTGTACAGTGTGTGCACGCAGTGGAATGTTATTCAGCCACAAAAGGCATGAAACACTGATACATACTATGACGTGGATGAACCTTGAAAACATTTTGCTGAGAGAAAGTAGCCAGTCACAAAAGGAAACGTATCGTAAGATTCCATTTATTTGAAGTCTTCAGAGCAGGTAACCTACGGAGACGGAAAGCCGACTGCAGTGGCCGGGGGCTGGGGAGGGGAGAATAGGGAGTGACTGCAGAATGGACACCCCGTTTTCTTTCGGGGCCATGAAAGTGTTTCGGAACCAGATCAAGTGGTGGTCGCACAACGTTGTCAAGGCACTAAATATCACTGAATTGCTCACTCTAGATGGTTAATTTTATGTCATGTGAATTTCACTTCAGATTTTTAAAAAGTTAACCATTGCTTCATGAAAATCATGAAAATGTAGACTAAAATCTTCATTATACGCGCCCCCCACAACCCCAAACTGCAGTATTCCAGATTCTGTTGGGCTCTGCATAAAAGTCTTCAGCCCATGGGGTCCCGGGCATGGAACGCACATCCTTCGGTGGCCCTTGCCAGCGGCAGGGCTGAGAAGGGGAGAATGGGGTTTTATAGATTTAAAAATGGTGCTGAAACTTCACCCAAAAGCAGAGAAATGCAATTAGTTTTTGCATAACCCACCCTGAGTTACTCAGGCTTCTTTCAATCTTCTTATCATGGAAAGAAAATTTATTCAGAGACTATTAGAACAAAATACACTTTCCTTTTGACTACTCATTTGTTTGATGTAGTTTCTTAACAGAGTATTTTTACAACTGTTTACTTTGTACTGTTCTCTATTTGAGTTGACATCACCTATTTAGGACAATTCTTTTGATTCTTATGCTTAGTTTCTGAGCTATCATAAAATTGTGATCACGTAAGCCTTAAATAAATTGACGTTGTGAAAATGACAACATCCTAATGGTCCCCTAGAATTGAAACAGAGAGAGAAGCCCCCAAAAGGAAAGTTAACCATAGATCAGCACTTTGGTACTTGGAGGGAGGACTTGCATCAGGGACGATGTCTGACTTTGCCGTTGGGGTTAATGACGGCCAGGCTAAGAATAAGGAGAACGGGGCTTTGAATGGTAGAAACTAAACCCTTACAGGTCATTTGGAACCTGAGGAACCAAGGCTGGGAGAGGTCAAAGTGCAAACTGGCCAAGGCAGGATATAGATTCAAAACCCAGACGGTCCCAGCCAAGCGAGATTCTTTCCACACCACGATCTTGTCCTTGACTGTGTGCGTGATATGAAGCAGGTTGCTTGGCCTCTCTGGGCCTCAGTTTTCTCATCTATAAAATGGATATTTAGCTCTCAAAAACCCCCTTGGATATTGTTTTTCTTCCTTCATGTAGCTCATGTCTTGAAGACGACCTTATCAATTTTTATTTAACACTGCTTTTCCCACTTTTGGTAATCAAAAACTTCCTGGCAAGTCGGATGGTTCTGAGTGAGATAACCAGGATGAACACAGATTCCCCTCTTGCAGCCGGTCTAAGACCTATTCCTCTCCTCCTCCACTCCAAGGGCTGGAAAAGCAAATCTTCACTTTCCCAGACTCCTCTGCAGCCACATGCCACACTCCTGGCTAATGGAATGGAAGGGAAGTCTGCTGGAGCCCTGGGAAAGCTTGTGATTTCATGCTAAAAGGGACAGATGTCACTGACATCAAACCTTCCCTCTTTCTTCCTGCCTTGCCCACTGAGGTGATGCCTGGTGCTCCAGCAGCTATTTTGTGGCCTTGAAGAAAGGGCCAGGAGACTCACAGAGGCATCAGCATGATTCTGACTCGTCCCTCTGGGATCACGTGGTCTCCCCTGAGCCATATATGGAGAGAAATAAGGAGTAAGACCAGGGTGGGGCCACCTGTCCACACTTGACCTCAGAAGACAGGTGTGCTGGTGGGGCTGGGGTGTGGGACAAGTGCACCAGGGTCAAAGAAAGTGATGGAAAAGCAGTTTCTCAGGAAAAACTGGGGTGCTGTCACAAGAAAAACAGGGAAACAGACACTGGGCCCACAAAAAAGAAAAGATTTCTGACTCCATCAGCTCTAAAATAGACACAAGAGAACTGCACGACCAAGGAAGCTGACTTTTAAAAATTGAGATATAATTCACATACTGTAACATTTACCATTTTAAGGTGTACAACTCGAAGGTTTTAGTATATTCACAAGGCTGTGCAACCATCACCACTATCTAATTTTCATCACCCCCCGAGCAAACCCTGTCCCCACTAGCAGTCACTCTCCATTTCCCCTCCCCCCACCCCAGTTTAGCATTTTAAATAGCGGAAATTGTTACTGAGATAGTGTACTGTTCCCAGTGTGCTCTTTGAGGGATTAAAGCTGGCCTAAGGGACCCTGCCTGACACACTCCCTTCCTGATGGCAACAGCCACTGGCCTCGGGCACTTCCAGGGTCAGTGCCAGTCACCCAGACAGCCGTGTTATAAAGCAGGTCCCTTTGGGGAGGGCTGTTGAAAGCTCACAGCCAGGTGCATCGACTGTGCAGGCCAGACGTGGTGGTTGGCGACATGCCCACACCATGAGGGCTGCAAGAAGTCAGGCCTTGAGACATGGTGCGGAGCCCACCTGAGAAGCCAGGAGTGGGGCTGAAAGCTGCGAGGCCCTCCCAGGGGCATTGTAGGAGGACTCTCAGTGCTGGGTCTTTGGGGTCAGGCAGACTTGGGTTCAAATCCCACCACTTACCTTTTGTGCAATCTTAATTTTCTAGGCCTCGTTTTCCTCCTCTGTGGACATAGAAATTGTCACGTGCCCTGTCACTTGGGACTGTTGCGGGAGGAGACGCGCTCACACGCGGGCCTTGCAGCCGGCAAGCTCTCGGCTCACATTCACCCAACACGCCCCACATCCGCAGCTCTGGCTGCATCACATTCTCATGTCCCTTTTACGCAGGAGCAAACTGAGGCTGAACTAGGGAGGAGCTCACTGAATACCACCTGCCCACCTCCCCAGCGCTGTTCAAACACTCTCTAGCTCTCTCTCCTCCAGGGCACTTCCCCGCCTTCTTGGAGTAGGTGTGGCCACCCGATTTGCCACAGCTGCCTCCTCGTCTCCCTCTGCCCCTGCTGCTGGTCACATTTGAGGGAGTGGCTGCTCTGTCTGCCTGGGTCTCTGCGTAACCGTAGCAGCACGGTCCCTCTGTCAGCTTAGATAGGCATGTGATGGGAGCGAGAGATACATCTCTGTTGTTTTAGACTATGCAGATGTTGGGATTGTTTGTTGTGGCAGCAGAATCTAACCCATCCCAACGGATGCAGTCACGTGACGAGTGCCGAGCGCGGAGATTCGTTCCCCAATGTGCCTGACTCCCAGCCTCAGCCCCTTGCCACCTGCCTTGGGGGAGAGGCTGGGACTGCCGAGGCCCAGCCTTGGCAAGTGGCTCCGAGTGCCTGCTCGTGGCCATGCCGGAAAGCACCGACCCGTCGGTGATCCACCCGCTCCTGTAATCCTCTCCTCCTGCTTCGGCCTGCGGGGACCTGCGGGGACAACGGGCTCTCACTCCCACGACCGCGTTCTGTTGTTCGGCACGAGTGGCTGCGAGAAGGGAGATAGATGATCCCAGGTCTGGCCTGGTCAAGTAAGTCCTGAAATGGGATGAGACCCCTTCTGGAAAAAGAGATTCAAAGCCTAAAAGAGATTTGACATGAGGGAGATTCTCTGCTGGCTTCAAACACAGAAGAGGTCACGGAGCCAGGAAGGAGAGAGTGACCTGCCAGGAGCTGAGAGTGACCCTCACTGACACCGGTAAGGAACACGCCCCGAGTCCTACCATGACAACCCTGCGAGCTTGGGAGCGGACCCAGCGCTCCGGAGGGGAATGCAGGCCAGCCGACACCGCGATTTCAGCCTGCCGAGACCCTGAGCCGAGAACCAGTCCTGCCGTGTGAAACTTGTGACCTCCGGGACCTAGGGGCATTGACAGGGCACAGTTGTCTCAAGCCACTGAGTTTGCGATGATTTGATACACAGCATTGGACATGGACACGAAAGTGTGTCCGCTGAGCTTGGGAAGAGCCTCGCTGGAGACCCAGCTTCCCCACCGAAACCCCCCACCCAGCATGTCCGGAGATGTCCCCACCCCACTCCCCACCCTTATTCCTGGCCGCTGCTCTAATTCCCCTATTCTTCCCTTGAATACCTGCTCAACTGACGTGCCATGTGACAGAGAGCTCCCCTTGCAAGGGGTGACAAACAAATGAACTTAAGCTCTCAAATGTAGGCTCCTAGTCAGAGCTGGAAATACCAGGCCGGGTTGGCACGAGGAATGCCAGCTCCTTGCCAATGCTGTTGAATGAGGTTTTTTAGTCTCGAACAAAGCTCTCCCTTTGAGGATTAACTGCCGACAGGGAGCTCTTTGTTTTGAATAGAATTTAAGATTATTGCTGGATAGAAATGGGGAGAAAGGTGACACCATCAAGATCGCACGGTGTAAATCCAGGATTATATGAAACATCAGTTTTTTAAACTTGTTGGCAAATACGGATGCAGATCATGCTGACACTCCAAAACGTCCACTTGATTTGCGACCAAGTCCTTGGTCTCACGTTTCCTGGGCAGGTGATCCTGTCAAAGATATACACAGACGTATGTAGATCCTGGCACGCAGAGAAGGCCTATTCTCCCTTGTTGGTTTTTCACGTTGTTAGGAAAAAAAAAAATCCTCACGATACAGTCCTTGTGTTATTGCCCAAGGTGGGAGACTACGGGCGTGGGAAGGAGTGTGGGTGACTGCAGCACCGGGCTGAAGACTTCTGTTTAGAAGCAAGCCCTGGCCTGGTGTTCACAGTCGCTTACAATACGCCACCTGCACCTTCCGTCCCTGAAGGGAGCTTGCGGGGTGAAGGGCCCTGTCTCGGTGCTCTTATTCTGAAAGGTGTGGCACCTTCTGACTCTGAATAAACTTCTAGTCCTGATCTCGGGCCAACGTCCTCATGGTCGGGCTTTCTTGCCATGTCTACAGCCCACCTCTCAGCTCTCTCGGCCCCAGCCACACAGTGCCTGGAACACACTGGGCACGTTCCTGCCCCAGGGCCTTTGCACAGATGCTCCCTCGGCCCGGAATCCTGCTCTTCCAAATATCCACCTGGCTGACTCCACTCCTTCTTCCAGCTCCTGCTCAACAATGTCATCTCCTGGGAGAGGCCTCCCTGGTGCCCTCCTCGCTATCTCCACTTACCACCCTCATTTCATAGGTTCCATTTTTAATTCTCTCCCTCCTCCTCTTGGGAGTGGAAACTCCACAAGTAGATTCCCATTTCTCCCAGCCTCGTTGGAGGATCTGGGCCAGCAGAGAGACAGTTACGATAAGGGATGCACCTAGCTGTGCACCCTGCCCTCCTGGGACCCCTGCGTGGGGACAAGTCCTGGGCACTGGGCTGAGAGAGAGGGCATGAAGGTCAGCAGGGAGGACGGGGAGTTGGCCTGTCCCCCCACCCCCTCCAGCCTGCGTTTGCCCAGGCCTGAGCGTGAACACCTTTCACTGACGATTTCCGTTGCTCCAGCGTCAGCCATGTGTTTTGAAGCTCACAGGCCTGGGCTCAGAGCTGTGCCACTCCTTGGTGATCTCAGCTCAGGGAAGGCAATCATGACACAGACGACTCCAAACAGCTGAGACAACCGCAGGAAGCACTGAGAACAGCAGCTGGTGCCTGCCACTCGGTCCCCAGCCTGGCCAAGCCCTTGACACCTGCTTTCTCTTCTTCCCTGAAGTGACGGTTCACCTTGAGCCTATCTTTCCTGCAGGTAAAGTCTTTCTCCGCTGACTTGCAAAATAAGCCTAACCACTAAGGGAAAGAAAGGATGTTCTTTAATTTCTGTGAAATTGAATATCACTCATTTACTGTGGTAGGATTTACATATAGCAAATGTACAATTCTGTGCATTTGTCAAACATCTACAGTCATGTAACTACCCCCACAATTAAGATGCAAAGAGTCCCACCGCCAGAGTCCCTCCGTCACACATAGTCTTATTTAATCCTCACAAAACCCCTAAGAAGCCACTAAACTGTGAGCCCCAAGAGGGTAGATTCTGTCCTTCTGGACACCCTGAGTTCCCACTGCCTCTCGCAGTGCCTGGCATCTAGTAAGTGCTCAATACGTGTTTGTCAAATGACTGAATGACTGATATTGGTATTATTGCTATGATGGGTTTACAAACGAGGAAACTGAGGTTAGAGAGCATAAATACCATGACTGACAAGAAAGGGTCAGTGATGCCATCACAGGTTGTTTGTATCTGCAGCCCCTGCCAATCAGAAGCTCTCATATCCAGAATTCCTTTCTGTGGGACGCCAAAGGCCTGGGCCAGGGTTCTCTGCACAGTCTCACGTGAATCCAGCCTGAATATCTTGGTCCCCTAACCTCTGCCTCCTGTTGCTTCTCAGGTTCATGGATATTCATGTCGGGGATGCTTGGGGCCTAGGGAATGATGGACCCTCCTGAGCACAGGGTGGAAGAAGGAGTCCTAACCTGGGACTCTGCACCCTCAGATCCAGTCGTGACTCTGGTACGACTTGCTGTGTGACCTCATGCAAGTATCATGTCCTCTCTGAGCTTTGGTTTTTCCAATTATGAAATGAAGGAGGGGCTGAAACCTAACGGGGTCAAAGAGTCCTTGCAGCTCTGCTCCTATGGCTCTGGAATGGCCAGGACTTTCTTGGTGGCAGGTGATGGCAACACCACTCTGCTGGCTTAGGGAAGGGCAGGGCTTTTCCTGCCTAGCCAAGGAGTCAGGGGACTGGGGAGTCGGGGAGTCAGGCTCGAGGCCAGTCTCTCCCGGTCCCTCTGCCCATCTCTCTTCCTTGTTCTTCCCTCTGCCTCTGAGCTCTGCATTCCTGCGTATTGGCTCCACCCCCATGCAGCTCTCCCCTGGGGACCAGGGTGGCTTCTAGTGTCCTCCCAGAGTGAAGCCACAGGGTCTGCACTGGCTCTGATTGGACAAACATGGGTCACGTGCTCATCCCTGAACCAATCCCTGTGGCCAAAGGGGCATCATTCACTGACTGGCTGAGCCAGTGTGACAGGCCCACACGTAGATGTGAGGCTGGGGGACCTGAGTCCCCGTGGTGAAGCCGGACGGGGTGAAGCCGGATGGGGTGGTTTCCTGCAGGAAAACCTGGAGCTGCTTCCAGAATGAGGGGAACAGAAGCCAGGCAGGGAAAAATAAGGGTCTGAATTATGCCTTGTGCAACCAAGACCAAGGAGGCATGCCTTCTGTGAACCACGTCTCTGGTGGGTCCGGAGAAGCCCTTGTGGGTGACAGGGGTCATAGCCTCCATCCAGACCAGGCCAGGGAAAAAGCGCTTTGTCTCACAGACTGGACTCGCAATGGGCTGGGACAAAGTGCAATCTCTATACATGCACACAAACACAAATACAAATAAACACACAGGCTTCTCACCTCCTCTAGGTGGCCTGCAGTGCATGGCACACAGAGAAATTCATTCATTCATTCAACAAATGTTTACGAAGCCCCTACTATGCACTCAGCACTGAACTTGACCTGGGGGTGCCATGGAGATGACAATGGGCAGACAACCCCCCTCAAGGAGCTTACAGCTCAGTGCAGGACAGAAACTTTAAGCCCAATAAGTAATAATGAATTAATTAATTAATCCATTCAGCCAATACTTACTAGAGGCCTACTGCATACCAGCCACGCGTCAGGCACTAGTGCAAGGGGCAGACCTAGCCTGTGTCCTCACGGAGTGGACACTCTAATGCACAAGACAACAGCTGGACCCGCGAGAGCAATGGATGGGAAGAGGGACCAGATACAATGGGGTGTTGCCAAAGGAAAGGGGAGAGGCGTGTGTCAGCTCTCCATAGCTGAAGAACCAGCCACCCCAAAACTTAGTGCCTTAAAACAACATCCACTCGGTTCTCGTATAGGTCATCTGGAAAGTTCTGCTCATCTAGGCTGGTTTCCACTGATCAAAGCCAGGCTTGAACTTCTGTCTGTGGTCAGCTGGAGAGACAGGGCCAGCTAGTCTAAAATGGCCTGGCTCACGTGGATGGTGGTGGCTGGCTGTCAGCTGGGTGATGGGTGTGGCCGGGCCCCATGCCCCTCATCCTCCCACAAGCGAGCTCGGGCTTATTCACCCAGCAGAGGTGGGGGCCAAGAAAGAGCAGAAATCTGCCTGGCCTCTGCTGGCCTGGGCTTGGAACTGGGACAGCATCTCTTCCTCCACACGCTATTGTCCACAGCAAGCCACAAGGCCAGCCCACGTTCCGGGAGGGCAGGATGGACCGCCTGTCAATGGTGGAGCAGCACAGGCACACTCCCCAGAACGAGGCTGGAGGGAGCGGTGGGGCACGTGGCCATTTAAAACACTCTGCTGCTAGAAGGATGACGGCAGAAAGCTGCCGGGTGTTTCTATCTCTGCACCTCTAGTCTGCAGGAGAGCCTCCAGCGTCACTCAGGTGCCGGGGCTGGCCACCTCTCCCTGCCTCCCTGCCTCCTTCAGCCTCCTCTGACTCCAGCCAGGACACCTGTGCGGGGCAACTCTGCCACCCTGGAGCTGACAAAGACCCACAAGTCCCTGCCAGGCTCATCCATGCCCAGTGCTGGAGGTTCTGGCCCCTGGTGCCAGCACGCTGCCAACCTCAAAGGAGCCAGAGGATTTCTCTGCTTGGCTTTTTACTTTTCAACCACTAGATTGTAAAAGCTTCCGTGGACATGGCAGGAAAGCCCCCGCAGCCCTTTCAGAGTTGGTTTCTGGGTTGGCCTGACCAGTGAGGATCTTTCTAGATTTGCAGTAAAACCTGACCTCTGGTTCACCCGGCTTAATGAGTGCGTGAGGCTGACAAAGGCCGGCATAGTCCCCAGGGCTGCTTTGGGGTGAGGCCTCCAGCCACGGGGCCAGCCCTTCCCTGTGATCTCAGGGCCCCCTCCCAGTCCCCGCAGAGCCAGCGGTGGCAGCTGTGCGGCGGCAGTTTGGGAAACAGGCTGCAGCTCCTTCTGCAAGGCGGGAGGTGGGAAAGCTGAGGGCTGGGAGCAAACCCTCTGCTGGGAAGTCCACGCAGGGCCAGCCGGGCTTCCGGGAGGCCTGAGCAGGCTTTGGCAGAGCCAGAGGGTCTTGGGACACTGTAACGTGGCTGTTAATAGGGTGGACTGTAGCCTGGGTTCAAAGCCTGGCCTGGCAGCTCATTAGCTTGGGATTTATGCAAGCGGCTTACCCTCTCTGAATGCACGTCGTCATCCTCAAGATGGGGTTAAGACCACCGTGGCCCAGGGTCACCGTGAGGATGAAAGAGGAGCCGGGAGGAGCTCCACAAATATTAGCTCTAATTGTTATTGCAGGCTCCGGGCACACCTCGCTAATTGGGAAGGCGCAGAGTAGGAGAACCACGCCCAGCCCGGCAATGAGAGTGCTTGTGCTCTAGTTCCAGTTCTGGGGCTGAAACTCAGGAGACACACCCTGGAAAAAGGGGCTCATCCCTCTATCAGTGAGGAGCTGGGCAAGACAGGCCAAGGGCTGTGCCCGAGGCCACCCAGCTGGAGGGTGGTGCTCAGCCTCACCATGCAGACAGCACCTACCACCCCTGACCCAGGCGGGGCACGGCACCTGTGGCATCACCACGGCCCTCCCCCTTTCATAGAAGACTAGGAGGCAGGGCCGAACGAGGTGCCCCACCCCAGATTCCCGACCCCAGATCCCCAGCTCTGAAGGTCTAATTATGTCACCAGGCTCTGAGCACTCAGCCGAGGCCACCACCTGGGAATGGACCCCCAGGGCGGGGGCCTCGCCTGCTCCTGAAAACAGTCCCTGCTCCAAGTCTAGAGGAAACCTTCAGAAAATGGCAACCCCAGCTTATGGGACCAAACAAAGCAAGAGCTCCAGAAAGAGCCCCGTGCCGGGAAGGCGGTCTCCAGCCAGCCTCCACTGCACAGGCTGCCAGAGCAGGCGGCTCCTCCAGCAACGGAAACAACAGCAGCAGTAGCAGCCGCTGTTTGCGGAGGGCGCGACTCAGGATGTGCGAGGTATTCTAGCTGCATCAGCTCCCTCTCCCTCTGCCTCAACCACGGCAGCAGGGTACTGTTCTCTTTTCTTTGTTTCCCCGTTTGTTTTACTGTGGTGCAATACACACAACATGAAACCCACCACCTCGGCCATTCGTCAGTGTGCAGTGCAGAGGTATAAATACATTCTTAATGTGCAGCCGTCACCATATCCACCTCTGGAACACTCTCATCTTGTGGGACTGAAAATGCGCACCCAGTAAACCGTGACTCCCGTTCCCTCCACACCCCAGCCCCTGGTGACCACCGTTCCACTTTCTGTCCCTCTGATTTGGAATCCTCTGGGGACCTCATACGAGTGGAACCATCCAGTATGTGTCCTTTTGTGACTGGCTCATTTCACTTAGTGTAATGTCCTCGAGGTCTGTCCGTGTTGCAGCTGTGTCAGGATTTCCTCCCTCTGTAAGGCTGAGCGATGTTCCCTCCACCCGCCACTGGGCACCTGGGTCACCCCCACGTTGGAACTGCTGTGAACGATGCTGCTACCCAAGTGGGTGTACAAACATCTCTCTCGACCCTGCTTCCCGTTCTTTGGGGTATGCACCAAGAATTGCCGGAATTGCTGGATCACGTGATATTCCTGAATCCTCTGCAGAACTGCCGCCCTGTTCTGCAGGGCAGCCGCACATCTTACGTTCCAGCACTCCGGTTTCCACAGATCCAGCAAGGCACTGTTTGTAACCCCTTAATTCCCATTTTACAGAAGGGGAAACTGAGGCCAAGAGAGGCCAGGTCACTTGCTCCAGGCCCTCCAGTTAGGCAGTAACAGAATCAGGACTGAAACCTAGACCCAGCCAAGCCCTGAGTGCTCATGTGCTGCTTAGAGCCTCTGCAAGGACGCAATTCACTCAGCCCCTCTCGGAGCTGGGGGCAGATTTAGACTAGTGGGTGGCTCTAAGGCAGGATGGCCCCGTGCCAGGGTCACAGGGCTGGAGCCAGGCTGCCTAGGCGCCCTTCCACGCGGGGGAGCCACTCTGTTCTTTGGTTTCTCAAGGATGTTAGCGTGTGAGGATTTCATGAGATAATAAACGCAAGGCCTTTAGCAAAGTGCTCGGTATGCAGCAAACGCTCAGCAAATTACTATCTGGTCTGGCCCACGCTCCCTGCAGAGGGGCAGCATGTGGAAATTCCTGGAAGCTGAATATTAAATAGCACAACATCTTCGGGGAAGTGCACGCAAAAGGGCACATGGGAGGCCGGGGAGGTCAGCTAGCTGCAGAGGCTGGTGGCGGGTCACCAGCCCCTCCAGCGAGCAGTAGGCGTCATCTCAGGGCCCTGAGGGTTGTGCAGGGTTGTGATGGGGCACACTTGCATTCTAGAAAGTAGAGAGAAGACTGCAGGGTCGTCAAGAAAGACATGACAGGGCCAGAACTGGGCTTTCCAGGCCGACTAGACTGGAGGTGGTGGACAGGGCCAGGGCACACCTGAGCGCTCAGAGGTGCAGAGACCCAGGGCCGAGAGAGGCTCTCCACTGAGATGCAGCCGCAGCTCGAACTGCCATTTCTCTTCTGTCACCAAAATGCAGCTCATGGCTCCCCTTCCTAGAACGCACTGCCACCTCCAGGCCTCTCTGATTTGTTGTTTGTAAATGGGGACCCTTCCCTGGAACTCAACCAGGAAGGGCCGACATGAAGCCCCGTGTCAAAAACCTTCTGCATCCAATCCCCCTGTTTCTCTCCCTCACTCTCCCAGCCTGGGCCTTGCTATTTTCTCTAGCAAGGAACAAAGGACAATGGTTCACCCACCACTTATTCCTTATACTTTGAATTCTTTGGGGATGAATGCTTTAAAAAATTATGTTTCAGAGAATCATTTGCAAAGGATTTAATTCATGATGCCAATAAGTGAAAGTGGTTAACACATACCTGGGTGAAAACTGCTTTACTAAAAAAAGAAAGAAAAGTCAAAAATATTGCTTTGCATACAGACCCCAGACATAGTTGTACTTTTCCTAGAAAAAATGTATTTTTTGCTTTAAAAAATAATAAAAAATAACTACTATCTCTTGGGGGCTAACCCTATTCCAGACCATCTGTTAACCCATTTAATCTTCACAACAACCATTTGAGGTAAGCATATCAGTTAGGAGCAAGTCCAATATGAGGGGCAGAAAAGCCCAATTACGTTTAAAGAGCATTTTAAAATTCAGAGGTAAGTAATGCAAGGCTGGGGTTGGGGGACCCCCAGCCCATCCCGCCTGTTGTTCTACACGTACGGCCTCCACTCACAAGGTCACCCTCATGGTCTGAGATGGCTGCTGCAAATCCAGCCATTACACACAACTCCAGTCAACAAGAGTGAAGAAGCAATGAAGAAGGGCGCCCCTCTCCCTTTTAAGGACAGTTTCTAGAAACTACAAGTGTACATCAACTTATGCCCCTCTTAACAGAACTCAGTCATGTGATCTAGATGCAGGAAAAGCTACAAAACATGGTTTTTATTCCAGTTCATCACAGGTCCAAGTAAGAATCAGTTTTTCTTGCTAAGAAGGAAGGGGAGACGCACATTGAGAGACAATTAGCAGATTTTTCCACGAATAGGTACTATTATCATCCTTGTTTTTAGATGAAATTGAGGCTCAGGAAGATTAAATACCTTACCCGAGGTCACTCACCTGACAGCAGCCCCTAGAGCCTGAGACTGTAATAACCACCTTCGTATAATTCCATTAATTAGACCCGATCCATGCCGATTATGTAAGCAGGGTCTGACGATTGGCAAACTCCACTTTGTAAAAATCTAACATTCAAACAAATTGGATATTCAAACATCAGCATTTTGTAAAACACTAACGATTGCAGCAAATATAGAAAAACATATGCAGAAATGTTTAAACTGCACAGATATAAATATGAAAGGGAAGCAAGACCAGTTTTTGCACAGAGGAGCGGTCCTGCCAGAGAATAAAAAAACCCATCACGTGTTCCAGAAGCTAAGTTAACTAGGATGATCAAAAAGAAGAAAGAAGGGAATGTTTGAAGTGGTTAAGTGGACGTGGGGGTAGGGAAGTCGTGCCTGAAATCAGTAAGAATAAAAGTTTGAGCACTCAGGCATGAGTGAGTATTAAACGGGCTCTGTGGGTTTAAGAAATACAATTCAACAACACCCTTCAATAACTTTGAACTCTTGGATCTTGGGGAAATGGCCTTGGGAATGAGAAAATTCTCCAAGAGAAATATTATTTGTATTTCATGGTTGTAAAAGTTAATAGCCCTCCCCCCATTCCAAATCACGATGTCCCAAACCAGAGGAAGGGAAATTTGAAACATGTAATTTAGAAGCTGGGCCACAAGCAGGAGGCCCTGACCCCCAAGGTGAAGCTGCCCGGGGCTTTCTTTACACAGGTCTAGAAGCCGAGAGACTCAAACAGTTGGGAAAATCTGAAATCCCACAACCTGGTTTACCTTCCCCCTGCTAGGATTAGGTTGCTCACAAACTCATGACTTCACAGAATAGAAAAAATAAAATAGAGCTTTGAGATCAGCAAGGCCTCACATTCGGTTGGGTCTCATCTTGGGGGAACCCCCTTACATGGTAAGGCCTGCCTGGGTCACTCTACGGAGCAAGCGTGTGAAGCTGAAGCTCGACTGAGTCGATGGAAGGCTTCACTGTGGTTGACTAGTAATGTCTGCTGTGGGCACAGAATGGTAACAAGGGAACATGTGCATCATATATTTTCTGACTGTGAACTTGGCTAAGCCCTTCATTTCATAGAGGAAGTCAATGAGGCTCTCTGAGGGAAAGCAAAGTGCCCTAATTTGCTGAGAAGTCAATTCTCCTGAATTCTGGTCCTGTCTTCCTTTTACTGCTAGCATCTGGGCTGGCATCTGGAATTTTCTCCAGAGCAATTCCTAATGGCCGTTCATACTCCACCCAGGGAGAAAGCTCTGCCCCTCCAGAGAGATCTGTTTCCATCCTCCTTGATTCCCATTCAGGTCTGAGCACGGTGCAGTCGGAGGATGGAGAGGTTTGATCTTGGTAGTAAAGCCCCCGGCTGGACAGCAGTAAGAGAAACCCTGTGTGCTGCTGTAACAAACAGTCCCTATGCCACAGTGGTGTGACACAGCACGCAGGCCAAATACCGGCCCCTCCAAGGTGACCACGTCCTAATTCCCGAACCTGTGAGTGTGCGACTTTCCACGGCAAAAGGGACTTTGTAGATGCGGTCACATTAAGGGTCTGGAGATGGAGGTTTGGGTCCCTGTGAGAGGGACGCAGGAGAGTCAGAGTGAGAGGAGATGTGAGGACGGAAGCAGAGAGGGCGGACAGGTCTGGAGATGCTGTGCTCCTGGCTCCGCGGTGGAGGAAGGAGCCCAGGATGCAGGCGGCCCTGCCCTAGGGCCTCCAGAAGGGAACATGGTCTTGTCTGCACCATGATTTCAGGGCTTCTTACCTCCAGAACTGTGTGATAGTAAACAAGTGCTGTTGGAGGCCTGGACGTTTGTGGTAATTTGTTACAACAGCAATTGAAAGTAACACACAGCATGAAAGTTTACCTCTTGCTCATATCCCAGTCTAAGGAAGGGAGGCGTATCCTAAGATCCCATTTACAGGAGAGATACATGCAGAATAGGCAAATTGGACAGAGAGGAAGCAGATCAGCAGTTGTAGAGGCTGGGGCAGAGGGCGGGGGAGGGACTGCTTCATGGGCCGGAGGTTTCCTTCTGAGGTGATGAAAACGTTTGGAGCAGATAAAAGGTGATGGTCATACAGCATTGTGAATGTACTAGGTGCCCCTGAATCGCACACTTCAAAATGGTTCATTTTATGTCTTGTAACTTTTACCTCAATGACAAGAAAGCATCATCTCCCACTGCAAAATCTTCAGGGGCGTATTTTGAGGCCCAGATACTCTCCAGTAACTCAGGAATCCAATGAGATGTTCCCAACTGCTTTGCCTACATACAAAAGTCATTCCTGTGCCAACCCAAGGCCCCTGCATGGTAACCGTGGCACAAGAGTCTCAGCTGAGGAGAGCCATATCCCCAATGTCATGCCCCAGCCTGGGACAGCAGCCCTGTGTCCAGTGACTGGCTACGGGGGGTAGAGAAGCCTGGTCCCTTGTTCATGGCAGGATGACTCTGCACAAGCACCTGGCTGCAGAGCCCGGATGTGCCCAGAGCACGTTTGCCAGGACACCCAACCGAAGACGCCCTCCCAAGATGAGTCTGGCTGTCGCATTCTGTGGTTCCACCCGGGGCAAGGATGCCTCCCTGGAGGATGAAGATCCGAGAGACACTTTCATTCATCACGACTTGGGGGTGGGTGCTGCTGGCATCTAGCGGGTAGAGGCCGGGATACGGCTAAACACCCTACAATGCACAGGCCAGCCTTCCACCACCACAAAGAATGATCCAGCCCAAAATATCACGTGTGCACGTTGAGAAACCCTGTTCTAGAACATAAGCTCTGTGAAGGCAGGGTTTTTATCTGTCGTGTGTCCGGCACACAGTAGTTGCTCAATAAGGACTTGTAAAGTGAGCGACTATACTTGAAAACCTGTCCGGCAACACCATCTCCTTGGGTGAAGTCTCCCCACAGCAGGCGTCACTGACCACTCCACTTTCCTGCACCTCTGCACCCAAGGATTTAAGGCTTTCCGTGATCTAGCTCCTGCCGCCGTTTGGCCTCATTTCTTATCATTCTCCTCCTTGTTCTTCCTGGGTGCTGGAACATGCCAGGCTCACGCAGCATCTTAAGGGCACCGATGGTAGGTTCCCCTGGCACCAGCTCCTTGCAGGGCAGGCTCCTTCCCCGGCCCTCTTCCTAAAATAAAACCTATCCCCTCCAGTTACTCCTGACCACAGCATTCTATTAAATATTTGCTTCCTTCACAGCCCTCACTATGGTGCAAAAGTACCTTCTTTGCATGGTTACTTGTTCGGTTTATTCCCTGTCTCCCGGGAAGTCGCTGCCATGATGCGCAGCCTCCTGCTTTATTCTGTACTGCAGAGCTTGCCAGAGGCCGGGGACACAGAAGATAGTAAATACTGAATTATCGGTTGGTTGAAAGAATACCCTGGACTTGGGATACCCTGGGCCCAGCAAATTTGGCCTCATGGAGGTTCAGGACAAACAGAAGGAAGGAGGGGCCGTCTGGGGAGAGGGGCCCCCAAATGCCCGCTGGCCTCTGGTAGCCAGGGCGTGTGCAGACCTAGGGGGCTCGGTCGGCTCTTTCTCTGGAACTGCACAGGAAGCAGATGCTCCCAGGCTGGGTAGGAGAGAGGAGGCCCAGGTTTTGTGCTGGGAAGTTCAAGGCGGAGCACAGGCAGGATTTGTTTTCATGGGGAGATGTCAACCCCTCTCCCCTATGTCAAAGGACCCTTAATTGTGCTGCCAAAAGCAAGGCTCAGTGCTGACCTGTGACCCCGGAGGTGTTTATATTTCCCTCAAACCCTCTCTTTTGATCGTCCTCCTAGAATCTAATGTATCCCGAGGCCTGAAGATAAACTGTTAGTTTTATGGGATCACTTTTACTCCCACCAAAAAATAAAACAAATGCATTGCACTGGGTTTTGGGGGAGTCCGTTTGCATCTAGCCTGTGCCCCTTCTGCTCCGCCTGCTACTTTCTGCCCAGGATAGGGTTCCTCTCGCCACCTGCACGGGCCATCCTGCTTCCTGCCTGTTTCTTATCCAGGTTTCACCCACACAGGAACAAAAGGGAGCAAGACGAGATCCGCGTGCATTCGCCCTCACCTGCGGGCGTGGGGGAGAATAGAACGGCACTTTTTGAGCTGACAGTGAATTTTCAGAAATCTTTGTAAGATACAGCTCTCAAAGAAGCTATTATTGCAAATCTCTTTTTAACAGAGACCAAATACTGATATGCTTAAATGTGACATGGCAGCGGCTGAGGGGACGGTACATCCCCTGGTGTCACCCACTACTTGGCTATACTCTGTAGCCATGACAATGGAAGTTAAGAAAGTGTATTTGTCGATCTGGAAAGATGTTTGTTTCCTATCCAAAGGGAGGTGGTGGGAGGATTAGTGAAGGTGACTCTAGCAGATGCTGCCGGCCCGGTCCGTACCCCCTCGGCCTTCACCCTTCCTGGGCGTGCAACGCCGGCAGCTCCCGGTGCCAGGACCTGCAAGCGCTTCCCGGAAGTGTGGTGCGGGGGCCGATAACACCCTCCTAGGAGCAGCCTGCTGGCACTGACTGGTGGGAGGAGATGAAGCACTGTTCCTCTCCCTGAGGGGTGACTGTGAGGCCATCCTACACTGCCTCCTCGAGGCCCCAGGTGGGACCGACCCCCCGGGTGCCCACAGCAGAAACCTACTCACATCTGTCTACCCAGCTAATCCTTCCTGGGATCAACTCCCAATTCAGTCACTTGCCAGGTAGGGTCTGGAGGCCATAGAAAGGAGGCAGTGCTTTGCGGATGGAAGGTGTGGGGTTCGCTGGCATGCGAATGGTGACATGGAGAAGACATAGGGAACTGTATGTCTGCTGAGAGGCACATTACGGAGGCAGTGCCCTGTGCCCAGGAATCTGCCCCGGAGGGATTCCAGCATTCAGCCAGCAGCAGAGCCCCTGCCAAGCCCCCGCCAAGCCCCCGCCAAGCCCCCGCCACCAAAGCCGTGGAACTCAGACGTTAGGGGGCTGCAAAGTCAACTAGGGAGCACGTTAAGAGCCTGGGATCTGGCCCCCACCAGAGAGTGGGACCCGGCAGGTGTGCGGTGGACCCAAGGAGCACATACACGAGCATCGCAACTGGGTCTGTGTTATAGGGTGCAGGGACCACACCTTGGAAAACGCTGGGCGAGCAGAGTGGACAGTTCCACTGGACAGAGGCCACTCTCTAAAGGGAACATGTGCTTGTGTTCCTGATGGTGGCCAAAGATCACACCTGTAATCTCCCCTTGGTGGCCCAGAAGAGGGGAAGGAGAAATGCTGCTTGTGTTAGTTTTCTAGGGCTGCCATGGGAAAGCACCACTGATGTAGTGGCTCAAAACAATCATTTATTGTGGATAAGCTGCTGCCCCTCTGTAGGTCAGAACCTCAGTGAGGTTCTCGGCTCTCGGTCTCACAAGGCCAAAGTCAAAACATCGGCAGAGTTGAGACTCCACTGGGAATGAACCCGCACCCGGCTCCCTCGGGTGCTGGGTGGATCCAGTTCCTGTGTCAGTAGAACTAGGGTCCGCGCTTCCTGCTGGCCGTGAGCCGGGCCAGGCCTTTGCTCCCGGAGATTTCTGTGTTCCTTCCCATGCCTTCCCTGTGCCCCTCCACAAAGGCGAGTCAAGTCGGCCTCTAACTTCTTCCGCCAGCTCTGACTTCAGCCAGAGAAGGTTCTCTGCTTTCGACAGCTATGGGATTAGATGGGGCCCAGCCGGAAAGTCCAGGATAATCCCCTATTTTACCAACCCTAACCTTAATCACATCTGCAAAGTCCCTTTTGTCAAGTAATGTGACAAATTCTCAGGTTCCAAGGATTAAGGGATGGACATCTTTGAGGGAACATTCTGCCTACAACAATGCCACATCACAGACAAAAGCCAACAGGATGTTTGGCATCTTTCAAGTGACTCTTTGCTTCAGGGCCTGTAGGCCTGAACTGGAGGGACAGGAGGCAGAGGGGTCAAGCCTGTGTGGAACTGAGAGCAAAGATTTTCCCGACAAGAGAGAGGTGTGAGAGGAGAAGAGCCTTCCTTGTTTTTCTGCTTGGAAGGCTGTCCTGTGAGGATGCTTGACTCGGAGCCTTGGCAGCTGTCTTGCCACCCTGAGGTAGTACCAAGCACTGAGGACAGCAGGCCAGAAGGAGCCCCAGAGGAGGTAACTGCTGATATAGTTACGGCGTCCTCTCGTGCTTTGGCCTGGCTCTTGTGGCCCAGTGACCCACCACAAGGAGAATATGCCCAGGATAAGTGGCTGTCCCTTCTGCCTGGGCCCCAGAACAAACACATGTGGGGCTGAGTGAGCCCAACCTGCGTCCTATAACCAAGCCTGGCCAACCCGCAGCCTGATGCAGAGACCCCCTCAGGGCCCAGCCTAGACCAGCTGAGCCACAGTTGACCTATCTTGCTGCTACAGGCCCCCGAGCTTAGCGATGGTGTGTAGTGTCAATGGCTGCCTGGCACAGTGATGAACATGCAAGAGGTCCGCACCCTCCCTCTTTCCCCAAGACTTCAAGGTTGTGCAGAGGAGCGTGATGGAACCTCCTGGGACTCTGGGAATCCAAGAGCACAGAAACCTTATGCCAAGCACAGAAGAGAATCAGGGAGCCGGCAAGCTCCCAGCATCCTCCCAAGACACGCAGGCAAGCAGGTGCAGAAGAAATGTCTGTCTGGCGTGCCCAGGAGCCTCACAGAATCTCATCAGCTCAGAACTCCCTGGTGGTCAAAGAAAGCTTCCCATGGGCTCCCGGGTTTCTCTGCCAGATGTGTCCAAGGCACCTAGCACCCCCGGGAGGCTTTGCTCTCAAGATGCAGAGGGCACAGGCATGGCTGGCGAGCACTGAGGACCACTCCAGAGGGAAGGGGGCAGTCTCAGCGGATGCCAGGGTTGCCTGGAGAGAGCGCAGGCAGACGCCACTAGCATGCCTGCACTCACCGGCCCCACAGAACTCGAGCAACATTCCCGCAAAAGAGAGAGACCGAATCCCTAAAATTAGGTCTCTGGCACCTGGCACAGGGGGTTTGAGAGAGAAATCAACTTCAGTTAGAGTTACATTTCTTGCACACCACACACTGTAGACTGAAATTCATGCCCGCTATAGACATAGAGAATTTATTTAGTGCCTGGGTAAATCGGGTCAGCTTGCTTCAGTTTTGTGTGTCTCGGTTCGCACTGACTAAACCACGGTCAGCAAACTCGGCCTATAGGCCAAACCCAGCCACGGCCTTGTTTATAAATGAAGTTTATTGGAACAGCCACGCCCTTTGTTTACAGATTGTTCACGGCTACAATGGCAGGGTAGAAAAGATGCCACAGACACAGTCTGGCTCACAAAGCTGAAAATATTTACTCTCTGGCCCTTTGCAAAAAAAGCTTGTTGACCTCTGACTTTCCTGCCAGCTCCAAATGCTAAATCCGCCCGTACTGAGCTCTGCTTCCATCCTATCAGCTCAACCAGGGCTGGAGAATGAGCGCAGCATTCAAGAAACCAAAGCCCTGAGTGGGCCAGGGAGCTGTTTCCCACATGCCACAGAATTCTCCAGACTTCCCCCTCCAATTAGCCAGCGGGCTGCGCTGGGGGCCCGCCTGGGTCCCAGGGTGCTGCACCTATGGCCGCCGAGATAAATGACTTTTCCTCTTGTTGCTCTCTTGGCCTCCTCCCTACCCCGCCCCCCAACACTTCTTACCACCCTCTCTCACCCGGGCGTTTCTCAGGAGACGCTGAGATGAGAGGGGCGGTCTCAGGGTTCGCGTTTCACAAGGAAATCTGCTCTGGCCAGACTCCACCCAGTGCCTCGGACGTCGGCAGAAATCCCCTGTTTGTCCCTATTAATCACAGGCAGAATCTGCAACTCGAGCCCCATGCACCAGAAATGAGTGGAAAAAGTGCAACCTGACCACAAAAGTATTATTTTATAAATAAGGCCCTTCAGTAGTGGTTAATTGGATACACATTTTGTAAGATTCAGGGAACATTAAAACTATCATACTCACATTGGCTGGTTTCGTGTTACAGCAGTGGCCATTTTCTGCACAGTATCAGGCCCCAGGCTGAAAACTGTTGCTCAGAGACTTTATCTTTCCCTTATGGATGTTGCTTCTCCACCTCCACCTTTAAAAAAAAGAGCAAGATTGATTTAATGTATGTTTAACAGCTCCATAAATCCCTCAACATACCCCAATCTCATCAAAATTGTGCCAAAAATGATTTCCACTAAAGCAGATGACCTGCATGGGAAACTAACTCAGCACACTTTTATTTCCACCAAGCTGCGATGAGCTCCTACTGCGTGCCAGCACACACCTGGCCCCAGAAGGAGTCAAGGGGAGTTATCCGATCTGTGGCCCTATCCCAGAGGAAGGGATGATTGCAAGAGCTGAAAGGAGAAGGCAGGAAATGGGCAGGAAAACCGTGGCATACAAGGTGTGCTCCTGTTTGTCTGAGATGGTTAACACCCACATGTTTCTCGTGGAGACAGAATAAGAAATCCAAGGCCAACTTTGAGTGCCATCTCCTGCTACACTTGTGCTCTGCGGGTAGTTTGGGGATGGTGACAGGACCTAGCCATGCCTGCTTCCGAGGGACGACTGGACAGGGGGTAGCAGGGTGCAGAGGCCCGACTGCAGCAGGCAAGTTGGACGACAGCTGGCTCTGTTGAAGGCTCACCAGGGGGAGGCTCAGAGTCCAATCTCCAAATCAGACAGCTGACCTGGACAGCCACACAAGGCCAGGTGTCCCCATCTGCAAGTGGTGTGAGCCAGTGCTTACACTGGGGACAGGGAGCCAAGGGCACTGAGAACTCAGGGGAGCGTCCGAGAGAAGAGGGTGGAGCTGAGCCAGAGAGAATGCAAGGACCGGATTAAGGAGAAGGCCACTGTGCCTTTGTGACCAAAGTATCTCCTGAGAGCATCATGTCTTTGTTCCGAAGGCGTAACAGTAGCATGGTCCTAGCTGACACGTACTGAGGACTCACTGTGTGCCGGGAATTTCACAGGCATTATTACCTCACTGATCACTCAAAATGACCACACGAGGTAGTTAAAATTAGAATACCCAATTCACAGATGAGAAAACAAAGCCTCTCAAGTTTCTCAACCTTTCCATCAAAATGCTTATAAACTGAGGACTTGGAGGTGTCCCCTAAATTAACTGTCACAAATGCAAAATTTCTCTTTGAAGTTCTACTTTTCATATTGATTTGTGTTTACATTCTGTTCTATAATATATTTTACTTTGTTTTAATATTAAAATGATGTTTTTAGTTATCTATCAGTGAAATTCCACAAATTTGCCCCCCCAAAAAAGTTCTAATAAAATTGCCCCTCCCAAAAGATGGAGCTCATTTCTTCTGGCGCTTTTCCAACTCCTTCACCCACTGACTCCCACCCTGAGGCTCAACATGTTCTAGTCCTCCCGACCAAGAGCAGGGAGGGCTTGGAAACTGGTGGCTCCAGCCTTCTGTTTCTTGTTTGGCATGTGTTGTGCTCTTAAGTTTTCACCAGAAAAATCCAGATTTCCAGGCTCTCTTGAAAAATGTCCCACCGTAGCTACAATTGTGTGGCTCTGAGTAGCAGTGGCCCCTTCAGGCTGGGCTCGAGTTCTGCAGTTTGCCGCAGCACCCACCACGCCCTAGTGCCTTACACCTAGCATGTGCAAGATACATTTACCTAGACCCCGCAGGCATTTGAGTACGTGCCCTTGGCTTGGAACTATTGGTATTAGGGGTACAAAATGCTGAAAAGCCATGAGGTCTTTCCTGAGAAGACAGAGAGGGCCCCAAACTGAAGGAAAGAAAAGCCCATTCACAAACTGCCCCGGCAGAGCCGTGTCAGCGTGAAGGAGAAGAAAGCCCCAGTGATGCTCAATGAAGCCTTTTTATTTTCCACTCTACCTCTGATGCTGTTCAAAGTGATGAATTAGAGAAGCTCATTTCCTTTGGTTGGAAAAAAAAAAAAACCCGGAAAGCAAGAGAAAAAGCCAGTGTTCCATAAAGCGTGGAGGAATGACGCAAGGGCGCTTGGAACCCTCGCGGTGGAGCTGTTAATTGCTTCCTTCCCCAGGACTGCGGTTACCCCCTTTCTCAGGGGCTCGGATGCATTTGTCAAAGAAAGTCTCAACCCCCCATAACTCTCCGAAATGATACAATACATCACTTGAAAGTAAGCTAGGATCAACACGTTGTTAACTGTTTGATCTCACAAGTCAGAATTAATGATAGGTATTTTGCACAAAGAGAAAAAAATGAATGTTAAAAGCCTATTTACGTTAACTAAAGACATCCCTGCACCATCAGCGTTGAGTTGGAGGCGATTTCCTGCGGCACAGCTGTTCCATGTTTGTTGGTCTGCGGGTGGGTGGCAGCAACCGGTAATCGGAGCCAGACTGAGGGTGTGGGGAGCTGAGGAGACTGGGGGCTCAGGAATCTTTTAACTAGAAAATCCCAGTGACCCACTGGAAAAAGGGGGTCTGGGTCAGAGTTCAGAGTGAACTCCTTCAGAGCTTTGGGGAGAGTTGGGGACCAGTTTCTTCAACTGAAAACTGGACTTCATTCATTCTGGAAATGCTTAGAAAGCATTGGCTAGGCACAGCGGACCCACTGGGGGATGTAAAGGACCAGGGCCCCACCCTCGTGGACCTTACATTCTGGACAAAAAAACTTTAACTAATAAGGAAACAGATTAACAAATAAGAAAATTCCAGGTCATGACAGTACTATGAAGAGAACAAACAGGGTGGGCTGTTCCCAAAAAGGGACCAGAGATGAGGTAACTTTAGATCAGTGGCTAAGGAGGTAACACTGGACACTGGTGACACCTCTGGGGAGGTGATTCTGGAGTTGAGCCCTGAATGAAGTGAGGATGGAATGAGCCAGGCAACACCTGGGCAGAGTGCTCCAGCAGAGGCTGCAACTTGTGCAAAGGCCCTGAGGCAGAGAGGCTTGGGAGTGTTCCAGCTACAGCATGGTGGTCTGTGTGCTGGAACCAAGGGAGGGAGGAGAGTGGTGGGGAAGCCCTAATGTGTAAGGCTCTGGGGGCAGAGTCTAGCTGTTACTCTGAGCATGAAGGTGTCCACTTGGAGATTTTGGGCAGGAGAGTAATGTGATTTGATTTGCATTGCTCGGGCTGCAGAATGCATTGTGGGCACTGGCAGGCGGAGTGGAATCAGGAGACCTGGTACAGGCTACCAGAGATGTCCAGGCTGGGAGGAAGATGAACACACTGACTGCCACGCTAGAAAAAAAATGTTTTTCCTTGGGGCCACAGTGTTTTATTACAAAAATAGAATAAAAACTTCAAAAAAAAAACAATCCTTTCTAATTTAATGAAAATTTTGTTGTTTTTTGTTTTCTGTGCCCATACGTATAGTGAATAAAGTAAAGAGATAGGTGAGTTACATATGCTTCATGAGGCCCCGGGCTCAAAACTAGTGTGAGTTAAATACAACCCACATAGCAGTTAATGTGTTAAATGAGATGAGGCAGACAGCCCAGGGCCAGCACATAGGAAGTCAGGACTGGGATCAGGGTGAGGCAAGTAACACATTTGCCTCAAGTGCAAGATTTAAGATAAGGGGGAGAGGATGGCCAAAAAACTCAGGAATCACGATCAATAAAGACACAATCTATATTACTGATTTTTCCTTCTGCTTCAGGCTCCAATATGGCTTGACACAGCGCTGTGACTGATCCTGTCTCTCCTTACAATTTTGATATTTTCTTCAGCATAGAATTTTTGGCATTAATTTTGATTTTTAAATACATTGCATTAAAATATCTGGGTGACTGAATTTTTGGCGCCCCCTTAAATTTTGTGCCTATCCTGCCCCTGCACTAAGTACTCAACACCCTCCAACAACTGACACCACTGCTGTCATTTTTTTTGGCCTACAAAACATTATGTAAATGCTTACCTGGCTACCAGAGGAGGCAGGTGCAAGTTGACTTCTGGAACCTTCCCATGTCCACAGCGGACCCAGGTTTATGACTGAGGTGGGAGTGAACAAAGCCTTTAGAATCATCTTAGGAGTCTGTGGGTTGCAGAATCCACTCTACCTAGGTCAACCCAGGGAGATTTGCCGGAAGGAACCCGGGGCATCTCAGTAGACCTCTAGCCTCAGGCTCTGACTCTCTCAGGTCAAACTCCCCAGGAAGAGCCTCTGATTGGCTAAGCATGTGGTCACATGTCACCCACCAGCCAATCAGCTGTGGCTAGCCAGGCACGGTGGAGACCCACAAACATGGTCGCCAGGAAGAGCGCCCTCTTGGGTGGACAGGTATCCCGGAAGAGAGGTGAGTGGGCTGGGGGAAAGGGGTATACTCCAAATGTCTGTTATTACAGCAGTATTCCCTGCTTCAGGGAGCTGGACTTAGGATTTTGAAAAGGCTGGGAAAGTTTAGAAAAAGCCATACCTGAGGGGTGAACGGGGAAGTTGAAGAAGCTGCGGACAACATCCTCAGGGAGTTGCCTTCTTGGAAAAGTAAGCCCACTTCTCATGCGTCCCTTCCGCCCTCTGACCACGAGGGAGGTTCTCTTGGAGGACCCTTTAATTTTTCAGATTCATCACATTTGCAATGCCCGCCCAGACAAATGAGAGATTCTCTGGAGAGAATCAGGGACTCTCAGAGAGGGCCTCCAAGCCAGCTCAGCTGTCCTGTGTGGGGGATAAGTTTCTAGGCCACCACAGCCCCGGGTGTCCTAAGGCCGGGAGATCACAACCGCAGCCTCCTGCCGAGGACAGGAGCCCCGTCACAAGTCCATGTCCAAGTGGCAGAAACGGAGAGGTTAAGACCAGCAGAGAGGAACAGGAAGTAACTAGTGTCACTGCGGATGTTCCAAAGTCTCTCAGTACGGTTATCGAGTATGGGTTCAAATTAATCAAAGTCAGATCTAGCATTTATAATATGTTTTATGTTGTAAAGGATTTTTTACCTGTAAGAGTTTATTTCAGTTTCACAAAGGCTATTCTGAACACCCCTGGTTGCACATGAGGTGGCTTTAGGGAGGACACCAAGAAACATTTCTTACTTTATGTATTTATGTTTAAATGTATTTTTAAAGAAATAGCAAGCACATCAAACACATGACTTAGAGATAATTGCTTAAGTCAAGCCTGAAGTAGGTATTTAAATGAAAAAAAAAAAAAGAGGGAATGGAGTTGATTTAAATAAAATGTTAAATAATTATTCAGTCATTTTATGAGTAAAGGCAAAAATCGTGAAGGTAAGTGAGTGAGGTTCCGGGAGCGCCTGCCACAAGTTCTGGAGAACCCATGTGATGTGCCAGGTGGCAGATGGTGGAACGGAGAAAGAGCAGCAACAAGTATGTGCCTCAAATCACGCATGTACCAGCAGAGCCAGGGCAGACGTGCTGGATTTTCAACTCAGTTCCAAAGTCTTCTCACCCCCGTCAAACTAAGAACTCACCTGTTACTATAAAATGTGATTTTTGAAAACTCACCCCAATGTAGTATGTCTCAAGACTTCTTTAGAAACAGAGAAAATATAGTAAAATGTAATAATTATTTCTTTATTCTCATTTTTCTTTCTATAGCAGCAGTTCTCAACCAGGGCAGATTTTGTTCCCAGGGACTATTTGGCAACATCTGGGGACATTTTTGGTAGTCACGATTGGAGGGTGGGGAGGCATGTACTGGATGGAGGCCAGGGATACTGCTAAGCACAAGACAACCCCACGATAAAGAAGTGTTTGGCCCCAAATGTCACTGGTGCCCAAATTGAGAAACCGTGGTTTACAACCATCATGACCCATCTCATTCATAAAATCAAATCTCAGACTGAAGGATTAGAAGCTGTCTCCCTACTGCACTCCTGAAATTTGCCCGGAAATTAACATTTTGTTGGCTAAAAAATAGGAACTATTTTCTCATCAATAGCTGTCATATAATATCTCTAATAACAGCTAACATTTATAGAGCCCTCATGTTGTGCCAGATACTGGTCCAACAACTTTGCATGTCATTCTCACAACCACCCCATCAGGTAGGTACAGATGAGGAAGTGAGGCACAGAGGGGTTAAGCCACTTGCCTGAGGCTGCACAGCCTCTGCTTCACAGGCAGAATTTGACCGCAGGCAGTCTGGCTCCGGAGCCTGCGCTGTTATTCAAAACAGTATGTAGTCTCCTTTGTAAGATTATATATTTTCTATGGGACACACTTTAACGACTTTCATTATTAAATGGGAAAAAGAATGCCACACATAAGATTTTTATTTTTCCTGCGTTGGTCTTCATGAAGAAAGAGGACTCACCACTGTTTCCTATCATTCTCCTTTACTGCAGTGACTTCCCCTGTAATTTCCCTGTTTGGCCTTAATTTCCTTTTAGTCCTCGAGTGCCACGTAAACCAGGACTGGAAGAGTTCATGGAGAGGGCTTCTGTTCCGCTTCCCAGCCCCAGGACGGACCGTCGCTTGTTGGAGCGAGGCTTCCAGGCTTGTGCTCAGGGCCGTGCGAGTCTCAGGTTTGCTTCCAGGAGCTGCATTCAGCTGGCAGTTCTTACGTGCCAGGCACCGTGCAAACGCTTCACAGGCATCGCTGCTTTTCAGGCCCAGCTCTTTGGGGTACGTACTGTTTGTTTTTGTTTTTTATTAAGGTAAAATTCACATAACAAGATCCACCACTTTAACCATTTTAAAATGTACAATTTAGGGCTTTTAGTGCATTAAATAGTTGTGTAACTATTTAATTCCAGAACATTTTATCACCCCAAGAAGAAACCTCATATCCATTAAGAAGTCAGTGCCCTTTCCCCTGCTCCCTCTGTCCCTGATAGCCACGAATCTGCTTCTTATCTCTATGGATTTGCCTGTTCTAGACATTTCCTATAAATGGCTTTTTTCACATCGCACAATTATTTTCAAGGCTCAGCTATGCTGCAGCAGGGACCAATACTTCTCTTACTTTTACGACTAAATAATATTCTGCTGCATGGAGAGACCACATTGTGTTTATCCATCCATCAGTGGATGGATGTCTGGGTTGTTTCCACCTACTGGTTATTGTGAATAGCGCTGCTGTGAACCTTCGTGTACACGTTTTTATCGAACACCTGCTTTTAATTCTCTTGGATATATGTTTAAGAGTGAAATGGCTGGGTCGTATGGTAACTCTTTGTGAGATATGGTTTTATGCCCGCTTTACAGATGAGAAATCTGAGTCACAGTGTAACTTGCCCAAGATCACTCAGTGGTGAACGTCAGGGCTGGGATGGGAACCCAGCGACGGGGCCAACCCACTGGCCTCCTCTGTCTGCATAAGGAGGCTTGGGAGAAGTTGGAGATGGAGCTTATGGTACCGGCCCTCATTTATTTACTTTAACTTTTATAATTTCTTGGTTTAATTTTAGTTTATTATAAAAGCAATGTGTGCTCCTTGCAACATGCCAAGTGATGTTTAAAGCAAGTATATAAAAAAGACACGCAGTTAAAGGTCCACATGCTGTAAGCAGCTCTTACTTCTGAGGCTGTTTTTATCCTCAGTGAATTCGGAGATGGCACAGTGCTCCGATAGAGCGACGCTCAAGGTCGAATCGCTGTAACCTTGGGAAGGACAGACTGCCCAGCTGCGGTCAAAGGCTGTGCTGTTCCCAGGCAGGAGTGATGCGACTCCAAGGGCCCGAGTGGAGCCATCCTGGGAAGCTTTTGTTCCCTCCACAGCCACCGAGGCTTGGCCAACAGAACTGGTGACCCTGAGCCAATAGCATCAGCTTTTAGGTTAGGGCAACGCTGTCCAGCCTACGTGTGACGCTCAGGAAAACAGCTATTTTTTCTCTCATTTTTCAGCTGCAGAAGCTGAGGCTCTGATAGGGGCATTCACTTGCTAAATAGCAAGGAAGTGGCTGATCTGGGGGCTCAATCCAGTTCTTGCTGACCTTAAGCCCAGAGAGGTGTATTACTCTCCGCTTTTATCCCCGTTGTCACATTTGATTCACAGCAATCCTGGGTAGGTATTTTCATGGTCCCCATTTTGTAGGTAGGGAAACTGAGGCCCAGAGCCAAGGAGTGATCTAACTGGGGTCACTTGGCTAAAGATGGAGCCAGGCTTGAACTCAGATATCAGGTCTAAGGCTCTCTTTATTACAAGAAAGCATTCTCTGGCAATTTAGATGTTTAGTAAATGCATTTTGCATTTTTTTGCTTTTCATCCCAATGTTAAAAGTTTCTAGGCTTCTACCTTGATTAGCTCAATGAGCTTTGTTACCATACAGATGGGCCTTGGTTCAATCCCAGCTCTGGGTAAGTTGCTTAATAAGAAGTCTAACTAAAGAAATTAAGGCGTTTCTACTCCGTGGATAAAGAATGAAGAAACAGCCAACTTGTCTAAAGAGCTTAACTTCACCCAGAAACAGGGCAAAGTGCTTTCTATGTATTAACTGATTTCTCACAGCAACCCTTTGACCTATGTATGGTTTTTATTCCCATGTCATAAATGTGGCCACTGAGGCACAGAGAGGTTAAACAACTTGCCTGAGGTCACACAGCTGCCAATTGCCAAGGCTCTCATTTGCAGCCAAGCAGCTGGGCTCCAGAGCCTGTGCTCTCAGCTGCCTCAGCTTAGGATCGCTCTGAGGAACCATATCCACCAGCATGACACAAGCTACGAGTTCAGTTTAAAAAGTAGGCCACAAATCGGCATGGATGCCCCTGTTTATTTTAAATTTGAACTTAATACTACTTTTCTTTGAGTGCTGACTATGTGCTGCGTGCTAAGCATATTGTTTACCTTAATCCTCAAACAGCACTGCAAGTAAGGTACTGCCGTGGCCACGGGCAAATGCAGAATGAAAGACTCAGCAGGGTTGGGTGCCTTGGCTACCGTCCCACAGCCCTCAGATGGGAGCTGGGATTCTGAGACGCTCAGCCCCAGACTGCACGTGCGGGAATGTGCTTACTGGCCACACGGTCCACTTGTGGGAGCTTCTCCGTGGGCTCCGTGAAATGACGAGAGGGGCCCTGGCTGTAACTGTGACCTGTGGAAGGGTGGTGCGGCCGTGTCTAGCCTGGAGACTCACTCCACCCACCCTGGCCCACTGCTTTTGCAAGGACGCTTTTCAAAGTATTTAGCAGCCCACAGTTGGAGCCTGTGCTTGGTGTCCCCACTGGGTGGGTGCTGCTCCTTTAGTTGCTGCCCCAGGGGAGAGGCTGGGACAATGGGCAGCACCCAGAGGGCTCAAAGCAACTTTGCCAACTCACAGCTTTTCACCGCAGCTACAGTGAATACCAGCCCTGTCCTCCTGCCTGGAGAGGAGGCTGGTGCCAGGGTTCCCTGCATCCCCTGAGAAGCTGCCTCCAAGACCTGACTCCCACCCCCCACTCAAAGTGGGAAGACAGGATCTGGAAGATGTTGGGATCATGAGCAGCTGCAGAGAAGCGACAGGAGGGACACCCTGGGGACAGCTAGATGCCCACCCCTCCATGTGCAGGCCAGATGCAGGACAGGGGGCAGGAACCACATCAAAGCGGCCAGCACCAGGCCAGAGTGGGAGGGACTGGGCAAGTGTACCGCAGGGTGATAAAAACCCAAGCCCTGCAGGTCCAGGGCCAGCGGGGACAGCCGGATAGTGGCCTGGGCAGGCCCAGGTCCAAGGTGACGCTGAGAACTTGGGGGAACTCCAGCATCTCCAAGCCTGAGGGGCTGGCCAGCCGGGCCACAGCAGAGCAGCAGAGCCACCATCACAAGCAAGGGAGAGAGAGCCGCCACGCCACACACAGGGTAGAAGCACAGGCTCCGCACCCGGAGGGCCTGGGCTCAAATCCCACTCGACCAATCACCAGGATATTTAGCCTCTCTGGGCCTCAGTTTCCCCATCTATAAAAGGGAAGCAATAGTACAGGTTGTTGGGCGGCTGCAATGTGTGTAGCACAGTGCGTGGCACGTAGTGAGTGCTCCATAAATGCTATTCAAGTGCTGGGAGCAGCCCTCGGCTGTGATGGACAAAGGGGGTGGGTAAATATCTCGGCCTCTGTGCTGCTCTGAAGTGTTTGTCCTATAGGGTCCCCCAGAGTCGCCAGCAGAATGGCGGCTCAGCTCCCACAACTATGATCTGCCCCTGGACACATCCTTGTTGGCTTCCTCCCCTCCCTGTCTCGCTGGCCCACTCGCCTGCCTCCTGAACACACTCCTCATCCTCACATTGTGGCTCAGGACCAGCCGAGCTCACAGATGACTCGGACAGCTGCTGACAGCACCAGCTCTCGATGCCGCTGCTCAGGCCTCAGTTCAACTCCCACTCTGCCTCGTGCACCCGCAACCCTGGGCAAGCGAAGCCGTGTCTCTGAGCCGCTGTTCCTCATCTGTACAAGGCAGACTAAATGGCAGCCACCCGCTAGGCTATGTGTAAGGACTTAATATGTTCCGTAGGTCAAGTGTCCAGCACAGACCCTGGCACTCAACAAACGTGAAGAATTTTTATTCCAGTGGTCAGACCCTGGGGCAGCTCTGCAGGCGAGAGTGCTGTGCAGTCACTCAGGGCTCCATGCTTGGTTTCATGCTCTCTGATCGCTGTCTTGAAATCCTTAATGATTTTTGCATAAAGGGCCCTGCATTTGCATTTTGCACTGGGCCCTAAAATTATGCAGCTGGCCCCAGGGAGAGCTCTCTGGGCCGCAGCTTCTGTATCCGTCAGATGAGCGTGGGAACACGGTAACCCTCCCTGCAGGAGTGCCGTGGGGCAGAAGAGCGTGTGCCTGCGAAAGTGCTTTGCTAATAAAAAGACAGATAACCCAACGAAAACCTTGGCAAAGGGTCTGAGTGGATTCTGCTCCAGAGAAGATGTGCGAGTGGCCAACAGGCACGTGGAAAGATGCTCCCCATCGTCAGCGTCAGGGACGTGCCCATCAAGTCCACCACAGGACAGCAGTTCCTCCGGACTGCAGCGGCTGTCATCACAAAAGGACAGGAAATAGCCAGTGGTGGCAAGGACGTGGAGAAATCAGAATCCTCGTACGATGCCGGTGGGCATGTAAAGTGGTGTAGCCACTTTGGAAAACACTCTAGCAGTTCCTCAAGGAACAGAGTTACCAGTGAACCAGCAATTCTACTGCTAGGTAAATATCAAGAGAAACAAAAATGTATGTCCACCCAAAAACCTTGTGCACAGATATTTATAACAACAACATTATTCATAATGGCCGCAAAGTAGAAACAGCCCGGGTGCCCGCGAGCTGACGAAGGGCTGACCCAAACGTGGTCTGTCCACGCGGTGGAGTGCGGTCCAGTCGTGAGGAGGAAGCACTGACGCCACACGGACGGGCCTGGAGACACTGTGCTGACGGCATGTGAGATTCCATTTGTACGAAAGGTCTAGCATGGGAAAGGCCATGGACACAGGAAGTGGATTAGTGGTTGTAGGGGATGGCGGGTGAAGTAGGGAGAAATAGGAATGTCTTAGCTCAGGCTGATCTCACAAAATACCACCGACTGGGTGGCTTAAAAACAGGAGAAATTTATTTCTTACAGTTTTGTAGGCTGAGAAGTCCAAGGTCAGGCTGCCAGCAAGTTCAGATTCTAGTGAGGGCCGTCGTCTCCCTATATCCTCCCAAAGAGAGCGAGGGGTCTCTCCTAGCCTCGTTTGTGGGGGCATCCATCCCACCCAGTCACCTCCCAAAGGCCCTGCCTCCCAACACCATCTCATTGAGGGTAGGATTTCGACATACGAATTTTAGGGGGACACACACTCACTTGTAACAGGGAATAGTGCTCATGGATACAGGGTTTCTTTTGGGGGCAATGAACATGTTCTAAAAGTGATTGTGGTGCTGGCTCAGAACTCTGTGAATGTACAAAAATATTGACTGGCACACTTCCAGTGGGTGAGTTGTACCGTGTATGAATCATATCTCAACAAAGCTGCTGTATATAAAGAGAGCAGCTTTATATACGTTTAAATATATGTATTTAAACATGCACATGCTTTTATATAGCAGCATACACACACACACACACACACATATGTTTAAAAGTGCTTTGCAAACTCTAAAGTGCCAGACAATGGCTGTCATGGTGCCCCGATCACACATGTATGTACACACACGTATACACACACACACACACACACACACACACACACTCTCATGGTCCCGGCTGCCTGTGTGCCCGGCTTGGACTGCTGCCCCGTTGCATTCTCTGTGTTTATTCCTCATTCTTAGGAAAACACACTCGCTGCCAACTCCTGCAGGGAGAGGCCCCAAATAAACACACCAACCCGGAGGAGCCAAGGATCTGGCCGGGAGTCCTCCTTCCTGCTGCCTGCACTCCCTGCATTCTGGGGCACAAACAGGTCAGCAAGAGTCCCCAGTGGGGACGTGACATAGACTGTCCTCAGGGCAGAGTCTTCTTTCTGACTGAGCCAAGAGGCAAAGAGCCTTTTTGCTTTGGTTCAGGGTGCAGGTGACAGAGGACCAGGACGGTGGGGCCCAGGTGGGAGGCTTCCCAGGGCAGTCAACATTCAAATAACGTTGTTTTGACCCCTATGGAATGGTCTCCCCTCAACCTCTCTCCACCCCCTCACTCTCCCCCACCTCCACCCCCAGTGTTTGCGTGTGTCTCTCCCTGACTCCGATTCTCACCCCACAGCTGCAAGATGGCAGCTGTGCCTCCAGACATCACACCCAAGTTCCTGACAGGAAGGAAGGGTAGAAGGAAGATTAATCAATGCCTCAAAATATTTTTCCAGATATTTTTGACAGGAGCAAAAGCCTGACATGTATCTGAATGCTTCTTCTTTTACCTATGAACCCCTCAACCACCACCTCCAAAGAGGATTTTATATTTTACCTACTCAATTTTCTCCTCTCTTCTGTGCTCTACAAACAGCCCAGCCTGTTCCTAGGCTTTTGAGAATATAAGTGAGAGAATTAATGGATAGGGACAGAGGGACTAACTCAGGGCAGGGAGTTTTGGAAGTTCTGTCAGTTCTGGTCCTCTGGGCTCCCACCACGTCTGCTCTACTCCTCCCACATGGAATGCTTGATTCCTTCTATTCATTCACTCACTCCCATGCTTGTTCATTACTCCCTTCCTAATGTTAGCAAGAACCAAGCGGCCTTATCAGAGCCCTCATCAGCTGTGCCGTGATTGTCTTCTACTTGTCATTCTCCCCCACGAGACTGTGAGCTCCTGGGGTCCCTCAGGGCCAGGAGTCCCGTGTGTTGCGTGTTTGTCAGACATGCAGGGATGGGATGCAGGGACTGTGTCATGACGCTTCCCAGGGGAGATCCTGGCTGGGAAAAGCTCGACCAATCAGAAATCTCTGGATTACAGGAGATATTAATGAACCCACAAAGGGGGTTTTTCTAGGCTCAGTTGCTCACGGCCCAGAAAGCCAAATACCGAGATAACAAGGATTCTCAAGGAAGAAAGGCAATTTATTGCGGAGGACGTCAACTGGGTGCAAACTGCCTCCAATCCGCCTCCCTGACTGGTGGGTCAGCTGCTTTTCTAGTGGTGAAATGAATAATGCATGGAGTGAGTGAGCAAGACTACATGTTGGGTGGAGTGAAGGGCACGCAAGTGCAGTGGGGAGTCACACTGGCTCGTCCATCGCATGATCAAAAAATAGCGAATGAGCCCCACCCAGGGTGGGGATTTTAGTAGCATAATGAGCTGTGGGTTAATATTGGTCATTCTTTGGTCTTGTGCACAGGTGGGATGTGGGGAGTAGGTTGCTCAGCGGATCCTTGGGCACGATCTGTGATGGGGTGCCGCTTACCTTGTCTCCTCTGGACAAACAGGTGGTGCAAGGCCTTGCACTTATCTCATTGCCGCAAAGACGTTCCATTGTTTCTGAGGCGGGGGAAACTCAAAAGGGAACGGATCAGTGAAACAGAATGCAAAGTTCTGGTCAGCAAATCCTGCTGGCCTGGGAACTTGAAACAGAAGAGAGCTGCAATAGGGTGTTTTTGTTTAGAGAGATGGGGTTAATGAACATTCTGTCCACCTTTCTCCATGACCCCTTGAGGTTGGACGTCTTGCTGAGACACTGGGCCTGTCTCTCCACCACGGTCAAGACCCATGAACTTGATGGGCTCTGTCTTTAGCACCTGTAGCTCTTACAAAGCCTGGAGCATCACCTTGAGTGCTGGAGGCAGGTGGAGAGGCTCCTAGGAGACTGGCAGGCTCTGCCCTCGCCCAGGACCTGCTGGGCAAGCCTTCAGCTCGTCCTCCACTTGCTGCGGAGCGTGGATGTGCCGGTGCTGGGGAGAGGCAGGAGCGGGTTCAGTGGGCAGGCTTATGAACTGAATTTCAGTTAATTGTGGTCTCTGCTCTGGTTTGGCTGTGGTTTGCCCCCACCAAAACCCACCTTGGAATTTGTTCCCTGGTGTGGCAGTGTTGGGAGGTGAGTGGTTCTTGCTCTGGATTCATTCCCTTGCGAGTGGGTTGTTAAAAAGAGTCTGGCTTCCTGGGTTTCTCTTGCGCACTTTCTCTCTTTGATCTCATGGGGTCTCTTTGCTCAGGCTGCTTCTCCTCCCTCCCCAGCATGAGTGGAAGCATCCTGAGGCCCTCAGCAGATGCAGCTGCCCAGTCTTGAACTTTCCAGCCACCGGAGTCTTGAGTCAACCTCTTTTCTTTATAAATCACCCAGCCTCAGCCGTTCGGTGACGGCAATGCAAAATGGACTGATGGACTGGGACCATCTCACTTAGCTAAAGGCCTGCCCTGCCCTGTGCCTCCCATATCAGACCAGGTGCCCTCGGCAGAGTGGGGATAAGTCCCACTGGCACAGGGTCAGTTCGGTCCCTGAGGAGTATCAAAATAAACATGGTAATAATAAGAACAACAATAACACCAGGCATTGTGCACTATTATGTGTACATTATCATAATCTGCTAAGCACATATTTATTTTTCTTTTAATCTTTGCTCAACAGCTCTATGAAGTAGGTGCTATAATTGCACGCATTTTGCAGATGAGGAAACTGAGGCTCCAGGAGGCCAAACAGCCAATAAGTGGGTGGACCCAGGACCTAATCGCCAAGGCACAAACAAGGTGAAGAACCCCTCCTCTGCCACACCACCCTCCCCTGCCCTCCCGAGACTGCCTTGAACTGGGCATCCCCTCCCTCTTTGGGTGAATTAGTTTAGTCTAATGTGTGCCTGACTGCTAAGCTCAAGGCATCCTAAAGATATTTGCCTTTTTATTTAAAATGCTAGTTCATCCAAGTGCATGCTTCATTGGTAGACCGCAGAAAGGCATCAACCAAATAAATAAAAGGGCACCACCCAGCACTCCCCCTCACGGGCAGACCAGGGGGCTGAGAAAGGCCAGCCACCTCCCACCTCCCGCTGCAAGCCCCTCTGCAGCAGAGGCGGTGAGAACAACACCTCCAGCCCTGCCCTTGGTAGTGAGTAAGTCCTTCCAGGCTCTTCCATGGCAGCTGTTAATCTCCAGCCCTGACGACCAGCCTGCTCTCTGCACTTCCAGGTCTTGTTTGGACTGGAACAATTTAAAATGCTGTCTTATAATTATGGAGGTTGCGCGGGCGGGGGCTGCACCACCAGGAGGCCATTGGACTTGCACGTCTCCGCTGCAGCCAGCAATTTCAGTAATGATAGTCATGCACACCGTTTATCTTTGGGGTTTCCAGAAATATAGGGACTTTTCCAGACACTCACGGGTGTCTGACGTGAGTGATTCGGTCTGATCGTTTCTGAGGCTGCGAGGGTGCCCGCCCTCCCTGAGCGAGCTGGGGCACTTTCGGTGGCAGTTCAGGGAACACCAAGCGCAGACGGGTTCAGACAATCGGTGCAGCAAAGGAGACTCAGCCCTGAAGGCTGGAGAGAGTCTTCCCTGGCATGAGGGGTTTCCTGGGGTACAGGACTTTCCACTGTAAAGCCAGCGAGTCCTGGGCGAACCAGGTCGATGGGTCGCCCTACTCCCCCCAGTTTCTATGGAATTGAACATACGAATTTTTCTTTGTTCCATCCGGAACCCTTTCTTAAGAGGTAACAATTACGTTTTTAAACCTGAAGAACAATAGGAATGGAAGCGGAGACAACAGCAGGGGAAAGGTGCCCACACAATGCTGGAAGGTGGAAAGAAAGGAATGGGGACACCCCATAGTCCAGCAGAAAAGCTGACCCCTAAACAGTGTGGGCTGGGAGACAACAGGAAGCCCAGATCATCAGACTCTTAATCCTGTCCCCTCCCTGGAAGGAGGCGGGAGGACTCCCTTGCAGAGAGACTAACCTGAGACTCTCCAAAGCCAGCAAGGCTGATGCCAGCATAGTGACGGGCAGGGGACACTGCGGTAAAAACAGGACTCCTAAGTGCCAGTCGCTGTGGGGCGTGGGGAAGACCTTGCCCCTGTCTCCAGCACAGGGAGCCAGCTCCGCAGCACATGAGCAGAAAACCACAGCGTGTGGGGAGTAATAGACAATGCAGGGGAAGGAAATACACGTAAGTGAAAACAGAAAACATCCTTAATACCCTCACAGAAATAAAAGATTGAATTCATGAAACAAGAAGAAAATGCTGTTAAAACAGATCCTTCAGAGAAGCGAGAGTGCAGTCCTGTAGAACGGTACTGACGAAAGTCAGTAGAACAGTTGAAAGATAAGGGTGAAGAAATATCCCAACACTTAGCATAAAACACAGAAATAGGAAAGTAGAAGTAAGAGATAAGGAAATTAGAGGGTCCATTCTGGAATCCGACTTTAAACTAGTTGGCGTTTCAGACAGAGAAAACAGAAAGGAGGGGGAAATTATCATCCCGTTAAAATTTTTCAGAAAACTGGAGAGAAAAGATACTACATGTTTTTGTGAGGAGCAAAGGCCCCTGTCCCCATAAAGGTTCACTGAAAAATCACTGACATGAGGCAGATTGATTAATAGGAGGAAAAGGATACAAATTTATTTTAACACGTATACACGGGAGCTCTCAGAAGGAAAATGCAAAGATACAGGGAAATTGTCCATCTTTATGCTTAGGTTCAACCAGGTGTGGACGGCTGTGCAGAAAAGGCTACGATCTGATGCCAACAGGCCGAGGGAGGGAACCCGCCAGGCTCTGTCTCGATTGCGCTTGTCCCCTGTGGGCGCCACCTCCTGCCGGGTGTGGGTGGGGCCCTTTCTGGAGTGGGGGTCTTGCAGTCAAACAGGTAGGACAGATAATTACTTTATGGCCAGTTTTAAATTATTATTTAGAAAAATTTTAGGTTTTATGGCTGGCTTTCAGGAAAAGGGGTTCTGGCTTTTATGACCAGCCTTGGGAAAGAGGGGTCTGGTATCCGCAGCCTCCGAGAAGAGGGGGACTGAGAGGCAGGAGGACAAGGGAAGGTCAGAGAAGAACTCTTGCTTCGGAGGCCTTCGTTTTGGGGCGCTATTTCCTAGGGCCCATCATTTTCAAAGAGAAAGAAGGGGGGAGTTCATATACAAATGAACAGAATTCAGAATAGCCTCGAACTTCTTAACAGCAACACTGGCCATATTGCAGCTATGAAGAGCCCGGGGCCAGCCCCTGTTCGCCTTCAGACGTCTGGAGGAAAATGACTCTCAAACTAGAATTGGGTCAACCAAGTGTGAGATAAAAGAATGGCATTTTCTTATTTTTAAAAGTTTCAAAAAGTTGCCTCCCACGTATCTCAGTCCAGACATCTCCTGGAGAAGTTGCTCTAGTGACACGGCGGGGTGAACCACGAAAGAGGAAGGCCCAGGGCCCAGGAATGGGCGCCCATCACAGGAGGGAAGTGTCAGCAGGTTTCATGGTGGTTGAGGGGAAGTCCCAATGGTGTGTCAGGCCTGGCAGCCACTGAGACAGAACCGGAACTGGAGGAACAAATTAAAAGCCAAAACAAAAAGAAAATCGCCCCCTAGATTCCCTGATGTGTTTGTGCTGAGAAAAGTTCCAGAGCTCTTTTGCAGAGCTGGGGAAAGACATAATGGTGGATATGAAGAAAATTAAGCAGATTATTTCCCAAAGGCAGTTATAAACACCAGGAAAAACAAAAGGCTGCACAAGAAAGGAAATGATGCCACAAAATACTACATGGTGTAAAGGTAAACAACATTTATATGGCTGTAATTGTGTAAACACTGAAAATTCACTTTACCGAAAATACGATCAATATGCCAAAAGGATGTGGGAGGAGACGTCTACGTGTGGAGGCGGCGCAGAGTTTTCAATCCTCATTTCCCATGAGAGGGCAATGACTGTCTTAGTCTTTTTGGGTTGCTATAACAGAATGCCCCAGACTTGGTGACTTACAAACAACAGAAATTTGTTGCTCACAGTTCTGGAGGCTGGGAAGTCTGAGATCAAGTTGCTGGCAGATTCTGTGTCTGGTGAAGTCCTGCTTTCTGGTTTGCAGACAGGGCGTCTTTGCTGCATCCCCACAGGATGGTTGGGGCAGGGGCCTCACTGGGCCTCTTTAATATGGGCACTAATCCCACTCATCAGGGCTCTGCCCTCATGACCAGTCACCTCCCAGGGACGCCCACCTCCTAATACCATCACCTTGAGGGCTAAGATTTCGACATACGAATTTTGGGGAGGCATGGACATTTAGACCATAGCAAGGGATAATGTCTACAGCAGGAAATCAAGAAAGAGCAGTATGAGCAAGGTATTTAGAAATACAGAGGTATATACATGAGAAGAAAGAGATAAAAGGATAAAAAGTAGTTTCCTTGGGAGGACACCAGGGCACAGATGTAAAGGGTCCAGCCGGTGCCCAGTACAATAAATTTCAAAGTGGTGGTGACAGATCGGTGTCTTCGCTGCAAGTAGGAGCCAGGGTAGAACACAGCTGCTTTTCATTATCAACCTTGTATTAGAGCTTAACTTTTTATTTACCTTTATACACACAGAAATTAAATTTTAAAAGTAACAAAAGGAGAGTTTTCTGTGGGGAAAAAAAAGCAACAGAAGGAATTCATTGGCATTCACACCTGAAAAGCCCGGGGCGGCTGGCTTTCAGGCGCAGTCGGATTCAGCCCCTCAAACGAAGTTACCAAGAACCAGGATGGCCAACTTGGCCTCCTGTGCCTGGGACTCTCGGTGTTGGCACTGAAATTCCCACATCCTGAGAAAACACATCAGTCCCGGGCAAACCAGGACAGTCAGTCACCCTTCAAGGGCCCAGTCTCCCCTTTTCCTGATCCGCCTTCCACGGGTCAGCAGTGTTGTGCTCAGATCCCACAAGGTGGCCCCGGATAGCATTTGTGTAATTGTCCCATCCCAGGTACCTGCCACCATTGACTTCTCTGCTCCTTTCAAAAAGCACCTTGCTCCAATTTTATTTTTAATCCTGCCATTTTTAATGTTTAAGTTTTTTGTTAGGCCTCCTACAAAACCTTTTTTTTTTTTTTTGGAAGCAGGCCACCTATCAATCCTAAATAAATAAATGCAACAGTCTCCTTTCCACAGCTGTCTTGGCAAGAGCAGAGTTCAAGGCAAAGCTGGCAGGCTCCTCGCTCAGTTGGGACTGCCAGAGCAAAGTGAATTTTTTAGCATAAATTATCAGGATTGCTCATCTAGAGTGGCCAGAGGGCAGGACAGCTGCCTATCCTCCTCTTCGTGCTGCGCTCAGTCAGTTACCAGTAAAGTCACTTGTTTTTATTTTATTTCATCCACATACAGGTTTGGGCAAGAACCTGCCTGGACTCCAGTTCAAGTTCTCAGACCGTGGACCCCACGTTTGTGATGCTCAAGCCTCCAGCAGAAGCCAAGAGGAAGAAGAAACCACCGGTGGTCGCGAGAGTAGAGTCCAGGTCCTCCCTCACCTGGGCAGGGGACCAATGCACGGGCAGAGTCGTGCAGGAGTGAGGAGCCGGGCTGGGAGAAGAGCAAACCTGGGGTCAGACCGTGCTCCTAGCTGTGAGGCCTGGCTAGTCACTCACTCTCTGGGCCAATATCCTGTCCTAAGGCATCTCTCAGCCCACCCAGTACCTTCGTGTGAGGAGGGAGATGCGGGCCTTCTGCATGGATGTGACCCCTACACAGCCTGGGGTGCATTTGGGCCGGATTTCTGCCCCCACTGCTAGCTGGAGCCAACAGCAGCCTCTCCGCTTACAGGCAGGGCTGGGGGATGGATGGAAATGCTCGACAGGACCTGGACCACGCGTGGCAGGTCTGCGAGGCACAGCAGCCACACGTCGCAGACAGCTTGTCCCTTTTCTGTCTCTAGTCCCCGCTGTGACCCTCAATAGTGGCGTATGATAGGGAAGCCTTCCCAAAATGAATTCAAGCAGAAAATTCAAAATTCAGTGGAATAACTCACCAGAATATGTAAATTGAAAAAGAAAGATAGCATCAAGTGTTGGCGAGGACGTGGAGCGCATGGGACAGGTCCCACACGCTGTGGGGAGGGGTGCAAAATGGTCCCACTGCCTTGGAAAACAGCACAGTGGAGTCGACCCAAGTGGTGGCTCACACATCCTACGGCTCAGCCATGCTCCCTCATTCCTGGGGTCGGAGCCGACAGAAGCACACGCATGTGTTCACCGACAGACGTGTGCAGTAAGCTCACACCATGTCCATACAGTATTTTCTCCTTAGCCAGAAACTAGAATCACCAAATGCCCGTCACCAGTGGAGTGGAGAGACTAATGTGCTACGTTCACTTAAAGGAATATTATACAGGAACAAAACTGAATCAACTATGGCTACACACAGCACTAAGGATAAACAAGCTTCCCAAACGGAGCACTGAGAAAAAGAAGCCAGTCACAACAGCATATGTTATGTTAGTTTGTTTACATAACTTTCTAAAACAGGCAAAACCAAACTACAGAGCGGGAATTCGGGGTAGTGGTTACCGTTGGCAGGAAGGGGGTGACGGCCAGTGGGGCACAAGACGGCCACTGGGCACCGCAATGCGGCTTTTTGATCTATTCCAGGTGCAGAGTGTTCACTCATGAATATTCATTCTGATAATTTTGTGTCCTTTTGCATGGGTTTCATACTTCAATAGAAAACTAAAAATAAACACAATCACATAAACAGTATCTGGTTTCCCCTGTGAACAAGGGGCTGTGGGACTGGGTTGATGGTGACTTCCCTTGTCACTCTGGTCTTAGCTGAAATGTCACCTTCTCAGAGGAGCTGTCCCTGAAAACCTGTCCCAAAGCAGCCACCAAAGTCACCACCTCCTCTGCAATTCTGCGCGATAGCGTCATCACTGCTGCCAGAGTCTCTTCTGCAATGGTTCCTCGGGTGGTGCATTGTCCCGTGCTTGCTTGGTTCTGTTTGTGGTTGTGTCTTGTCTGTCTTGCCTCCCAGACTGTGAGCCTTAAGAGCGGGACCTTGTCTGTCTGTCTTATGTCCTGTTTCTAGAACGGTCCCTGGCACAGAGTAAAAGCGAAGTGAGTGCTTGTGAGTGTGACGCTGCCAGGACTGGTCACACAGTGATCAACAGAGCAGAGGCTGGAAGTATGTGTGTCCACGTCAGCTCTGGGGCCAGCACTC
>CM052436.1:204549610-204605516 GCA_028533085.1 Varecia variegata
GGAAGCACACAAGCCTAGAACATAGATATGACAGCTGGTGCTCCAGCAGCCATCTTGGGCTGTGAGGTGGCTTGTGAGGATGGAAGCCGTGGATTAAGACAGCAGAGCAGAAAGACAGGTGCCTAGATCCTCCACGGCACAGTAGAACAACTATGCTGACCGTGGATGGCCGACCTTCAGCCTTCTTTTAAATGAGAGAGAAACTTTTATCTTCTTTAAGCCACTATTATTTGGGGTTTTCTGTTATATGCAGCTGATCTGAAATATCCCACATAAGGGTAGGCACCACACCCATCACTCAGATGAGGAAACCGAGGCACAGAGAGGGGAGTAAGGTGCTCGAGGTGGATGACCAACAGCTAACTAAGAGACTGTGCTGCAGCCGTCCTGGGCCCCTCTGCCCAGCACGTACTGCCTCTTGCTCTGTGGCACGAGGATTCTCCTCCAACCCAGATAAATATTTGTAAGAGGGTGGCAGATGTCTTCCCCAGGGAAGCGAGTGTTTGTCCTCTCAGCCGCCTCCACGCGTGAACCTAACTGGGTGCCCCTTCCGCTCCAAACACCGAGTGTAAGGACTTGGACGCTCTCCCCAGCGCAGAGGAGGAGCAGCTTGACTGGCGCAAGACGGGATTGAAACGCTCCTTCCTCCTTGAAACCCTCCTCATGCCCCCAGCCCCGGCCCCGCCATCTTGTCTTCTCTTGGTCTCCACGTGTCCTACGGCCCCCATTGCACTTTAGATGAAGCTCAAAGTCCCTGTGTGGCCCTCCAAGTCATGCACAGCCAGCCTCCCCTTCCCTCGCGGACTTCCTTCCTGCCTGACTCACCTGCTCCCGCCCACGGCCTTGCCAGGGTCCCTCCAACTGCCGAGCAGGCCCACCTCAGGGCCTTTGCACATGCTCGTCCCTCGGGCAGAAATGCTCTGCCGTTCTCACCAGCCCACTGCACCCTTCACTCAGGTCTCAGCTGAAGGGGCCTCCTCGGAGCCCTCCTTGGGCACCCTGCCCACCCCTCCTCTGCTCGCTGTGGCTTCTTGACACCCATCACCGCTTGGCATCAAGTGGCTCAGGATCAGGCCTGGCTTCTCTGTTAAACGCAGTAGAAGCAGTGCCTGGGATGGGGGTGGGGGTTCCATGGTACTTTTAAGGGCTCACAAAAATATTTTAATGTCTTTTAAAATCAGAAGGAAAGAAATGAATCTCATTCATCCTGGCTTATGTTCATTTTTACACCCACGATGTCATAAAATAGAAATTGTATTATTTTTATGGAGGCGGTGGTGGCCAGGGCAGTCCGGTGTGGTGCTGGTTACCGCTTGTTCACTGTGTTCGCCCGAATGGAGGCTTCCCTGCGCCCACCGCCCGCTGCAGTGCCCGGCGCCCAGTGGACGCGGGATAAGTGAGTGAATTAGTGAATGAGTGAATGGACAGTGAGTGAATGAGTGAATGGACGATGAACACTCTGGCCAAAGAGGAAGGATGTGTTGCTCTCAGAGCAACCGCTTGCCCCTAGAAAAGGCATCATGGTTTGGCATCCCCGAGTCACTGTGGTCATCCTGATTTATGGCTGGCCTGCTCCTTGAGGATGAACCGTGGCCTGGAGCTCCTGCCCCGCTGCCAGCCCAGCCCACAGAGCGCAGCACAAGGGGTGCACGGGCGGAGTTGGGGGCAAGGGAGGATGGGCTCCTGCAGCACTTGCTGCAGCCAGGGTCCTTCCAGAGCTCACACTGCCTGGAGAGGACAGCTGCAGTGACATCAGCTAGGGACAGTGTGAGGACCAGCCGTGGCTGGACAGGGAAGCTCTGTGAGGCCCCAGAACCCCCTGGTGGGAAAGGGAGACAGGGCCTTGGGACAGTGACATGTAAGCTTGTCGTAGTGGGTTGAATGGTGGCCCCCAAAAGATCTGTCCTCGTCCTAATCCCTGGAGCTGTGAATGGGACCTTCCTTAGAAAAAGGGTCTTTGCAGACCTGATTAAGGCTCTAGGGATGAGTAGTCATCTTGGGTTATCTGGATTCTAAACCCAATGACAAGGAGACCTAGAGAAGGCTGCGTGTTGACAGAGGCAGAGACTGGGGTGATGGAGCCACAAGCCCAGGAAAGCCTGGAGCCACTAGAGTCTAGAGAGGCCAGGAAGGACCCTCCCCTGGAGCCTCCAGAGGGAGCGCAGCCCTGCCGACACCTTGATTTTGGACCTCTCTCCTCTGGACCTGTGAGAATGAATTTCTGCCGTGTTAAGCCACCAGAGTGTGGTGCTTTGCTATGGCAGCTCCGGGAAACTCACACACTCACCTTCTCCAAAGGATCCAAACAAAGGGCAGGATCAAAACATATATGGGAGAGTCTCTGCTGCAGACAGCCCCAGTGGCCACGGCCACCCTCCCAGCCAGGTCCGCACACCGCTGTCACCAGGTGGTGGAGGCGGAGGCAGAGGAAAAGGTCTACGAGTGCACGCAGTGTGCGGTGCGGCAGGTTAGGCCATCAGCCCCGCCACAGAGAAGCTAAAAGTTAGCCGCTAGGCTCACGGATGAAGCCCGCAGGCTCTGTGGAAGGAGGGAGACCACGCCCTGAGCACGCGGGCCTGGGGAAGGTCACCGGGAGGGTCGGAGCTGGGGGCCGGGGAGCCTGTTCCACCTGAGCCCCAGGAGACTCCAGCTCAGGTGAGCCTGGGGTTGAGCCCAGGCTTAGGGGTTCACGTTCCAGTTCCAGTAACTAGTAGCTGGGCGACTTTGAGGAAGTTCCTTCACCTGTCTGTGCCAAACAGTGGGCAGGACGGGGAGGACAGGCAAGAAAATGCCCCAATGGAAAAATGAGCAAAAGAGGCAGAAACCAGGGGTGGGGAAAGATGAAGGCAAAAGGTGAGGCCATGCATGGCACTGTAACCACAAACACACGCGCCTTACGGGGCCTGCCCGGGGCGGAGCATGGGGGACGTGGGCCAGAGAATGTTCCCCTTGAAGTGCCTAGTTCTCCCAGTCCAGCTTTTACTTTGCTACTCTTAAGAGGAACATGGGTGCAAATAAATAGGTATCTACGATTTTAAAAGCAGGAAGTGACATTTTCCCCTTTGTCTAAGACAATAGGGAGCAGTGGAGACTGCGGCATCGGCTGCCTGTCTGCTATAGCCCTGCAGGGACAGGGCCCACAGTGGCCAGGCCTGCCAATTTCTCAAGGGAAGCCAGATTTGGGATGGTTTTTGTTCAGCCCAATCTTTTGATTTTTGAAAACATGTTGGCAATGAATTTGCATTTTAAAAAATTAATATAAACACCAAGCAGGGGAATAAGACATGTCTTCAGGCCACATCTGGACCTCCGGTTTGTGGCTCTGGTCTTCAGCCTGGAAAACAGAACAAAAGCTAAACTGTGCATCAGGACAATGACAGGAGGGTTTGGAAATCACAGGGGCTGGAACTTGTTAGGAGCGGCCGCTTCATTTGAGGCCACAGGCGAAGAGGGAGCAGGCTGACCAGCGCTGGGCCGGATTCTAACAGCAGCCATCAGGGGACCTCAGCGATCACTTCAAAGTGAAAAGGAACCCAAAGTGCTGCTCCAGACTGCACCGCTGAGCACAGCTGCCAGCACGGCATGGCACTGGGCCCCAGTCCCTTCGCCAGGCCTGCTGTGGCCATCGACGTCCATGTCCAGAGCTGGGCTCCTGCCGCAGTCCCCAGCTGCCCAAATCGTTTGCACTGGACAATGTTGGCTCTGGGGGCTGGCGCTGCTTTCAAGTTTGGGTGTGCACCACCCGCCCTTTTCTCTCTTGTGCCTCTGTTTTATTGGGATGACTAAATCTTTCAACTATGTTAGCAGTAAACACAGCTAATTTACCCCCTGCCTCTTTGAAACAGCTGCTGACAGCTGCACTGTAATTCAATCAAGGATCTTTGTAGTGGAGCCTACCAAGTTCATGTGGTTGTTTGAGTCCATCTCTCCTGCCTGGAGCCCCAAACAGCTGCACCAAACATTGACGCGCCCGTTTCTCTCCGGGGCCCGGATGATAAACAGCGTGTTCATGGTGGAGGCGAAGGCTGGGGGTTCTTAGCAGGCTGAGAGAACCTCAATGTCCAGGCGTGGAGAGAAAAAAAAACAGCACACACAGGCCCAAGAACCAGAACCAAATGTCTCCTTTTATTGCAAAGTCAAACCCTTTTTATTTTGTCTATTTATACAGAATTTTCACTAAGGACTGCTCTATGCAACAGCCAGGGTACATTGGTCTAACCAATAATAAATAGTCTTAAATAAGAAAACAAACAGGTCAAAGGACAGCAAGCTCATTGTCCTGGACAAGGGATTAAAGGAGGGTTTAAAAAAGGCTTCAGATGGAAATAAATAATTTCTTTGTTTTGTAACAACTATTTACATGTTTAAATGTACAAATGATGCTAACCAGAGGCTGGTTGGGTCATTAAGTGGTAAGAAAACTTGCACCAAGAAGGAGTCCCACCAAAAAAACCCAGATCTGCCAACAAATGAAACAAAATATAATAAAAAATATGTACCCAGTGACTAGGCAGAGTAAAGGCTGCAGCCCAAGCTACCGAACAAGAAAAAAATAAAAGAAAAGAAAAACAGAGCCCCAGTGTTTCCAGGAACCAACTTAGTCAAGACAGAGAAACATTTCCCCACTAGACTGGATTCCGCATGGACACAAGCCTTCATGGATAACCTTGTTCTTTTTGCGGGTGCAGGAAATATTCACAAACAGCCCAGCCCTCCCCAAGGCCTTGTGTTTGCAGCCGCGGGCTGGGTGCACACCACATCTGGGACCCACTGGCCAACACAAGGGGGGCTTGTCCCAACAACCTGGTCAGAAACACCACCTCCGAGTCAGGATGCTTGGTTAGGATGTCACCCTCGACACAGCTTCTAGATGGCTCCCTTTGCCATTCGAGTCCAGCACACCCTGCACCCATCAGCCCTCCCACTATGCCGTCTCTCCCTTACTTCAAGGAGCCAGTTTGTCTGCAGAGCCTGTAACAGGGATCTACGCCTTGCCAGAACCCGGCTTCAGAACGCTTCGACAGCCGAAGGACGGGGGCTCCACTCAGAGGACACGCGGAGACCCTGCTCCCCCCTCCTCACTGAGAACCAGCCTTACTGGGGCCCCTCAGCATCAGGGTCCCGCTGCAAGTTCCATCTGCTTGCTGTCCTGGTCCCCTGCACAATTACACATGCTCTCCCACCATGGCAGGCTGGAAAGCCAATCTCGAATGTCTGCCGGTGTTTCACGCGCCTACTTTAATTTCGGCCACCGCACACCCAGCTGGATGATGGAACACATTTTTCCTTCAAGGTCAACACCCTGCCCTCCTCCTCTGAGCAAACATCTGCCCTTTCTCTTCCCCCCCAGATCTCGGAGCTGGGCGAGGCTCGGTAAACAGTGGGCCTCTGCAAGCCTCAGAACGAAACCTGAAACACGCCACCCTCCGCGGGACACGGCTTCTGTTTGTGAATCAGAATAAACCAAGACATGGGGATAAACTGTTTAGGAAAATATATCTGTAACATCCTAACCATTGTCATCCATTCGTTTTATTGTGACATTTATTACAGGAACTTCCGCGTCAGTTTTCTTTCTGCACAGACACAAATGTGCCCACCCCTCGCCACGCCCCCTTCCCCTGCTGCCGGGTGGCCCGGCCGGCTGGCGGGCGGGCGGGCGCTCATAATTACCCCTGGAAACGGGTGCGGGCACGGCCCAGACGTCACAGCCAGTGACCCTGGCCAGGCAATTTTTCTTCCTAGATGTTCTTTCTTGCTAGGTTTTGCCTGAAGCAGCGTGTAGGATCTTGTCGATGGGATGCCGCCGCCCAAAAACCGATCAAAAGCCATTTGCCGCTCAAATTCCTTCATACTCTTACACCTTTACAGCTGGGGCGGGGGAAGGGAAAGTCTCACGTAAGGCAGATGGTCTGCGGGCTCCCCGCCACGGTGGGCGGTGGCAGATCCAGGAAACACATAGCCCCGCAGGGTCTGGTTTCCAGGAGGGGCTAGTGGCAGCCACAGGCCCGGACCACCATGTTCCTGTACTTTTTCAGGATGACGTTGGAGCTGTCATCGAAGTAGAGGACAGAGATGGCGTTGAGCTGCGTGGGAGCACAGCAGGGCTTGGGCACTGTCTCTGGGTTGATGAAGTGGACCTGGAACACACACGAAAACACTGACAGTGGTGACAGGCAGCGAGGCCCCGTGGTCCAGCCTCCGTGTTCGTACAGGGAACATTTACCGCCTGGGGGACCGCAGATGGCCTTCGCCAAGTAAGCCCTTGACATGTACAACTCGGTTCTAGACGCTCCCTGTTTTACAGACGAGGGAACCAAAGTAGAGTCTTCCGAGCACACAGCTGGTGAGGAAGGGGCCAGATCAGACATTTGGGGCCAGATAATTCCTGGCCCCTCGGATCTTACACAAAGGGACAAAATCCCTAATTCTTACCACTGCCGTTGCTGGTAATAGAGTACTAATCCTAACCTCGGAGTGTCACCCTCCTGTGCTGGGCACGGTAATCTTTTTCACACCGAATCTCCCCCGTGACCCCACAGTTTAACTTGAAATAGCCCCCATGGGCCCCCCCAACCCCCTAGTCCATCCCACCAGCCTGTTGGCCTCTTCTCAGCGCTCTCTCCCCTGCTCTGAACTTCTCGTCTGTTTACTTGATTGTTTCACTCACTGGGAAATGAAGCCCTGAGGCCAAGGACACATCTGTGCTGTCCCTGCAGTGTCCCCGGCTCCCAGTGTAGATGCTCAGTCAACACAATAAACACCCGTGAATGACTGAACCAGGAAGTTCAAGGCCAGGAGGGGAAGATGGGAGCTCTGCAAGGGCCATGGGACAAGCTCGCAAGCCCGCCTGCCCCAGGGGAACAGGTGGCGCTGGGGCCACAGTGGGGGGCAGGCCTGAGGATGACTCTCGGACTCACCCTGACAGCCCAGGACAACAGCTCCCAGGCGAGGCCAGGCCAGGGCCCATGCTTTGATAGGTATAGTAACGAGCGCCCGCCACACTTGTAGGAGCCCATGAAACTGTTTCAATTACTTTTAAAATTACAAGAAATCAATGAACTTCAGAGTCGAAGACTGTATTTATACCAATGTAGTCATAAAATATAATTCTTGATTTTTCTTTTTAATGGAGCAAGGGGCCCACAAAAGCCATGATGTGACCTGGGGCAGAGATCTACTCAGGCCCCGGCCTGGAGGATCTGGTGCCCCCGCAGCCCAGCCCCCTGGTTGGCCACACCCCGCGACGGCGTGACACCCACCAGTGTCTGCACGATGGCGTGGTTGGTGGCGTTCATGTAGGAGTTCAGAGGGAAGGCGCACTCTCCCTCGCAGTAGTAGGCCGCGTAGCCTTCGGGCGCAATGATCCAGTCCTGCGGGAGGGAGGAGAGCAGGGAGTGGCCCGGGAGTGCCCACAACCACACGGAAAGCCTGGGCCACTGGCCAGATGCCACCATACTAGGCCGTGTCCCAAGGTCAAAGGCTCGCACTGTGCCCTCCTGAGCAGCGGGGGTGAGCAGGGGCGGGAGGAATGGGCGGCAGCGGGAAAAAGGAGGGAAAGACGCCAGGGCTGGGCCGAGCCCAGAATGGACACACCCAGGGCTGCATCTCCTAGACAGATGGTGACACATCAGGGAGGCTCAGGTGTGCCAGTGGCTGGCCCTGGCATCAGCTATGCCCCACGAGGTGGCAATGCATTGGCGGTTTGCCTTAAACAAACCCTCCATGCCTCAGTGCTCCCACCCGCCAGAGAGGCTAGTGACCCACAGTGGCGCAGGGCGAGAGCTCAGTGCAGTGCAGGCTGCCTCACATGGCACCTGGCGCGCCCATGCTGCTCAGTAAGGCACCGCGTGCCAGCCATACCCGCCTCTCCCACAGAGTTGTTCCAGCAGTTGATACACTCCTCAGTGACTCTTAAGTGCATGGAATCTTCCAGCAGAGGTCCCTGGGGTTTGGGTTCTGTTCCAGCACCCAATGCCAGCTCTGTCTAGCACCCTTTCGAAGGTGGGGGTGGCTGTTGGACCCGAGGACAGGCTCCCAGGAGGGCTCCAAGCTGGCTGCGGGCACAAGGGCCCCCCGCGTACCTGGACATGACGCCCAGGGAGGAATCTGGACTTCCCACTGAACCATAAGCTCCCAGCAGGCAGGAAACACCACCTCTTGCCCTGATGACCTTACGACAATGCCCTGCCCAAGGATATGTGGGCTCCGTGGGGCAGTCGCACTGTGATGTTCGTGCTGCATCTCCAGTGCCCAGAGCAGGGCCCAGACGCCACAGAGGCTCCAGAACCGCTGCCGAGTGAGAACCCCTCCAGGGCTCGCAGCAGATGCTCCGTGGAGCGCACGACCCTCGCTGCTCACCCAGGACTTGTCCCCTGTCTGCCCTTGGCCTCACTTCATCCAAATGGCTCTCATTCCTAAAACAGGGACCCACCCCGAAACAGCTGGCTGGTTCAGGAACAAGCACCTGACCCACGCTGAGCCCATCAGTCCCTCCCTGGGAATCTGAATGGGGGCAGACGGCAGAGGGGGAGACGGCTCCCCAGGCGGCTGGGGTCTAACTCATGGCGGCCACGTGGGAGAAGCAGCCAAGACAGGGACCATGCTCCAGTTCAGTGTTGGGTTCCTGGTTCCAGTTTGAGTCTCTGCCACTTTTCTGCTCTTGGCCTTTACAAGATCCACCCTCCCCCGCCGCGCCCCGTGTCCTTAACCCGAGTCCCTTTCCCACTGACACCTGGAGCCTTAACTGGCAGAGATGAGAAACACGCTCAGGGCACGTACGGAGCACACTCCTGCTGCCCCAGGGCCACGCTGGAGGCCCCAGGGCCACGCTGGAGGCCCCGGCGCCCAGGACGGACCGGCAGCCCTTACCTGCCAGCCCAGGTCGCGGAAGCTGACGTACAGCTCGTGCTTCTTGCAGGCCTGCCTCTGGTCGCTGCTGCTGTTCTCTGAGGTGACGAGGAAGGGAGGCAGCAGAACCGGGGAGGAAAAAGAAACACACGTGAAATCCCTCGGTCTAAGGCGGCGGCGTGAGCGACAGCCACATGCAGAGGCTGAGGGCGAATCTGCCAGCACAAAAGCCAGTTCAAGGACCTGCAGTCTTAAAATTTTCACTTCCACCCCCAGCAAAGGGCCCCAGGAAGGGGGGTGCCAATGCCCCCATCCCGCTCTCACAGTCTTAGCCCACAGCACTTTCTGGATCCTTCTGTAGACACTGGTGTCTTTCGTACGCATGTGTTGTTGACATGCTGACAGCTGCCTTGATGCCACAGGGGACCAGGCCCAGGCACATCCCACAGGGCTGGCTGCGCGAGCCCCGCTCAGAGGGACCTGCTTCTGCAACCTCGCCCTGTGAGGCTGGCCCCGCTGCAGGGGCTGGGGGCGCAGACAGGCCCTGGGACAAAGCCCCCGTCGTCACCGCCAGGAGGAAACAAGAGGGCAGAAAGTCAAATCCCACTGACCTTCCAGAAAAACATACTTCTGAGGTTTCTTTGAAGAGAGAAAATTATGCACTGGGGTTTTCCAGAAGTATGTGAGTTTGTAAGCATTTGGGTCAGGGACTGAGCGCTTGTAAACACTGCAGAAATCTGTCTGTCTGTCTCACACCCACACACTGTACCTCTTCCCTCCACTCTGCAGCTACAGGGACTGTTTTCTTCCTACCCATGACCTGTCTTCCCTCCACCCAGCACCCTCCAGGGCTCCCTGTCACCCTCAGAATGGCACCCTGTATGGCTCTGACTCCTGCACAGTCAACCGCCAAGCCCCAGTCAGGCCAGCCTTTGTTCTGTCCAGCCCATGCCCACCTCAGGGCCTTTGCACTTGCTGTTTCCACCACCTTTGTTGTGTCTGGCTCCTCTGTGAAATTCACTTCCTCAAAGAGGCCTTGTGGAGTCACCATTGGGTCCCCAGAGCCTTGTGCCCACTCATCCTTGTGGAGTGAACACACAGGCACATGAACAGAGGTGGGGTCAGTGCTGTGGCTTCTGTCCACTCCTCTAACGTCCTCATGGCCTCAGTGTCCCGGGAGGTAATAAAGACCAGTGGATGAGGTGAGGGGGAGAGTGGAGAGGAAGGGCCCGGAAGGTGACCTGGGGCTTGTCCTGCTCAACTGACCTGCGCTGGGGCTTCTGGGAGCCTCCTGTTCCCATCAGCTCACTCAGACAGGCCTGGGGGTGGCCCTCTGGGTGACTCTGGTGCAGAACCCTCATGGCAACTGCATGCCCTCCCAGGGACGGGTTTGGAAACCCAGGTCTAGACTCAGCATCACACGTCCTGTTGCTGGAGTCAGGAATTGGTTCAGGTAAGGACAGGTGACCGAACTCAAGCCAACGACACTTAGGGGCTTCTGGAAAAGTTTCCTCATTCCCAAGAAAGACCCATGGGAAGATGTTCACTCTTCTCCTCCTAGTGCCTGGGAACAAAATCCAGTGGAGCCCCGGCTACGTTCAGCCGCAGCCTCGAGATGGGGCAACACTGAGGATGGCGGGGCGGGGACAGAGGGGCTGGGCCGTGAGCACACTGCTGAGCTCCTGGGTCAGCCATGCCTCATGCCCACCTGGCCTCGGCTCTGTGGCCAGTGCATCCTCCACCGGTTGGAGCCCCTGTGACTTGAGTTTCTGTTATTCGCAGCCAACCCACCCCAACTGGCCGGGCCAGTGACACTTCCTCCCAACGTAGGGAGTCGTAGTCCACATGAGCCCAGGTGTAGACCCCAGAGCACAGCCAGCCTCTGTGTGGGGCCTGACCAGTGAGCCAGGCCCAGGTAAGGGGACCGCCCAGCTCTGGAGAGGACCCCTGGCTCTCCTAGACTCGGGCTCTGGTCTGCAAAGTGGAGAGCGAGTCCCCACCCTGCGCGGGCAGCCCTGAGTGCTCACGCCCGGACAGCAGCCCTGCGCTCGTGGCACGTGGTGGCTTATCACGGCCTTTCTAGCCCACCCGTCAGGGAAACCTGAAACGATACTCACACTCCATTCACACCCCGCTCCGACCGTCTGAGCGTCAGGACCGTCCCCCACACCCGCTGGCACGCCGTCAGGGCGCGGGCGAGGAGCGAACACAGCTCGCTCTCGGCTTCCTCCTGGTTCACAAGAGTGCTTTCTGCACAGCTTCTTGGTTAATGGGCCATGGTGTGACAAGGACATCACTGAATTCCCTTCCCTGGGCCCCCATGTTCCCACCTGTAAAGTCGGTGTGGTGGGAGTGGTGTGGTAAGCCGACCTCCCACGGACCCACAGGCACGGTGACCACACAGACTGGACACCCCCACTGTGCAGCTCCCCCAGGGCTGAGAACCACCTTGACATGAAATGGGGGGCGTGTGGGGGTGGGAAGGAGGGGGAAAGAGAAAGAAGACTGGGTGGAGGCGGCAGGAGGGCAGGACAGCGTGGAGGGTTTTCCAGAAACACTCGGCTCGGAGATGAGGATGTGTTCATTGCCGAGAGGCTGAATCACAGGCTACCTTTATTCGCATCAGCTTTTCTGAATATTCCCAATTTGTCCACCTATCTATATTACCTATAGTCCAGAAAAGTAATTTCTGAGGATGTACCAACCAATGAGAAAATTACACTTGACTACGACAGAACACAGAGGAGACACTCAAGACTAGCTGCAAAGTGACCGCAGTGAGGGCCGGGGTGGCCTCTGGACGCCCTGCCCTTGCTGTCTGCATGCCTGGTGCACTCATTTATTCATTCATTCATTCATTCATTCAGCCAGATTGCACGGGTGTCGACTGGGGCACAGACACCGTTTCAGGCATTCGATGAGCCTCGGCATGAGTGAACAAAGCTCTGCCATTCAGGGACTTCTCTTCAAGGACGAGAAGCGGATGACAGACAGACCAGCCAGTGCACAGAACTCCATGCAGACGCAGCGGCCAGGGCGGGCGTGCTGCCGGGTGCCGGCAGAGGGCTCTTGTGAGGAAGTGAGAGAGCCGGACAGGGAGGCCCCAAGGCGGGGCATTCCTGCATGGGGATGCTGGGGGTGCCCTCTGTGACTGAGGAAGTCAGAGTAGCGCTGGGCACCAAAGCCATTAAGGAAGGAGGAAGCTCGCACCTGGGTCACCAGCTGCAGTGTGGGGGGTGGGATGGTTTACTTTGCTGGAACAAGCCCCAGGGCTCGACACAGCTGCAGGGCAGCGGGGTCCTCCCCAGGGCCATGTTGTCCTTAACGTGCAAAGCTCAAGGTTAAGGAACCATCAGAGAAGAGCCCAAGGGGCTCCACTACTCAGTGCGCCCTCTGGAACACACAGGTGTTGAGCAGAAATCTAAGACAGCATCTATGGCCGCGGCAACCCTTCTTCTCCCGCTTCCCAATGGGGAGGCAGAAAGTAGGAGAGACGGATGTTGGGTGAAGCAGCTAGCATGGGCCAGGGGCAGTGCTGGCTGCAGTTAGTGTCCTGTATAAAGGAGGATCCTGAAGCTATGTGTGGGCTCGGTGAGAAGAAAGAGCCACGATTGATTAGCAATGTCTGCCCTGAGCAGAGGAGAGGCAAGGAGTGGCCTGAGAGCCACTTTCCCCAACCCTGTCCTTAAAGCAAAGCAATGGTATTTGGCTTAAGGTTCAAACCCAAGGCCCAACAGACCACGGCTGAGCATAGCCCATGAAGCCAGTTGTGGCATGTGGGCGGGGGTGGGCACTGGCCCTGCCATCAGGGTCCCCAGACACCTGCTCTGCCCTTCTACGTCTCTCTGGATCATGGCCATCCCAGGAGAAAGTGGCTGGAACTCCTGGGTATCACCATGACCTCCTCTTATTAGCAGGAAAGCAAAGGAAGGAAATAAACGAGAGACCCCCCCCAGCCCCCTGTCCCTCTACTCCTGCCCCACCAGCCCCAAGTGGCAGAAAGCAAGCTCGCAGGAGATGGTGCCAAGTGCCAGGGCTGTGGCTTCAGGCGCCACCACAACCCCCCGCCTGAGCAGCCTGCAAGTCTCGACTGGTGCTCAGACTCGGCCCCCGCCCCCGCGGGTCATCTGGAGAAGGTGGCTGCTTACCAGGGAGCTGGGTCCAAACGTGGGTGGGAGGAGGAAGCGGAGGGAGGTGAGGGGCCCCGTTTCTCAACCCCAAACTGCACCATCTGAGGAGCAGTGGCAGCCCCGGGGGCAGAGGGGTGGCCTGCAGGAAAGAGCAGGTGGGGCGACATGCCGGAGCATGTGTCCCCCGCCCCGGCACACCGAGGGCTGCCGAGCAGGAGAGGACTCAACTTGTGTGGCCCTAGGCAGGGTTCCTGGCCCATCACGTGCGGGCAGAGCATTTCAGATGGGCAAGAACACACTCACTCACACACACACACACACACACACACACACACTCAGGGATTCTGGCTTACTAAAACTAGGGTGGGGCCTAGGCCTCGGTATTTTTTTATTAAACTTCCAGGCAGGGTTTAGAAGAACTTAAAACAGGGCCAGGGAGGAGAAATCGACAGGAAGGAGGCAGATCCCAGGCAAAGCAGAATAGCTGCCATGTGAGGTAGTGAGAGCCCCATCCTGGGGGTTATGTAAGTGGAGACTTGATGGGGGAAATCAGCTGTTCAATTTTAAGACTTCGAGGGCTAGTTCCTCCTCCTTCCTTACCGAGGTACTGGCTGATAGAGCTCCAAGGCACAGGAGTGTTTGCTGGGATGGAATCTGCCAGCACTTCCTGGCTGGCTGATTTGCAAAAGCCTCTAACCTGCTGGCTCTGAGCCCCACTCTCCAGCACCCCACCCTGCTCTCACCTGTCTCAGAGCGGCCAGAATGATGTTATCACCTACACCCCACACCGTAGCCTGGAACTCCTTGAAGACTTCCACATTTGCTTGGGATGAAGTTCAAACCCAAGATGTGGCTCCCAAGAGAACGCCTGACCCTACTCCCCCACATCAGCCACCACGGGCTCCTCCGCCTCCCCAAAGCTGCCTGGAACCGTCCAGCCTAGGCTGTCGCCCCGACAGGCCCCAGTGCCCGGAGCATCACGTCCAGACCACCTGGCCTCGGGGCACCTACTCAGTCCAGCCGAAAGCACTCAGCTTACTGCCGGTGGGAAGTCTGGTCTGCACCCTGGCCACCGCCCCCACTCCAGCCTGGGTGTGAGTGACAACCACCTCTTGCCTGTCCCCAGTTAGCTCCCTGAGGGCAGCCTGGGTCCGGGTGTTCACTATGGAACCCCAGCCCCCAAAAACTCGGCATGGAGGAGACTCCCAAACATGAACAAAGGCATCCAGTTGGGTTTTAATTTGGGGGGTCACAGAGAAGCCTGCTCTACAGAGATGACCATAGAGTTCCCGCCCTTGAATCTCTCCTTTGGACGACGTGTTAGCTTCACTTCTATTAATCTTTGAGTTGCTTGCAATGAAAATGTTACCTTGATTTTTAATTTTTTTAACTTACAGTAAAGAAACATTTCAAACAAACCTAAAATTATCCCAAATAATATATATTTTAAAAACTACCACTTACATTTAAGAAGTATTAAAATTTGCCATGAGTTTAAACTATTTTTTATCTTAGAAAATAAAATTAAAAATAGAGCACACTCTCTCCCCTCCCTGTTTCTTCCTCCCCTTAGGTCTTCCCACGCAAGTTTTCAGAGTTTTCCTTCATATAGTGTATGAAGCTGTAAGTGTAGCCATTGTTTTGTCTGTTTAGAAATTTACAGGATTGGCATCTTGTTATATTTTGCCACTTGCATCTTTTTTTTTTTCTATAGCCAGGGTCTCCCCCTGTCGTCCAGGCTGCAGTGCAGTGGCATGATTATAGCTCACTGAATAGTCCCAGCTACTCAGCCTCCGGAGTAGCTGGGACTACTGGCATGTGCCACCACGCCTGGCTAATTTTTTCATTTTTTGTAGAAACAGGGTCGATGTTGCCCAGGCTGGTCTCCCTCCACCTCCTGGTCTCAAACGATCCTCCCACCTTGGGCTCCCAAAGTGCTGGGATTATAGGTGTGAGCCACTGCGCCTGGCCACAACTTGCATTTCTAAACTAATTTATTACTTTTACAGAATTAAGACAGTGAGCTCTGCGTAGGAGGGACTGGGGGGATTTGCTTCCTGCTGTTGTATTTGCTCCAGAGCCATCTGCGGATTTCGAGCGGAGCCCCTGCTGGGTCCCCAGGTCTGCGTGCTGCCCCCCTGGCCCCAGGCGTACCTGCCACGTTAGCCATCCTCAGGGCTTCCTGGTTCTTGGGCGTCTTGGAGCGATTCTGGTTGCGCTGCTTGCTCCCCGCGGACCGGATGCTGCGGAAGTGGACCTCCGTGGCCTTGAAGAAAGCCACCATGAAGGGCTGCTTGTTCTGGGGCCCATGCCGCCCGATCAGGCCCGCCAGCTTGGGGTTGATGCTCTGCCCTGGACAGGAAGCAGCCGGAGGCACAGAGGAGTGGTTACGAGAGAGGCGGGCGGGTGAGGGGCTGCACGGACGCCGCGTCCTTGGCGCCTCACAGCTCACGCACACGTCCGTTATCCGCCATCTACAGGTACTTACTCTAGGCCAGGTGGCGGTTTTAGGAGCTTGGGACACAACGGCGAACACAGCTAAGAAAATTCCCTGTTCTCTGGGCTTCCCTGCTGCAGGGAAGGCAGCGGGAAACACATGCTGCAGGGACCCCACGGCGGGAAGTCAGTGGAGAAAAAGGAAGCAAGGGAGGACCGGGTGCCAAGCTGAGGTCTGCAGGCCCAGCCCAGTGAACCCTGCAAGTGCCGCTCCCATGTCATTGGCCAAAGCAGGTCACGTGGGCCACCTGACGTCGAGGGGTAAGGGACAATCTTGCCCTGTGCCAAGGAGGGTAGGAACAGTTGCAAACAGCCCTCAGGAAGACAGAGGCCAGTGAGTGCCAAAGATTGCTGGGAGCCCCGAAGCTGGAAGAGGCAGGAAGGATCCTTCCCTAGAGTGCTTGGAAGAGCACAGCCCTGTGACACCTTGATGTTGGACTTCTGGCCTCCAGACTGTGAGAGGATCAAGCCCTGTAGCTCTGCGGTTTCAGCCACCCAGTCTGTGACTCCTCTACAGCAGCCCTGGGTCAGGCACCACGACTCTCCAAAGGAGGAGGCCCCACTGGGGGGGAAATCTGGTTGTTTTTAGAAGGCCACCTCAGGCCACCGCTGGAGACTGGACTACAGAGGTCAAACCGCAAGTAGGGTGACCAGGTGGAGGTCTGGAACAGTCCAGGGGAGAGGCCAGGTGAGCCGGGACCCAGGGCAGCCAGGGCTGAGGCTGGTGAGAGATGGGCAGGTCCTCGATGGTTAGTTTTTTTAAATCCACCTTTAGAACTTATTTTGGTTTTAACGTTTTGTTTTGAAATAATTATAGATTCACAGGCAGCTGTATAGGAAGGTCCCATGTACCCTCTGCCCAGCCTCCTCCAATGGCAATGCCTCACGTAACCAGAATACAACATCCAAGCCAGGAAAATGGCAGATTCTAGATACATTCTGAAAGAAAACACGATTGAATTTGCCAAAATTGCAAAAGGTGTGAAAAAGAGAGTCATCTCACAAGACTTGGAGACTCTTGGCCTAAGCCCCTGGGAGAAGGGAGGGCCCTTTACCATGACAGGGAAACCGAGGCAGGGGTCGAGGGTGGAAGACGAAATGCAGTTTGTTTTAGCAGACACTGTCTGACATCCCCACGTGACACCCAGCGAGCAGGGCTGCTGGCAGGGCTGCAGACCATCCCAGCCCGGGCTTGACGGGTTGGAAAAGATGAGCTCTGGCCTGGTGAGGGAAGAGGTGGGGCCCAGGCCAGCCTTCCTGGGGTCCAAGTCCCACTTCTGTCACCGAATGCACAGATGCAGCTCAGAGCAGGGTCCTGCACATCGTGAGTGCTCAGAAGGCGCCAGCAACGGGCACCTGGGTGTCCCCAGCACAGAGATGGGGCTTAAAGCTGGGAGATGGGATGAGCTCACTGGGGAGAGGGCATAGCTGGACAAGTGACATGAAGACCACACCTGCGTGCCCTCTTCCACCGAGACGTCAGGGGAACGTGGCAGAGACTGCGCAGCAGTGCCAAGAAGGAAGGATCTGGAAGAAGCTTGGACGGGAGGCAGACGGACAAGAAGATATGGGGTTCCAGAAACCAAGGGAAGAAAGTGGAGGGAGAGACCTCTGTGTCCTGTGCTCTGCTGGCGGGTCCAAGGTGTGGACTCGGAACAGGTTGTCTGTCTGGTGGCTCTGACAACAGTGAGGTCACTGGCCCTGGTAAATATACATTTAACACCGTGTCTGGTGCCGGTGAGTATTCCAAAGGAAAAAGAAAAGTGTCAGATGGACACAAAGCCTACTCACTCCTGGCAGAACAAGCTCAGAGAGGCTGAATAACCTGCCTGAGGACACCCAGCTTGGGAGCAACCAAGCGGAATGTGAAGCCAGATCTGGCCGGCTCAAGAGTCAGGACGCCTGGTCACTGCAGGCTCGATGCCCCCACGTTAGGGGGAGGGGTCAGAGGCCAGTGAAGCTGAGGACTTCTGGAAGGTCCCGGGCGCTTCCACATCTGGAATTAACTTCCCCTGGAGTCCCCCAGACCGGCCAGAAGTCAGGAAACCCAGCCTCCAGACCAGAGCGGCACCAGGAGGTTCGCTTTGGTTTTTTTAACAACTAAAGTTTAAAAGAACAAATTTCCCCCATCCGCCACTATTTTACCTTCACCCCTTTCAACGTTCGGCTTCCTGCATTCCTGAGCGGGGTTTCCTCGAGTTCACCCATCTATAATTTGAACGATTCTATAAAAGAAACCATTAAAGCTGAGCCCCTAGGAATTGTGTTTCCCCCCTGGAAGGGTTTTAGGGCAAAATAAAAATGCCTGGCCTGAAAACCTGATGCTATTCCAGATACCTTAAATCCAAGTGCTGCAAACAGGCTCTGCCCCTCGGAGCAAGGGCGTCTGGTCTGCTCCTGCGGCTGGGCTGTCGGGACAGCCACGGGACCCACAGTCCAGGGACCCACAGCCTCAGCTGAGACGTGGCGGGATGGAGGGGAGAGAACAGGGTCTCGAGGGTGTCCAAACCCACACATCTGCCACTGACCAGCCTGTGCGGGGCGGGAGGTGAAGTCGCACACTGAGGCCTCGACTTCCTCATCTATAAAATGGGGATGCTGCTGCCAGTATCACCCATCCGCCCTTTTCTTGGTAACCAGCCCAATTTAGGCAGCTGTCCTCAAGCAGCCTGTGCCCTGGTTGGGGGTGGGGCCTATGATTTAATAGAAGGCGACTAATCCTCCAGCTACAGTGATTGGTTCAGGGATTAGCACGTGACCAAAGTCAGCCAATGAAGGGAGGAGAGGTGTCCTGGCAGAAGCATCCCACTCTGGCTCCAGAGCAACCTTCTCTCTCTCCCTCTTAATCTCTGGACAGGATTGAGGGAGGAAAGATGGATGGAGCCCCAGAAACGGCCAACATCCAGAGACTAGGAGGAGACCACATTTCCAAATGAGGCTGCCCTGGTAGAAGGAAGAGCAGAGAGACCGGGTCTCTCAGGACACCACCAAGCCACTGGATCAAACCAGTCCTGAAGTTCACGTTCCCATCCCAACCACCAAGATGTATGACCCCCTGGATGGTTTGGTCTCAGCTGGTATTTAGGGTTGTCCTTGCCCCTTTCTTAGAGACTTGAGGAGAGGGAACATGGCACAAGCCATCCTGGGCCTGGCATGGCACAGGCGCTCCGAGGGCAGGTTCAGATTCTTCCCTCTGTCCCCAAGTTTGCGAAAAGGCTCAGGTTGTCAACCTAACGGCTGACATACACCACAACGGACATTTCTGTCCTTCAACAAGAAACAGGGATGCAGAAAATAGGCCGGCAATATCTCACGGAAGTTAAACAAACAGTTATCACATGACTCAACAATCCCACCCCCCGGCACGTACCCAAGAAATGAAAACACAGGTGCACACGAAACATAGGTGCACACGAGCATTTGCAGCAGCAGCATTTATAATAGAGCAAGAGTGGAAAGGACCCAAACGTCTACCAACTGATGAACGGATACAGAAATATGGGGAATCCCAGCAACGGAGTATCATTTGCCATAAAAAGGAAGGAAGTGCTGACACACGCCACCGCGTGGACGTTCCACGAAAGAAGCCAGACACAAAGTCACACGCCGAATGATCCCGTTTGTATGAAAGGTCCAGAATTTGAGCTTCAGATAGACGGACATGTTTGCAGTACGTGGGACACACTTAAACTAGGCAATTATTTGTTGTTCATCTGAAATTCAAATCTAACTGGGCACCTTGTGTTTTATCCACCAACAGATTCTCCTTAAAGGTGGGACAGAAAGATTTTCCCAAAGACTAATTATGTGAGCCCTCTGCAGGCTGCAGGGAACCAGAGGAGGAGGCATCTGGCCCACCTGCCGGGCAGGTGGAGCAGCCCAGGGCCAAAGGCTTCACTGGACTCATGGCTTGCCTCCCTGGGGGGTATTTTGTTTTCGTTCTGTTGCTTTTTAAAGTGCTAGTTTTTAAGTTCCGATACAGTAAAACTGAGCCTTTTTTGGTTTGCAAATTTGTCAGTGTCAGCACATGGATGGATTTGTGTACCTGCCATTCCAATCAGGGCACAAAACAGTTTCAGCCCCACAGAGAACTCCCCTGAGCTGCCTTTTATCTCAGCACTTCTCAGCCAGGGCCAATGCCACTCCCCAGGGGACATGTCACAATGTCTGCAGATATCTTTGGCTGTCACAGCTGGGCAGCTGCTACTGGTATTGAGTGATTATAGGCCAGGGAAGCTGCTAAACATCCCACAACACACAGGACGACCCCACGACTGAGAGTCACCCAGTCCAATGTGTCCACAGTGCCAAGTGGAGAAAGTAGGCTTTGTACACACTCCACCCCACGCCCCGTCTCTGGCAAATACTAACCTGTCCACATCCCAGTAACTTTCCATTTTTTAGACATTTTATAAAATGGATTCTTACAGTCTTTTGCATCTGCTTATTCCAATCTGCAGAATGTCTCTGAGATTCATCCGTGTCCTTGCGTGTTTCAGTAGTTCATTCCTCTCGGTTGTATGTTAGGACCACGGTTTGTTTATCTTCTCACCCGGTTGCCTCTCACCTGGGTGATCATGAACGCAGAGGGAACCATCCACGTACAGGGTTCTGTGCGGACCCACCTTTGCAATTTTCCAACGCAAAGAAGATGTTAAGTCCTCACATTGCCTGTTTCCCTCAGCCCTTTGCACGCTGTAGGTGTCATCTGCTCATGAATCGTCACACCTACTATCCAAAGAGGCCAGGGAAGCTGCCTGACCAGGCCCCTGCTCCCATGGCCCAGAGCAGAGTGGAGAAAGTCCGATCCTCACGGGGGTGAGGGAGGCAGAGCGCCTGGGTGCAGAGCCCACTGCAAAGCCATGCCCAGCCCCTCGTTCCTTGCCTTGCTCCACCCACGAGGGCTGCAAACCAGACCCTTCCTCACCTGCAGCTCCCTCTGGGGATGGTGCTGCAGGCTTCGCAGAAGTCTTCCTCCCTAAAAAGGCAGGCATGTGAAGAGATGAATTTCCTTCATCCTGCCCACTGCGCCCTCCCCCGTGCTTGGGGACATGGAGAAAGCCATCTCCCCAGCTGTGATGTGATGAGCCTCAGGACAAAATGCCAACACACTCAGGATGACGGGGCCGGCAGGAAAAAAACCTTGACTACTGCTGATACTCTAACCAGGGCCCAGCAAACCACAGCCCACAGGCTCTATCCAGCCCACTGCCTGTGTTTACTAATAAAGTTTTATTGGAACACAGCCAATGCACAGTCATACACACATGGCCTGTGGCTGTTTTCAAGCTAAATGGCAGGCGGAAATGAATGCCTGAACCTCAAAGCCTAAAATATCCACTCTCCGGTACTTTACAGAAAACCTGTGCTGACCGCTATACTGTAATCAAACCTGGACCCCCTCACTTCCAGACTTGTAAAGAAACCGTAAAGTGTCCTCATGAGCTAAGACACCATTATTGTCTATGATTTGCCGACGTAAGTTTCCTTGACCCTCTGGTTCCATCATTGCTGGTTCTCAATGAAAATGAAAAACCACCATTCACTAAGCGCCAGCTCTGTGCCAGGCACTGTGCTAAGTCTGTTCCATGCACTGCTCCTCAGATGTGACCCCTGAAGGCAGGGATTGTGAGCCCACATTCTCAGATGAGGAAAGCGAGGCCACAGGTGCAAAGGGCCCACTGCTAGGAGGGCAGAGACGGAGTCTGCACCCTGGCCCGGCTGACTCGAGCCTGAGGGCTCAACCACTGCACCATCCAGACAGATGTCAGGGGTAAAGGACCCCCAAAATTCAGAAAGGATGCCCAGGAGTGGGTGGGGGGACCAACCAGGTCTGCAAAGGTAGGAAGGATTCACTGAGGCATGGGGGGGGGCCTTCCAGAGCAGACACAGGCAGACTCGGGACTCAGGGAAGGTGGGATGGGGCAGCCAGCACGCCATGCACCACGGGCAGAGTCAGCAGGCCCGGCCCCAACGGTGGGCAGGGGGCATATACGGGGCCCTTGGGAGAGGCAGGGACACAAACCCACCCACAGAGAGGGCGGCATCTCGGTTTTCTTGTGGCTTCTTTGTTTCCAGGCCCAGGGCCATCGGCTGCCCCTCCGAGGCCCACAGCATAAGAATGTTCCTCATTAATTGTGGAAAACATTAATTCTAGCCACTTCTGTGGATGGACCAAGGCCCAAGTGACAAGTGAGAACGTAGTTAACACTTGTGATACCTGCCTGGTCCCAAGTACCCCAATTCCGTCCCCACCACCTCTGCCCGCCCAGCCCGGGAAGGACCGACCCGGGCCGCCGGGTCATTGGGCCCCTTCTTTCCTCTCCCCCACCAGGCTTTGGACAAACAGGATGTGAAGCAACCGCGAGGAGCAAAGCACCTTGAAGCCAGCTGCGCCGTGGGCGGGATCCCTCGGCAGCCTTGGCTTTCTGGGCTTGGTTTCCACAGCTGCCGCGGGTGAGTGGCTCACCTCCCTGCCCCTCCCCAGCGGCCACGGCTTGGCTGGCACATGCCCTTCAATCCTTTAAGTGCCCTGCAGTCCCACCGCATTCAGTCTGGGGCGATTAAGAAGTGGGACACGTGCTCTCACGTGCCAGAGGAGAGGTGCTCGAGGCTTGGGGCTCTCCGTGCACATGGACATCCAAAATGCGCATTTCTGAGCCCCAGCTCAGGAGGCAGAGATGGGGGAGAAGGTGCCCTGTGGCCTTGAAGCTCAGGAGATGTAGAGCAAGTGCCCGCAGGAGCTGGAGAAATGGGTCCCCACTGAGGAAGTGGGAGGCGGGGCAGATGAGGCCACCAGATCATCTTCTTGGATCAGAGAGGCAAGGCTGATTGGCATGGCCCTCCTGTGATTTCTTCTGTGAACCAGGACAAGATGCTGGAGTCCTCTCTTGGGAACAAATGACCAGGTGCTTCCATGTCGGCAAGGACAAGAGTCTCTCCAGCCCAAAGCAATCTTCACCTCCCTGCAACAGGCTTTGGAGGTGGAAGGCAGTACCAGGAAAACAGGTGCATTGATTTGCAGGGCAGCAGGAAGCCCTCTGAGCCGTCCTCGGCACCTAAACTTATCCTCGCAGTCCCCCAACCCCGACCTTCAGCATACGGTCCCCTGTGCGCCGTCTGCCTCCTCCTATGAGAATGTGTCCCAAGGAGCTGTGCTTCGCCCGGCTCACGGGGCACTGCAGGACATGCAGGGGCCTGGCCCACCCTGCTTCCAGAAGCTGCACAGGAAGATTCCCTCTGCTCAAAGGTGCCTTTCCTCCTGTCTCCCACTGGCCCTGGGTCCCCAGCACCAGTGTGGGTGCAGGACACGCCTGGCCCAGGGGTGGGAAGCGCAGCCTGGGCGAGCAGGGAGGGGCTGCAGCTCCTCTCTTCTGTCCTAAGGGAGAGAGGCACAGAGCAGCCCTCCCGCCTGCAGCGGCAGCCCCTCCCTGGGGGAGGAGGCTGTGCTCCCCAGGTGGTCCCTCCTGATGAGCTGCAGGTGCCCGGGAGTCCGGGAGTCCGTGGGCTTTGCTCCCCTCCCCTCCGCGTGGCCCAGGGCAGAGCCCCAGCTGTGCTGCTCCCCTGTGACTAACAGGAGGGCCCAGCTGGGAGGCAGAGGGAGCAGACGAGCTCGCTGGGTGGTCAGAGGGAAGGGAGGCGAGTGCCCAGCTGGGCTTTGGAGTCGAGGAGAACGCTGGCAATAGGGGCTCACCTGGGGCCAGACATCAGGCTTCTGAGAGGTCTGCGACAGACACCTGCGCCTCACTCGAGGGGAAGCCAGCTAACGCGCTTACTCTCATCAGTGTGCCATCGTTTGGTGAGGAAACCGAGGCCCCTGTGAGTCGACCAGACCAGCCTCGTATTCCGGCCGCCAGGGAGTCCCTCTCCACGCACGAACGGTGTGACTGCCTGGTGGCCCTACCTCACGTGAGCTCCACCAGTTGTCCCTGTCCTGATCCGTGCCGGCTCCTGGCAGGCAGGTTGAGACCCAGGCCCTGAGTGGAGCCTGCCAGCCGGGCCCATCTGATAAGCTGGGCACGCTGAGGACCAGGCAGGACTTTGGCACAGTGTTGTCACTGGGCCAGGCCCCAAGTTACCCAAAAGGCTTATGAAAAAAGGGGCCTATCCGCAGGGATTTGCCGTGGTGGGTGTGGGACAGAGCCCAGGAATCTGCTTGCTCAGTGTGCCTCCCGGGCACCCTGACGGCCACTGGGCTTGAGAACCTCCACAGTAGGAAAAACAAAGAATGTTCGTAGGCATGAGGCTGAGTCTCAGAAATGCTGGACTCACTTGTTTCTCAGCTCATCCCCAAAAGGCCCAAAAGTTCACACAGCCAACTGGCATTGCACACTCTGCCCCTCCCTGACAGTCAGAGTGGGTGGTCCCCCCGACTCGGCAGCCACACCGAACTCGCTGCCCGGGCGTGCACAGCACCTGGACAGGCCAAGTCCCTGGGCGGTGGCTCCTATGCCCCGTCCCCAGTGCCCTGCCGGGAGGGAGGACAGGGTCCTGCTGAATCAGCGGCACAGTGTCTAATCCTTGCCCTGACTCTAGGCAGTATTTTTGCAGCCACAAGGCTATACGGAATGGACAGGGGTTTCCAGGTGGGCTGCCAGAATGTGGAGCCCCAGTTTCCTCACTGTACCATGGGATGTTAAGGACAACACCCACCTCACTGGGTAACGGTGACAGTTACAAGAGGCTATGGTACAGAGCTGCCACACGCTGAGCAACTAAGTTCTACACTTGCATGAGCTCATCTAATCCCTCCCCCCAACCCTCGGAGGTGGAAACTATTATTAACCCCATTTTCCAGATGAGAGACATTAAGTGACTCACCCTGGGTCACATGGCGAGAGACAGCAGGGCTGGGATTCGAACCTGGGGAGACTGACTTCTCCAGAGCCCAAGCTCTGACCACGAGGCTCTGCCACCTCAATCAGTGCTGAGCCTTGTCCACAGCCGGGGGGAGGGGAGGGAAGCTGGAGGCAAAAGGGACAAAAAGATTCTGACTTTGGAGGATGAGGCAGAACTGACACCAGGTTGGTGTCGGACCTGGGCCAGCAGGACAGAGAAGCTCCGGACCTAGCGGGGTCCAGGAAGAAGGTCTGGCCAACACAAACAAGTCTAGGGAAATGGTTACTCTGAGAGGGGAATTAAGTCCACCTTACCTACATTACTTTGTTTTTATCTTATCCCCAGTATGTTCCATAGGGGCTTTTAAGGAAAAAGCAGAGGTGAAGGATTCTAATGCGAGGTAAGTTTGGAACTCCTCTAGGCAGTATTCCCTATCCAGAGACTCACAATGGACATTGGCAAAGTAAATGCTCTGATAAGTCCTGCAGAGAAACCTGTTCCGTTTACTCAGCCTAGCATTCCTCACCTGCAAGTGACCACAAAACTCTTCCCTTTTCCCTGGGGCACCTGTTGACACTTCAGGGAACCACAATTTGAGAAATACTGGTATGGAGCAGGCATCATCAACTATTACTGTAAATAATATTTCTGAAAATGACAAATATTTTCAGCGTGGCAGGCCACAGGGTTTCTGTCACAATGACTCAACTTTGCTGTTAAAGCACAAAAGCAGCCCTAGACAATACATCAACAAATGAGTGTGGCTGTGTCAATAAAATGTTATTTATGGACAACAAAATGTAGATTTCATACAATTTTATGTGTCACAAATATTAGCCTTCTTTGATTTTTCTCAGTCATTTAAAAATGTGAAAACTGTTCTTAGTTCACAAATCCCCCCAAAAAAAAAAAAAAAACACCAGGCTACAGGCTGGGTCTGGTTGGCAGGTGTAGTTTGCACCCCGGTGCAGAGCGGCGGGGAGCTGCAGTGCCTGCTGCTGGGCACCTGAGCCAGAGGAGGAGGAGACAAGGGACACCCACACAAGACTTTGAGTAATTCGCCCCCATGATCCTGGCCGGGTTCCCCCCAAGCTCCAGACCAAAGCAGTGACCTCTGATAGGGAGGAAAAGAGGCCAAGCCCAAGAACAACACAGGAAAAGGTGATTCAATTCAGCTAGTGTCTGAATCACTTGGCAAAAATCCAGCCTGAGCAAAGTAAAAAGAAAACTTACAACTGGGAAAATGTCTGCTGCTCAAACCGCCAAGAGCCAAAACTGTGAAGACCGATCACCTATCAGAACGACGGGTGAAGGATGGGAACAGATCACGTGCGGCGAAGAGACTGCAAATGGCATGTGTGAAAAAATGCTCCAGCTCACAGAGTAAGAGGAAAGCAAAGTCCAACTGCAAGATACATCTGTCACCTATCGATCTATCTAGCAAAGATCGACGCCTCTGAGACTTGAACTGGCAAGTAGGGGACACAGGCACCTCATGGGCTGCAGGTGGGGATGCCAATGAATGGCCTCTGAAGACGACAGACAGACAGCATCTATCAAGACCACGAATGGACAGTGCCACTCTCAGGCATTTATCCTAGAGCTACACACGCTCCACTGAGAAACGACCTGTGCACCGAGGTGCTCCACGGCAGCCCTACCTGTGACAGAAAAAGACTGGAACACACCTAGATGCACATCCCAGGGGGGCTGGATAAGTCAACTTTGGCAGGAATAATAATGGTAACAGCTCTGATTCAGGGCATGTGTTCTAAGCCCTCACTACTGAAAGTACGGTGCGGGAACCAGCGTCCTCTGCATCACCAGGGGGACAGTCTGGAAACATGGGGTCCCCTCTGCCCTAGACCCTCGGAATCAGAACTCCATTTCACCAAGGTGCCCAGGGTATTCCTACGCACATCATGGCACTATTTTAAAAACTCTTCCCATGTTAACTCATTAAGTCTCATAGCAACCCAATGGCCCAGGCCCTCTTATCTCCTGCACGTTGGAGATGAGGCAGCCAAGGCCCCGACAGGTTAGGAAAGTTGTCCAAAGTCACACAGCATGTGAGTGGCAGCCCTACGTGGACACAAAACACATCTGCCTTAAAGAGAACAAGGAAGCTCTTCAGTGGCTGACAGGACCAATCTGCAAGATGAGTTGCTAGGTGGAGAAGACCGTGTGTACCAGGCCACCATTTGTGGGAGGAAAAAAGAAAAGAAAAGCAGACTCTCTACGTAATTGCTGAAACACCCAGAGAGCATCTCTGAAAAGATACTCAGTGGTGGGAACAGCAGTGGCCCCTGTCCTGGGAAGTGGAACTCAGCAGCTGGGAGAAGGAAGTCGGAGGGAAGCCATTTGCTGTTACACACGTTCACACTGACTCTGGAGCCGGGGGCTTGTATTACCTATTCAAAAATAAATGGGAAAGTTTTTTTTTCCTAAAACTGGTGTGAAGAAGCTACATACCTGAAACCACCCCCACTTTTAATTAGAAACACACCTAGTCGGGGAGGAATTAGAACCTCCCGGCCTAGCCCCAGGTCCCCATTCGCCTTCCTTCTGACCCTCCCAAAGTCGGCAGGTCGGTGGTGGGGGATGGGAGGAGGGCAGGCTGGCCACGGCCTCGCCAAGAATTTGGGACTCAGAACCGTACCAGGCTCTAATGTGGAAAGGACTAATGCCTTTCACCACGGGCAGTTTTGCTCCACAGGGGACATTTGGCAATGTCTGGAGACATTTTGGGGTGTTGCAAGTGAGAGATGTTATTAGCGTCTAGTGGATCAAGACCAGGGATGCTACTAAACATCCTACATGGCAAAGAACGGTCCAGAATGTCCTGTGTCCCGACCTGTCACCCCAGGGCTCCAGTGAAAGTACAGGCTCTGATGCAGCAGGTCTGGGGTGGGCCCAAGATTCTGCATTTCTAGTAAGAGGGATGCCAGCCTGCTGACGTGGACCACGCTTTGAACAAGACTCAATCCAGCTGTGGCCAACCATATAATCATCTCATGCAAAGCGAGAAAGGGGCTCTTTTTGGTTTGGATCAAAAGGCTGAACATTGAGTACTGGTTGGGCGAAAAGCATGAGCCCTTCTGAGATCCTCCTGAGGCACAGGCTACAACAGAACGGGTGGGAGTGTGGCCAGGGGACTCACCATCCAGAGTCTCCACCGAGAGCTGCAGGCCCAGGTTGTGCCGCGGGTTGACCACCCAGTGGTTGCTTGTGGCTGTGATGTCGAAGACCAGCCAGCCCTCCTCCGAGGCCCAGAGGGTGCGGCTGTCCAGCAGGAAGAGGTCCGACTCCCTGCGAGAGAGGAGGAGAGAGACACGGGCTCCTGGTTAGACAGGTCAAGGCTCAGCCACCCCGGCAGCCACCGATGGAGGAGACAGTCTCGTGGAGTGGGGGAGGTGGAGTCCACCGGTCCCCCGAAAGTGGGTTCACCAGACCAAGATCCAGGCACAAAGACCCCTCAGTAGCTGTGGTGAGGAAAGGGAGTGTAGAGGAGGCATAATGATATGCACAGGGAATGGGGATTGCTACGAGGCAATCTCATCCTACAAATTGTTAGGGGGGTGTCCCAGTGGGAGGGAGCAGAGGAGTGCAGAAATTATACAGCCTCCCTGTTGCTGGAAGAGTCTCAGGGAGCAGAAGTTGACATCGATTCTATTATTCACCATGTACCAGACACTGTCCCAACAGCTCTACTACACATACTATCTCATTCAATTCTCACAACCCTAAATCGTGGGAATATGACCTCCATTCAATATATGGTAAAAACACGACTTGCCCAAGGTCATTCAGCTGGGAAGTTGCCAAGCTGAATGAGCCCAGCTCAGCCCAGTTGAGCCCAGGTAACTGAGCTCCTAGGCAGCCACTCTTCGTTTCCGTGATATGCAACTTCTTCGTGAGCCTACCAAGCATTAGCAGGTGAATTCCCGGACTGATGTTAATAAGGAGATCCTTTCATTCTCTCCTCCTCACTTTTTGAAGTAGCAAAATGGGTAAAACCAGAATTAACCTTGTAAGGGATGGAAGATGGATGGCTGGGAGTGGGTGGGCGGATGAGTGTGCGGATAGATAAATTTTTACATTCCTGGGTGATGCAGTTCTAGTATACAAGGTCTTCATAGCATCTCTTGTGCACCTTTAATGATAAAGATTCAAAGTTTCAATACTTTGAGTCCTTCAATAGTCCCTTAAAATATCTGAACCCCCATGCTGTGCCAAGTACTGGGCTATTACGAGGAACGATACCACACTGGCCTCTTCCCCAGGGCACTGACAGTCTTTATCACACCCTATAGTTACGTAATTTTCCTGAGAATGAAGGTGAATGTTCTCTGCTCGCATGTAAAGGTCAGACGTAACAACTATTTATCGAGCACTTACTACGTGCCAGGCTCTGGGCTGAAATGCCTCACCAGCATCACGTCACTGAGTCCTTGCAACAGGTCTCTGAGGTGGATACTATTACCCACACCATTGTGCAGAACTCAAAACTGAGGCTCAGAAAGGTGGAGTTGTTTGCCCAGGCTTACACCACCAGGACAGTGTCCAGGCAGGACTGGAACCCAGCCGGGCTGCCTACAAGCCCAAGCTTGCAATCAGACCTGAAGACAGTTCTCCTGGACGTTACCTGTGCTCAGGTGTAGCTGTCACCATTTCAGAGTCTTTGACAAATCAGACTTACTGGAATATAACCCGCTGAGCCATCAGCAGGAGCTGAGCAACTGATGCCCCTGTAGATGAAGCACATGTCTCCAGTTGGACCAGTCCCCGACTCTCACAGCTACTGACACAGCCACCCCTATTTATCTTTCCTGTCTGGCCTGGAGACCTAGGTTTGTGAGGTCTGCCGAACTGCAGTTCTGCTGCAGGCCACGATACATCAGACGTTAGTCGGACACGTCGATAGGAACGAGGCTCAGAGCAGACACACGGGAAATAAATCTGTGACGTTAGCCGGTTTCTCCTCCAATTTATTGTGAAATGTATTGGGATTAACAGGTCACTCAAGGAAGCCTACACTGGGAAGGAGAACCGGGCTCAGAAAGAGATGGAACCAAGGTGGGTACGCAGGGCAGGGCTGTCTCATCAGGCCAATCAGAGGAGAAACGATCTGAACTCTTTCCCTCTTGGCTTCTCCGCATCCAAAGTCTGGGGCCAGAGAATCTAGCTGGCCCAGTCTGGAGGGGCTCCTGGCCATGTGAGCGCAGGCACTTCACAGTGACGGACGGCATCGCCAGGATCACAAGGGGGAGGCAGGCATAGCCGCACCCCACACCCCCAGAAGCCCCAATTTTTAGGTAATGCTCAACGACTCCCAGAACCTGGTTCAGAAAATGCTTAATTATAGTATTGCTAAGGTTTGAATGTTTGTGCCCCTCCCAAAACTCATGTTGAAACTTAATCTTCAATACAACAGTATTAAGAGGTGGGACCTTTAGGAGGGAATTAGGCCATCAGGGATGGATTAGTGTCCTTAGAAAAGGGTTTAAAGGAGAAAGTTTGGTCGCTTTTTGCCCCTCCCCCTTCCGACACAGCAACAAGGTGTCATCTTGAAGAAGAAGAGCAGAGCAGCCTTCACCATGCACTGACCCTGCCGGCACCTTGATCTTGGACTTCCCAGCCTCTAGAACTGTGAGAAATACATTTCTATTATTCATAAACTACCCAGTCTCAGATATTTTGTTACAGCAGCACGGATGGACTAAGACAGTTGAGCTGTGTGTGTGAATGCTGTATGACTTCTGATCTTACAACCAAAAAACATCTCCACAATACAAGGCAATAACATCATCCCCCAGCCCGTGAAACCATGGTCTCTTACGATCTGTAAGAAACTCATTCCTCTCTCTAACACAAAAAGATCAGAGAAGCAAGGAAGTCTTTTTAGAGCCACATAGGATTCTGAAGACCCTAAATTTGACTTTCATGTCTAAACTGAATTAAAATCATGAGATGATTTTTCACGACTCATTTCCTTCTTCCTCCCTGCACTATTTTAGCGGCAGTTTCAGACTGGTGTGGGGGGTGACCATGCAGATTTTAAACTTGCAAACAAGAATTTCCTGTTGTCTTTGTCTCCAATTTGCCTTGATGACTTTCCTGGCTCTGGAATGCTACCAAGGTTGTCAATGAACCTGCTAGCTGTCCTCGACAATTAGCAGATGAGAGAGAAACACCACTCCAAACCAAAACAATCCCCCACCACTGAATCAGGCTCCCAAGGCCCGTGTTGGAAACATCTACACCACAGCACAGAAGTCACAAACCCAGGTGGCGATTTTGCTGGAAAATTGTTATTTGCAGGAAAATGTGACCAGATATCTGGATGGTCCCTTGTGGATGGTAAAACAATGAATGGTAACTGAGGGAACAGAATTATGCCTTTAAACAGAGGATGCCTTGCCAAATGATACTAAACGTTCTCTCATTGCAGGCCATGACACCGTGGGCCAGATGTTACAGGCCAGGGTTGACTCATCATGAATCAATGTGACCGACTCAGCTCCCCTCCCCCAAGTCACAGTTTGTAGTTTGTTCCGGGCACGGTTAGAAGAGCCAAACCTTCATCTGAAGGACCAGGAGAGGGGACGGGGAGCCTTGTCGAGATGGGTAGAGTGTGGGATGTTACACAGGATTTGCTTTTCGACTGACAGCTCAGGCACTGAGGTTGGGCCTCATGAAAAGGACAAGGAAGGAATTACTCAGCAGCTGGGAAAGTGGGAATTTCTAGCTACCACCTGCAGCATCGTAAAAGAACACTGGTTCTTACAACCAGGAGAGCACTGAACGGGCCTTTTGTGACATTTTTATTTACCTTGAACACACTGGCCTCCCTGACCCAGCCCAGATGGGAAAGGCTCAGGGTGCAGGGCCTCAAGGAACCTAAATGCATTATTCTTTCACCTTTACCACCACTGAGAGTCTAGGCGCCTTCCGTGCGTAAGTTCTCCAAGTCTCCCCAATGGCCCTATGTCGTGCGAGGATCATTTTGTTCCCATTTTACAGATGAGTAAGTGGAGATCAGCGAGGTGAAGCTGACTGTTCACCGTGACAGACCTTTTAAGTGGCAGAACCAGGCTACAGCACAGGAAACCTGACTCAAGACTTGAGCACCTTAGCTCTGTCACCTCCCTAACTCACCAGAAGACAAGAGAGACACAGGAAGTCATCGAATCCTACATGATGCATGTTGTCACAACATTGCATGGGGCAGAGAAAACAGTATAGGGGGATGAGATCCAGGTAGTGGGGAATGGGGAAGGCAAGAAGGTCCAGCCAGCTAATTCCCGAGCCTCAGTTTCCTCTTCTGTATAATGGGGATAATGCCATCTTCTTCAATGATTTGGAACAGCCAAGTTAACACTAGCCTGGCAACAAACTCCCAACGCTCTCTGGGGAATGTCTGTAGTTATAATATTACAAGCTATGTCAGTGTTGGTATCTAATCCCTGCTAAACTTCAGGGAATTCTAGGATGGGGACAGACCTTACATGTCTTGGCCCCAGAGGTTATGTGACTAGCCTGAGATCCTCCACATATCCATTCAAAGAATGTCCACCCTTCATCCAAAATTCATCACAGAAGTGTATGAGGATGTTCACAGTAGCACTATATTTTCTGCAAATATGCCACAAATAATTCCTCCTATCTCTGTATCCACATGTTACTCTCTCATAAAGCTGTGGAGTCTATTCCTCATCTCTGATGTCTGGACTGACCAAGTGACTAGTAGGACCCTTCAGAAGAGAGTCCCTGCCAGGTCCAAGGCTGGGACTTAAGAGGCCTGGCAGTTTCTATTCTTGCTCTCTGGAAACCTAGCCACTGAATCAAGAAATCTGACTACAGTGCTGAAGACCACATGGAGAGGAAGGAGGCAGAGGCTGTGCATAACGACGGTCTGTAAAGGGAGGGAGGGAGAAAGACCAAGCTCCCAGCTTCATCAGTGACCACAACAGACAGTACAAAGAATGGAAGAACCAGCCGGCTAAGCCCTACCCAAATTCCTGAGCAATAAAATGATTGTTGTTTTAAGCCACTACATGTGGGTGGTTAGTTTCAGAGATAGACAACCCAAAACAACAGTCACATTGTTTATAACAGAAAAACTGAAAACTAACCATCTACCAATAGGGACTGGTAAACCATTGTGGCATGTCCAAGACAACAGAGCCCTAAGCAGCTGCTTCAAAGAACCATATACATCCATACTTGTTGGAAATATAGTATGAAGCAAAAAGGTTTTAAAAAACAGAATGTTTTGGTATGTAAGTTTCTGGGAAAATACAAAATGCTAAAATCGGTACAAAAAGAAATGGAAAATTTGAGTTGCCCAAAAGAAACTGAAATAGGAATAAAAGTCTTTTCCCATCCCCATTCCCCAGAGGGTTTTATACTGCAAATTTACCAAATTCTCAGGATAATTCCTTCTTGCACGATTTCAAGACAATGGAAAAGGGCTGGTCTGGAACCCATATTGTAAAGCTTGTGTGCCACTGACTCCGAAAATGGAGAAGGCCAATTTGATGGACATTTCTCTAAAGAAGATGTGCAAGTGTCCAGTGCACACATGAAAAGACACTTCATAGCTCTTAGGGAAATGCAAATCAGAACTACAATGAGACAGCACTTCACACCCACTAGGATGGCTAGAGCTAAAAGCCCTGACAATGAATAACCAGTGTTGTTGGCAAAGATGTGGAGAAACTGGAACCTACATGCTGGTGTGGTGGTGGGAGCGTAAAATGGTGAGTATCCTGGTGTCTCAAGGGTGAAACATGAAGTTATCATATGACCTGGCAATTCTACTCCCTGCAGAAACGAAAATACGCATCCACACAAAATCATATACACCAATGTTCAAAGCAGCAATGGTCATACCAGCCAAAAAAGGGGAAACAGACCAAATGTCCGTCAACTGATGAATGGATGAACATGGTCAATTCATACAACAAAATCTTATTTGGCGATAAAAAGGAAGGAAGTACTGATACACGCGACAGCATAGATGAACCCTGAAACCATTATGCGAAGTAAAAGAAGGCAGACACAAAAGACCACGTAGTTTATGATTCCAACGCCCCAAATAGGCAAATCCACAAAGACAGAGAGTAGGTTAGTGTTTGCCAACAGCTAGAGAGGGAGGGAAAGTGGGAGTAACTGCTAATGAGCACGGCGTTTCCTTATGGGGTGACAAAAGTGTTCGTAACATTAGACAGGTATTGGTTGCACAACTCTGAATGAACTAAAAACCACTGAATTGTACACTTTAAAAGGGTGAATCGTATGACATTGTATCTCGATAAAGCTGTATTTTTTAAAAATAGATAGGATAACATAAGCCCCAAATAGAAAGCACGGTGCCATTATGCTAGTAATTGTTTTAAGGTCTACACACATCTGCACGAGAAGTTCATCTGCTCATACTGCAGAGTTTCAGCAACGATTCACTCTCAGGTATGTTGCGCCCCTTTACCATCTAACACATGTATGTCAACATTGTCTCAATTTAGCAAGCACACCCTATTTCCAAAAAAGCTAGATCTGAATGGGGCGATATAGTTCCACGCTCTACTTGATCTGCAGGACACACCTGGGCGAGGTGGCAGGCCTGGCGCTCAGCCCCTCACAGGTGGGGACAGTTCTGCCCACTCCTCCAAGCTCCCAGAGCCAGGGTACGGGCCACACGTCTTTCGATCACAATCTCCATGTTCCTTCCACTTTCTCGTGGGGCTTCTGATTACAGAAATAGCAGCAAGACCCTGAAAGTCAACTTCTCCCCTCCTGAAGCCAGGTTCCCCCAAAGCCTCATTCTCTAAGGTGTGAACCGCAGGTGACCCCAACTCCTGGGTGCTGAGGGGTGTTAATATGTCACCACCAGTCTGGGGGTAAAGTGTTGCTGGGGCTTGCAGGTACCGCCTCCCGGGGACATCCATGCAAACCTGGTGAAATCTAATTGCAGAGGGAGGAGCAGGAAGAACCGCAGCCACCAGAGTTAGTTTCTAGTGTCCCTAAGCCCACCTTCCCCTGGAAAGTTCTACCACGATGGAAAAGTGGGTATTTTAGAATCTCAAACGTGGGAAGGTGGAAAGTCCTTTTTTTGTCTCTGGACACCTAGAGGCTATTTAGAGGCTGCTCCCGGGGGAGTAGGATTCCCATGTGGGCTGCAGGGGGTGGCTCCCTTGGGCCTCAGAGAAATTGTCAAGGCTTTGCGCAAACACAGCTCCAGGGAAGACCGCCCTGAAACTGGCTCCACCGAGAAGCAGGGCAGAGTTTGGAAGTGTGAGGCTCTCTCCCGCCCTGCACTCCGGGCAGGAGGAGCTGCTGCGGGAAACACGGATGCCGCCTGGGTCACGCAGCACCGACTGCCTGGTTACCTGGGGCAGCTGTGTCCCGTCTCAGGACCCGGCGTCAGGGCTGTGGGGAAGATGCCTCCTTCGCCCTCCTACCTCTGGACCCAGCCGGCCAGGGTCTTGAGAAACAAACAGGACCTTGGAAATACACCCCAGTCATTTCCATTTTCGGCTTGGAAGATCAGAGAGTTCATGTTTTTCACACAGGCTGCTGATGGCTGAATGGGGCTTAGGATCCAGTTCTGGGCCATAATTTAGGGTGGTGTGATGAAAAATGCTCTCACTAGCACAGCCCAAGACCCAGCCTGACTCCCCGCAGGGCACAGCCCAACACCTCCAGGGGACAGGCACAAGCCAGCGTGGGGTCACATTTGGAACCATTATAGCCAGGTCCATCCAGGAGGCCTGGCTGGTGGCTGGGGGCCTCAGCACTCCAACACCATGCCCTGGGCACCTACTGTGCACCTGGCTTTCTGGTGGCGCTCTCCCACCACCTCTGGCCTCCAACGAGGTAGGTACACTCCCAACCCCCACGTAACAGATGAGGGAGCTGAGGGGCAGAGAAGGGCAGGAAGAATCCTGCAGGCCCCAGACGGGATGGGACATGAAGCATCTCAAGCCGTCCTCCCTATCGGCTGGCCATCGGTATGCAGCCAGGACCCCCCTTGGCCCTAGGCTGGAGGAGTGGGGCAGAAGAGGGTGTGGCCAGCCCAGTGCCAAGTGGCCCCACCATCAATGAAAGGAAAGCAAACTTCAGACTATGCAGCAGGCAGAATAATGCCCCCCTCAAAGACATCCGGGTCCTGAGCCCCAGCCCCGGGGAGTACGCTGCCTTACATCTAAGCCAAAGGGACTGCGCGGATGTGACTCAAATAAGAATTTGTGAATGGGGGACAATCAATCATGGATTATCCTGGTGGCCCCAGAGTAATCATGAGGGTCCTTCCAAGGGGAAGAGAGAGGGAGGAGGCCAGAGAAGGAGATGTGACAACAAAAGCAGGGGTCAGCGTGGTGCAATTGCCACTGGGGCCGTGGGCCAAGGAACGTGGCAGCTTCGAGAAGCTGGAAAAGGCAAGAAACATTCTCCCCAGAGAGCCCTGCGGGGGCCTTGATTTGGGCCTAGTGACACCCATTGCAGACTTCAGACCTCCAAAACTGAGAGAGAATAAATTTGTGTGTCTTAAGCCACTAAGTTGGTGGTCACTTGTTATAGCAGCTAAGAGGAACCAATACAGTTTCACTCCTGAAATCCACACTGGACACCTCCTATCCTTAGATGCTCTGCCAGGACCCAGAGTTGGAGTGCTGGGTCTGGGGTGGAGCGCACAGCACGAGGAGGGTAATGAAACCCTAATTAAGTGGCACGAAGGACAGAAAAGTCCTCTGGGGGAGCAAGACAAGGACAGGACTAGATCTGGGTGTGGAGGAACACGGGGTAGGAGATCCCTCAGCAAGCCTCTCCTGAGGGGGCAGAAGGATGAACAGGGCTAAGGCAGCCAAGGGACAGGGAAAGGTGTCCCCGCCAGAGGGAACAGAACTCGGAAGGTAAGGCGACAGACTAGCAAGGAGGGGTGTAGGTTCCTGGTGGCCAGAATCTGCAGGGCGTGTGGCCACGGGAAGCCAAGTCCCGAGAGCTGGGAAGCCCAGCAGCGTGTTGAGCGGGGTGGAGACGATGTGCTCTCCACTTGCAGCCCCACCCCTACCGGACCCTCACCCACCCTCACCCTGCTGTTCTCTGGGAAACCGTGAGGCTGGACATTCTGCAGCCCTGCCTGTTGTGAACTGCTGCGGGGCCCAAGAACATTCCTCAGAAGAGAGAGAGCAGGAGAGCGGGCCAGAGCGCGGCCAGCGCATTCCCAGGCTGACATGATGTCATGGAGGGAGAGCAGGCATGTGGCCGCTGAGGAGGAGTCGGGCTGGGAAGCAGCAACCGCCACGCACCTGGAGCGAGACCAGCAGCGGACTCCAGCCTGCAGGGAAGCCCGGGAAGGAGATCAAAGGAGCCCACAGAGGAATTCAGCCCCACCCCTGGCCGCCAGCTCCCGGGTCCAAGGGGAGCCTCTCCTGAGCTCCAGGCTGCGGAGGACCAGCCCAGGCCCTGGGCTCCCCCACCCTGGCGTCAGGGAATGCCCTGCCTTCCCACCGAATCACCCAAACAGGCCCTGGCATCCCCCAGACGGGAAGATGAAGTCAGGAAGGTCCAAGGCTTTTTAAATACACTTGAAGACTGCACATATCCAGGAAGACTGAAATTAAGTCATTTGAGAGAAAGGTGGAAAAATACACAAAGAAGCACAGTATCCTCCTGCCACAGACAGAGCTTGGAGGCCAGCCCACGGCCTTCCCACCCGCCCCCAGGAGCGTCTGTCTCTCTCTCTCTGGGCAGGGCCAGCTGACCGCAAAGAGAGCCTGCCTGCCCACGCACTCACGGGTCAAGAACGCTCCCGCCCAGCACCCAGGAGGCCTGTGTTGTCAGAGACAGAAAGAAGCAAGTCAGTGGCCAGTAAGTTCTGGGCCTCAGGCTGCCCATCTGCAAGACGAAGGGTTTGCAGTCTGTCAAGGTCTCAAAAACCACGTCTTTTAAATAGGATACCTAAGAGAGGAAAACGAGAGGGTCAGAAACCCAAAAAGCCCTGTAGTTAAATGACGCTGGGAAGCATCCTATGATACATTGCTCCTTAGGGACTTCATAATGTACATTAGCTCTATAAAGGCTCTGAGAAGTCCTGCTGCAAAAAAAAACGTCTGGCAATGGAGTGTAGAAAATAGGCTCTCAAATCCGTGTCCACGTGGGGGATAGGGGGTTCTGAGGGCAGAGGATCACAGTTAAACAATGGAAGGCTCTCCCCATCACAGTGTATCTGCCAGCAGAGATGGTCAGGAGATAGGGGTGGAGCCCAGGATCTTCTTCACAATGAAGTCCCAGGGTGATCCTGGGTCACATCCTGGGTAATCACAGATGTAGGAATTAGGACAAGAGGCTTTGGGTTGAGGCAAGTTGGAGTCAAATCCCAGTGGAGTGACCCTGGGCTGGTCAACTTCTGTCGTTCAGATTCTTTTGTTTGGAAAACTGGGGAAAGGATGAGGACGGCTCTGAGCGCAGATCAAACGGGATGATACAGTCAAGATGCCACACCGAGCCAGAGGCTCAAGGCTCCAGTCGGCTGGAGCAGACCTCAACGTCAATGTCAGTCTTCCAGCGCTGGATTCACACTGCCCGGGCCTTGAAGCAAGATCACAACTGCAGTGTGCTGACCCTGACTCAAGATGCAACGGCCTGGCCTGGCTCCGAGTGAGCCCACTGAGTCCTGCGATACCTGAGAGGGAGGGGCTGTTGTCCCCCTCACAGGTGGGAGACAGGAGGAGGGTCAGAGAAACGCAGGTGGCAAACAGAGCCAGCCCCACATGCTGTGAGCACAGGGAGAGCTGCCACCTGGGGACCCTTCTCGCCCTTCACTCCCCCTGCCCCAGCAGCCTGCAGGGGCTGAACAATTAGCTACCCTGCCTGAAGCCTTTTATTAGCTCTTAGGATAAAAAGCCAAACTCCCTAATGTGCTCCGCGGTAAGGAAGACTATGTACCTGACAGACCAAACTGGGGAGAGAAAGGAGGCGCTATTAACAATTCCAGAGGGACACACGGGGGCTTTAGTCACCCTACCTACGAGGCCCTGGGTGGCCGGCCACTCCCTCCGCAGCCTCCTCCTGCCCCAGCCCCCTTTCTCGCCTGTGCCAGACTCCAAGCCTCCATGGGCCTTCGCAGCACGCTGTTCCCGCTGCCGGCAAGGCTGTTTCTTACCTTTTACCCTCCGTCGCACCTGCCCATCCTTGAGCTCCCCAAGCAAGCAAGCGTCCCCCGATGCCCCGATGGCACGTCCACACCGGACACCCTCCAAGCCCAGGCCCTCCCCTCTGGGCACTCGGGCGGAGGGGAAGTGTGTTTGCACAGTGCTTTGGGGTTTCCTCTTTCCCCACCAGATTTTCAGCTCCTTGTGGGCAGGAGCCAGCCCGGTTCTGCTCTACACTCTAGCAGCCCCGGCACCGAGCACCCAGCATAGCACATGGCGGGTCTGGAAAACACGCTGGATGAACGTGCTGCTACCCTCCGAGTACTCTTACTGGTCCAGGAGGTTTTCCGTTTCACTTTTGGTGGTTTTCATCTTTTCATAGTACTCAGGTACCTCCAGAGATGGCTCTGCCTCCCCGTTCCCCGGGGCCTTATCTCCCAGGTCATGGGTACCCGGCCGTGCTGGTCACACGCACTGGTTGAGGGGAGACCCTCGTCAGCCCCTGGGCACCTCCACACCCCTTGCTTCCCCAGGCACAGCATGGAATCGGGGGCTGTTGAATCAGCCCAGACTGACCCCCAGCTGGAACCCGCCAGGTTGCTGGGGCTTCCCGCTTGCCCCCTCCACCTCCTTCCCCAACACGTCAGAAAGACACAAGAGGACACGGGGGCAGAGGGCAGCCGCTGGGAAGAAAGAAGATCCACAATTTACTTCTGGACCTGACTCTCGCTCCCCTTTGCTTAAGATTCCAGGGCTTGAGCCCCAGAATTTCTGGAAAACTGGAGGCCCTGTCACTCCACTCAGCCTTGGGTGACCCACACAGGAGCCCAGCAGCGGGAGCCGCGTCGCGCTGTGGATCCTGGCACACGGATCAGACATATTTACCGTGAAATGTCAAGAACTCTGGGAGTTCCCCAGAAAAGCCAGGCCTCGTGGGAGGCACCACGGAGCCCCTGACATGGCTCTGGGGAGAGTCCTGCGTGGACGGCGGCTGCCCGTGGCTGCTGGGCAGGCGGCCAGCTGGGACCGGGAGACTCATCTCTCTAGACTTCCCTGGTTGCCCATTTCCTCCAGCCTCCAGCTCCAGACCAAAATAGAACGAGGTAAATTCAGCCTCTTTCACGCACACTCAAGGAATAAACAAACAAGACAAACATGGTTTTCATGCTGGGTCATGTTTCCAACCCTGTTTTTTTTAAAGAACCACAGGCTGTTTTAAGATTCCAAGCCAGAGACAGAAAAGTGGAGTGAGGCAGACAGACAAAGGGGAGAGGAAATGAACTTAACAGTGGAGTTCGCAGACAGAAGCAGGCAACACGATTACCAAGTTCGAGAGTTTCAAAAACAGACGCCAGGTCAGAAAATCTAGAAACAGACTAGGGGCCTTCTCTACAGAATAAGTGTCTAGACGTCTTCTGCTGGGGCATCTTCAAACCAGAGTGGGCCCAGGAAGAGGGAAGGCGCATGGGCTTGCACTTAGTAGGCGCTTGCTGGCTGCCCCGTGCAGTAGACACTCATCCTGTCGAGTTTCGGGGACCCCCCAGAAGCAGATGCTGAGAGGAGAGCAGGAGGGGGTGGCCAGTGAGACAGGCGCGTAGAGCAGCCCAACAGGACACTGTGGCTCTGGGGCTCGTGCCCACCAGACTTCCGGGGGGCTGTGCTCCTGGGGGTGCCCTGAGGCGGGAGAAGGCTGGGGATTTACCCACCAACTCCCGTCCCCCATGGACACAGGGCTGCTCCCACGGGCCTTGACCCCCCAGCAGGCCCGAGGAAGCCCCCGGGGCAGAGTCCCCGTGCAGGGGAAGCTGAGTGCTGAGGGGAGACACCGGGTCTGTGCTCAACTGGCCCCTCTCTCTGGGAGAGGTGGAAGCTCTGTCCCAGGTCACAGCTGGGGAGGTTACCGGGGTGGGAGTCGTCCCCCCTGGGTGGCCAGCATGGGCTGGAGGGGAAACTGCCTCCCAGGCTCAGGGCAGGGACCCCCACCAAGATGGCCCGTGGGGGTGGTGCCTGCAGAGAGAACAGACTCGAGCAGCAGTGCTGACGGGGAAGCCGGGGGGCCCTCTCTGGTAGAGGAGCAAGACTATGGGCCCAGAGAAAAAAAATCTTACCCCTTAAAAGGCTCTTATAATCTAGTTTCCATGCAAGAAGCAAAGCCGTGTGCTGGGCACTGGGGCTGGAGGGCCGAAAGGCCAAAGGTTACAGGGACTCCAGGCTGGGGACCGGGACCAGGCCCGCCTGCCGTCCAAGTTCAGAAGACAGTGATTCCACAGGCAGAGGGAGGGGGACTCCGGCTGAATTTAACAATAGGTGGGGCTGAGAAACACGGAGCAACAGCGGGAGAGGACGGCACGTCAACTCAGTGTCAGAAGTGGGCTGACCGTCAAGGTCATCAGAAACAAGCTACACTAAAGAAACAGACACACAGGGAAGAGCAGCCTCAGGAGACACGAGGACTCAATGGCATGTGGTGTCCTGGATGGGATCCTGGAACAGAAGGACATTAAGTAAAAACAAAGGGAACCTGAACAAATGATTGACTTTAGTTAATAATGCAGATCCTAGGTCACTAACTACAGCAAATGTACCATGCTACTGTAAGATGTTAATTATAGGGGAAACTGGGTGTGTCTGCTTTCTGTGTGTATGTGCATGTGTCTGTGTGTGTTTCTGTGTATCTGAGTATGTTTCCATGCGTCTGTGTGTATAGGAGACAGCTGGAAATGAGGCTGGGGCCGGAAGGTGTACACTCGTGCACTAAGGGCTGAAACTTCTACGTGTAGATGAGAGGTATCCACATCAACATAGATACCAACAGACATCTCCACCCAGGGAGCTTGCAGGGCCAGCTTCATGGGCGTGTCTCCCGCGCAGGCACACAGGGCCGCACCGTGCAAGGGCTCCGTGCTTCTATGTGTTCTGATGCTCTGCTGTTGCCATCTTGAAATCTTTTAGACATTTAAATAAGGGGCCCCATGTTTTCATCTTGCACTGAGTCTTTAAAGTTATGTGGCCTGTCTTGGGAGCTTGTTTCTAAACATTAGTAACCCCTACAACCAGACCAGCTGGGGTTAGACACGGGGCCTGTATTTTTCTCTTTAAATGTGCGCCCGGGTGGTTCTGACCGCAGCTGGGTTTGGGCACTATGGCCCTGGACGAATGCCCGTGAGCAGCCGCACAGCCGGAGCTGAGTAGCTTTCCAGGGGGGTAGCAGTGAGCGAGATGAACAGGAAGGTAGGAAGAAGGGGTGGGAAACTCGGCCTTAAGTGACGAGCTCTAAGTACTTCAGGCCCCTTGACCCCTGACTGGGTGATGGTGCGACTTTGTCTCCAGGACCCCCCGCAGGAGGAATGAGCCCAAGTCACTCTTGGGGACTTGGCACAGCACCATCCCCTCACCCGGCCTCCTCCCTTTGGGGTCCCACTGCCCCACGTGCCTACGGCCTTTCCCGGAAACATTTTCTAATCATTCACTTTCGCAGCCACACGAGCCTCGTCTCAGGGTTGGCTTTGGATAAACCCGACCTGAAACCCGGGTCGACAGTTTTCACTCGGTGGCAGCTTCCTTCCGTCAGCAGCGCTGCCTCCCTTAGACCTGAGGATCCAGGCACAGCCCAGGTTGGACAGGAATGAGCGCTGTGATCCATCAGCACTGCCTCGGTCCCCAGAGGGAGAACAGTGGCTTGCCGTGACGCACACCAGGTGTCAGCCCTCCTTCCTCTAGCCGTGGAGTGACAAGATGGAAAGCCATGGGCATTGTCAAGGAAAAACAAGAAAATGGACTGACAGAGGAGGCAAAAGGAAGAACCAGGGCTTGGAAGAACTTTGAGCACTTACCCAGATAACTTCTGACCTGAACGTGAAATAACCGGGTTATTAACCACGGTTGTCCTCTTTAAAACTCTATCTCCCTGGTAAGCCTGTATTCCCATCCTTAGAGTTAATATTTGGGCAGGCACTTTTCTTCCCAGCTACAGATGACTGCTTATGACCAAATTGAAAAATATTAATTCTCTTTGTCTCCTGCCAAAAAAGGCTAAAGCAATTACAGGCCCTGATTTGAAACACAGATGTTAATACACTTGGAAAAACAGGCTGCTATAGGCGAGCAAGGCTCAGGTCCAAGTGTGAAGTGCTTTTGGAATTGGAGTGCCGGGTCGAGCTATGCAGAGAGCCCCCTGCGTAAGGCCTGTTCTCCCGAGACGCATTCCTATGAAGAGCCCAGGGCCAGGGTACACATGCTGACGTTTCCCCCGTTTGCAAACAAGAGCCGACCTACCCTTGGGCACCCACTGGCACACAGCTCTAAATAACATAATTATAATCACCATAGGGAAACTTCCATAGGATCGAAAAGTATCATAATTGCAGGCAATTTTCACTTTTTGGAAATTGGGCTCAGATGCTGAAGGAAGACTACAAGCAAGGCGTTCTCGAGTTTCAGTTCTGGAAGACAGAGCACGTTCGAACGTTTGCTGGAACGGACCAGCCCGAGGGCAAAGATACTGGCTGCCACGGCGCATCCAACAGGTATCTGTCACGTGTGGACTCAGGACAGCAGGACATATGGCGTGGTCTGTGAGTTCAGGAAGCCCACGTGCCCAAGGGGAAGACCAGATCATTCCTTCATCCCTTCATGCACTACATATCTTACTGAGCACCTACTATGTGCCAGGCTCTAGGCATGATGGCTAGGACAGTGAGAAATACAGACAAAACCCCTGCCCTGTGGAGCACCTGTCACTGCCTCTGCTGCAGAGCCGCTGGAACACCCACTCGGACCTGTGCTGTGCAGCCCCACGAGGCGTAGCGAGGGCCTGCAGGCTGCCCAGGTTCATGCGGCTTGTAAGCCGTGGAACAGGAGGCAATGCAGGTGTGTTCCCAAAGCCCACAGTCTTCACCACCTTGCTACGCACAGTGCTGGGGGGCTGGGCAGGTTGTCGTCTTCTCTGCCTCACTTTCCTCATACAGAAAATACAGTTTGACCCACCATGACCCAATTGGGGAAAGGAAAATGTGTATCCACCAGCCAAGGAAGAAAAGCATGCATGACCGGGGAAAGATGCAAGCCTCTCTTCCGTAGTCCCCAAGTGGGGACTGTGCTGCAGCTTCCTCGTCTGTTAAATGGGGTGCATGAGGGCACGTCCACAGGGGACAGCACATAATGAGCTTTTGTCACAACTGTTCCCGAAGGCAGACATCTCTCCTCCCAGCACAGAGAGGCATCACTGCAAGGAGAGGCTCAAAGATGGTATTGTGGATTTGGCCAAATGGAACAAAACGTAAAGGGAGTAGACTTCCCACAGGTGGGTCCGCAAGATGAGCAGGACCGACCGCCTCCTGGGGACACTTGCTCAGCTCGACTCCACGAGATTTGACGCTTGTGAGGAATCAGAGCAAATGCGTGCAACCTGCTAAGCTCCGCGGATCCACCGCCAGATTCCCCAACCACCCCCCATGTTCTCCCCGTGAAGCCAGGCTTGGGATGAATTATGGAAAGAACTGAAAAGGCACAAAGACCAAAAAAGTCACCAAGGCCCAGATGGCCTCACGCCACAGGACAGGAAGCCGGCGGGCGTTTGGCCCTGGGAAAGCCGAGCAGGGCCTGCCGCTGCGTTTCCGGCGCTAACTGGGTTAGACACCGCTGGGTGGTGCCGCCGGCAGGCTTCTTCCCGAGAGGGGACCCTGCGGGGAGGAGTTAAGGGCCCATCACACCCGCACGAGCAGCTCGGGATGGGATTTGGAGTTGGGCCCAGAGACAGGGCTGCGAGGAAAAGGGCCAGGCGTCCCTGACCAAGGCTGCTCCCCTCCAACTTCGCGGGACGTCCCGGCGGGTCCCTGGCCGCCAGCTTCTCACTCCTCGCGCTTCGAAAAGGCTACTCGGGAAGCTGAACCTGAACCGGCACACCCTGGAAGGCAGCTCAAAACCAGAGCTCATGCCCTGAGGCTGAGGTGTAGTGGAGAGGGGTGGAAGCCAGCAGACATGGAACCAGGCACGTAGGCCTTCGGGAGCAGCGAGAAGGCTCCGGAAGCTTCCGGAAACTTCTGGAGCCAGAGTCCAAAGCGATCTCCACCCTCAGCCAGTCCCTTTCCTGTGCCGTTGAGACTGACAATCATGGTCTGGACCACACTTTGGGCTCAGTCCTGTAGGAAGTAAAACCGTCCTCTCTGCGAGACCAAGCCAAAGGGAACACAGGGCTTGTACCGGACGAAATCTCTCCCCTGCCATCTCTTGGGCAGGTGAGACAGCTCACAGAGGAGAAACAGGAGAGCTCAGCCACCTGCTCCGGCCCTGGCACACAGGGAATCACCCCAATGCTGGCTCAACCCTCATGTGTCGGGCAGTTTAAAAGCCCCCGGCTGGTTCTAATGCACAGCCAAGGTGGACGAGCACAGCTCGGGACCTATCGCTCGACCCAGGTGAGCAGGTGAGCTCTAGGTGAGGAGATCGGCACCATGACAAGCACCGAGGTGCACCATGGAATCTCAGGGCCCCGGGTTCGAGTCCCACCTCTGCCACTTCCTAGCTGCGTGCTCTCGGGTGAGCTACTTCCCATCTCAGAGCCAGCCTCAGAACCTGTAAAATGGGGACAAGTCTTCGTGGGATCATTTCCAAGGCACGTAACAAAGCTGAAGTGCCTGGTACACTGTCACAAACAGTAAGCACCAAACAATGAGAAGCCTCGACCACAGGGGTGCGATGTGCTCTGCACTGTGACCATGTCCCTCTGCCCGACATGCTCACGTGGCTAACGTCAGATCCAGCCCTGCCCAGAGACTTGCTACTGGGTCCTGCACCTGCACATGGCATTATCGCTGACACCCCGAGCCCCCAGGAGAGGACTGGGCAAGGTCCCATCACCTAACACCCTAGGGCCAGCCTGGGGCCAGCCTGGGGTGCAGGGACTGCACTCTCCCTCCTTCCACACCAGCCCCGTGCCCCTTCCCAGGTCCGTGGACCCACAGCGGCAGGGCTTCCCTGGGAGCTTGTCAGAAAGGCAGGAACTCGGGGCCTCCCGCCCAGAGCGCTGAATCAGAACCTGCATTTGGACCTGAGCCTGGGCGTCGGGTTGGAGAAGCACGGAGCTGAGCGGCAGCGAAGGCTATGGTGCCGGCTCGGGTCAGCATGCCCTGCGTCACGTGAAGGGAAGAGCCTTGGCCCCGCAGGGCTGGGGGCAGTGGCTGAGGGGACCCTCAACACCTCCTCTGTCGGGGGAGCCCAGGGGAGGGCCGCTGGCCAGGCTGCGGTTACAGACGCTCCCACCCACGGCAGGCCGGGGGCAAGAGCCCCTGCTGAGCTGACGGGAGCCGGGGAGCCAAACCTCAGCCTCCTCCGCCAACGCATCCCACGTGGTGGGGACAGGAGGGGGACAGCTCCCTCTTCCTCGGAGTGACTCAGGCTGCGGCTGATCCAAATCTTGGCCCAGGAGACCACTCTGAGGTCACCCTCCTGGCAGCCCACAGTCATGGGCTGAGATGGACCCAGGGACATTTTTCATCCAGCTGCCGACATCTCGACCTTGGTGGCAGCTGACTCCCTTGGAGCTGGTTCCGATGCCCTGGCTGGCCTCAGCCTCCTGGGGCTTCTCAGAGGCCAGCTCCCAGAGCGCGGCCACTTCGCGTCCCCTCCAGATGGGGCAGCACTGTGGGGGTGGGGGCAAGCCTGGGACATGCGAGGGCGCAGGGGGAAGGCTGGGGTGGAAGAGCCCAGTCCCAGCTTCATGAACGGAACAGGTTAACTAGCGTGACTGCCGCCCCAAATACCTGCACCTGCAGCTGGAACCGGAGTCTGTGCCAGCAGGGCAGGAGCTTGTGCCACTCCTGGAAGCCAGGCCCCAGCTGCCCAGCCTCGGCGCAGGAGGCAGAAGATGAGGATGAGGCTCCGATCCTTCAGCCACCCCCACGCTCCCAGCAAGGCCTCTGGAGCCAGGGCCACCGTCCCCAGACCTGCCTCTCAGCCCCCACTTGCTCCACAGCCCGCCAAGGGCGGCTCCAGCGTGTCTTTCCAGCTGTCTGGGGCCGTGCTTCAAGCAGGGCTGGAGGGCGGTGGACGGCCTCCAGCTCGGCTCATTATCGGAATTTAATCTGGATTCCGAGAGATCAAGAGGGCTCGGTGGAAAGTGACTCCCACAGCGGAGAGAGGCTGAGGCCGACCCAAAGCTGGCTAATCCCCGGCACCCCCAGGGCTTTCCTGGAGCTCAGGCGGAGCTCGCCAGAGAGCCAGATGTCCCAGCCCTGCGCAGCTGGGCGGCTGGTGGTGGCCAGGACGTGGCTCCCTCAGCAGAGACGGGCGCTGCGCGGCAGGGACAGGTCCAGGCTCCTCTGGGAGGGGAGGCTTGGCCCTGGCCGAGGACGCACAAAGGAGGTGGCACCCAGGGAAGCGCGTGCGCTTCGAAGAGCAGTCCACGCTCGGCCTGTGTCCCCACCAGAGGCTGCAGAATGAAGGGGTTTAGCACAAAACACACGGGCAAGGCAGCAACCAGCCACAGCCGGAGCACTCCACTCCCCCAAGACAGTCTCTCCACTTCTGCCATGAGGATGATACTGGTATTAGTGGACATTTATGGAGCACTTACTGTGTACCAGACACTGTTCTAAGTATGTTACCTCCCTCCGTCCTCACCCTGGGAGGGGGGGTTCGATTATCCCCATTTTATGGAAGAAGAAACTGAGGCTCGAGGGGCTACTCTTTCCCAGGGCCACGCTGGTACCTGGAGCTAGGATTTGAATCCATGGTCTCAGTAGCTGGCTTTTCCCACCTGGGGAATTACATCATGGCCTCTTGGTTCTAGAGTCAAAAACAAAACCATCAGCCCAGAAGAAGAATAGATATATGTTCTTTAAATGTTACCCTTTTAACTTTTGAAGAATGAGGGCTTTGCTTCCCTCTTTCAGGCACAGGAAGAAAATTTGGAAATCTAAAGAGAGCAGCCCCTTCCTCCCCTCCCGATGCCTCTCAACGCCCTCCCTTCCCTATTTGATACTCTCCACCTGCCACGTCATCACCTCTGACCCAACGTGAGCTCCCAGAGGGCAGGGACTTGCATGAATGCCCCCGTGCACAGCACACAGCAGGTGCTCAAGTATTTGCTGAGCGGGGATGTGATCTCCTAGCAAGCCAGAGACTGCCAGGAGCAGCACCCCAGCACTAGGGCGGGCACCCCAAGCCCAAGCAGCCTGCCAGGGAGCTGAGGAGGCCTGTGCCACCACCCATCTTCCCCCTATAGGGCCTCAGGATGTACCCCCGGATCTCAGGCAGGACAGCGGAGGCAGCCGCCTCAAGCTGCGACAGGACTAGGTGCCCACACGCTCAGCAGGATGACAGGAGCAGAAAGCTGAGGAGCTGCTGGAGCCGGGGGTGGCAGGGCCCAGACACGAGCCTCCACACAACGGCTGCTGTTTCGCTCTAAGCAAGGAATAAGGTGCTCACACAGCCCGGCCTTCCTTCCGTCCTCCCTACAGCCCACACTGGCGGTTCCCCGAGACACTCTTCCCCCGTCCCCTACTGCCAGGTCAGTCTTGTCACTCAATTGTTCCCAACTCAATCAGCAAGACCCCCCATCTAACGTCCACCCATCACACGGTCATCCTCCCTGGCCACTCGCAGCGAGCAGCTTGTCCATTTGCTGGCTCACCTGTTCACTGCCCGTCTTCAACCCTTGTTCTGCAGGGAACTGCATCCTCTAGAAAGATCTATTCAAGTCCTAACTCTTGGTAACCATTAATGTGCTCGTACTTGGAAATAGAGTCTTGGCGGACGTAGCCAGTTGAAATGAGGTCATGCCAGAGTAGGGTGGCCCTGGTCCGACATAAGAAGAGGAAAGAGACTCATGGGGAGACGCCATGTGAGGACAGACAGGGCAGGTGGTGACAGAGGCAGAGACTGGACTGACAATGCCAGGTGATGCCAACCACCTATGGCAGGAGGCGAGGGAGGGTCCTCCCCTGCAGGTTTCAGAGGGACATGGCTCTGCCCACACCTTGATTCTGGACTTTCGGCCTCCGGAGCGCTGAGGAAATAAACTTCTGTTGTTCCAAGCCACGCAGTCACGGTGCTTTGTTAAACAGCTCCAGGTCCCTCCTAGACCCCCAGCCAAAGTCTCAGACGAGGTCCCTGCTCTTGCGACCCTGGCTGGTTTGCTCCCATAGGCTCAGCGCCCAGTGGTGGTCAAACAGGCGCACAGCCGAGCTCGCCAGTCGGTCTGCAAACGCCGCGGCCTCTGACCTCCGCGCGGCAGCACCGTGCCCAGCCTGCCGGCCGCGGAGCCTCCGGTGCCCTCCCCGTGTGGGGAGCAGGGCAGGTGCACAAAGGGAGCAGCGCCTGGGACGCTGGCAGCCGTGAAGCCGGCTCCCGCCGCAGGAAGGAGCCTGGCGTCGGAGATGTCCTCACAGACCCAGTGAGTGCCGGGCACCAGCCACCCAGGAAAGGGGACACATTCCTACCCAGAGAACTCAGAGCAGGCGACCCCAGCCGACCCTTCCAGTTCTGTTCAGCCAAACCCACGCAGGGCCGCCACATTCCTGAAGTTAAACTCCTGACAGAGCTTTCTGAGGCCGGGCGGGAGCCTGCCAGGAGGCCGGGGCCGAGCGGGCCGGGCTTGGCAGGAGCGGACCCCTCGGGTGCTCTTGGCAAATAGCCCCTGGGTACCTGCCTCGCCCGATTAGTCAGCCTTCATGAGAAAAATCAAACACGTGGTCTTGTTCAAAGCCCTGGGGGATCTGTCAGAGTGCAGGGTACACACCTGTAACCCCTGAGAATGAGCTCCACGCCTGCCTCTCCGCAGTTAGGCCTGGGGGCCAGCGCACGGCCCCCCAGGGTCAAGCGAGGCACCTGAGCAGTGAGATTTAGAGGTGACTGCCAAGGCTGCCGGCCCCACACCCATGCCATTCCTCAGCAGGGTGGCAGTACAGGGCAGTGCACGGGAGGCGGGCTCTAAAAAGCAAATTTAAATCACACTGAGATGCCATTTGTCACCACCAGCCTGACAACACTTGGTCAGAGACCTGGTCGGTGAGCAAAAGGGAAAGCACCTGTTCCCTGCCTGCTGGGCGTAGAAACTGACACGGGCTCCAAGGAGAGCTGCCCAGCAACGTCTACCAAAGTCACCAATGCGTGTGCCCTCAGCCCCACAATTCCATTTCCAGAATGTGTGTCGAGGAGGGTCCACGGCACCACCGTTCACACCGGCAGAAGAGAGAAGCCACCGCATGCACTTGGGAAACAAGGAAACACCTCCTCGCATGGCCCACACGGCGGGACCAAGAGCCAGGACGCCCCGAGTGAAGGGTCCAGCGACAGCAGCAGGTGCGGGAGGGAGCGTGTGGCGGGCTCCACTGTGAAATGCACAGACACACACAGGTGTTTGCTGACTGGAGGAGACTCGAGAAACCGGGACAGGAGCTGCCTCTGGGGTGGGACCCGGGGCTTGGCAGCAGGAAGGAGCCTTTGCTTTCACTGTAGTTACTTTTCTTTCTTTTCAGTTTTATACCAGGGACCTGTCTTGCCTATTCAAAAACAAATTTTTGAAAGAAACGTTTTTCATAAGCAGGGCCTCCAGCTCCCCAAACCTGGGCTCAAGCCCCAACGTGGCCATGTCCTCGCGGGTGGCCTCACCCGCTGGCTTCGGGACACTTGGACACTTCACTTCTCCCCATTCCACAGTCACCACCTCAGAAGGCTCTTGCAAATATGAAATTACGTTGCAAAACATGGAAAGACTCAAGAAAAGTTTTGTTTTCTCAGTATTTAAGATGACCCCCAAAATAGCAGTGCTTGGCAACAGGGCAGGGAGGGTTCCTCGGCCCTGTCTGTGGTAACCCGTCCCCTTCTCGCTGAAGATGCTGGGACCGGCCATCGCAGGGCAGCGCCCACACCAGCCTTCTTCCATGAACTGCCACGTCACGGCAGCTGGGGGCGCGGGGCACAGAAGCCCCACAGCGGAGGAGTCCAGCAACCCAGCCACCGGGTAAGACGCCTCAGTCATCTCCACCTCGGGCGGGAGAATGTACTTGCTGGATGGCCAGACCTTCCCTCAGCCTTCTGACCTCGCACAAGACCTTGAAGTTAAAGGGTCTCAAGAAATTAAAGTCTTTCAGCACAAACTTTGGTTTCTGACCTAGTGATTCTTGGAAGGCTGAGAGTTCTCTGTTTTTAGTTTGGGTTTTTTTGCCCCTGACACTTTATTGCAAATGGCTACTTTCATTGGTTGCCTGGCACCATGTACTGGGTTTCAGTGGGATGAACCTTCAAAAACGTTTCTTCCTCTTCCCTTCTCTTCTGGGCCAGATCCAGACGGCCCAGAAATACCCACACGGGACCACATGTCCCTGGGCTTCCTGCTGCTATTCCCAACTGGACTCACTGACGTTGATAGTTTTAAGAAATAGTGGTATACACCATACTCCTCCTTTTAAAATGGTGGTGTCTGGTACGGGCCTGGCACATGGCTGGTGTTCCATGATGGAGGCCCATCTGGCGGGGTCCTCCAGCCATCACCCCCTTCTTCCTCGGTAGCTGGAGGAAGCTCACACCCCTCCCAGGCACCAGCACAGCACCCACCTGCTCAAGTGCTCCTGGAGCACCTGGTAAACGCTGATCCGGAACGTCTCATTATCGAAGCGTTCCCGGATGTAGTCCTTGTAGATCCGGAATTCTGCTGCGGTCACAGCTTCCCCTTCTGGGATCTTGGAAAGATCAAACCGGAACTCCCGATGGTGGTAGCGCGGGTGGAAGAATTCTTTGTCATGCTCCACTGGAAGGGAAGAAAACACACACCAGCACCAAAAGCCCATTAGTGTCCTCGTTTCACTCTTCCGGCTCAGAGCCCAAGCATCTCGCCTAAGCTAGATGGAGATCTGCCCATTGCCAGTGGCCCTGGTGACAACAACCTGTTCCTCACTGACACACTGCACACTGGAGGGTCACAGGCTCAGACCCCAGGGTCATCTTGAACAACGAGAACATAACTCTGCATCCAACCTGCTGGGAAAGTGGGGCACTGACCACAGCCATCCAAGGCCCCGGCCAGGCCCAGGCCTGGGCTGGAAGCCAGCCGCAGCCACTAACCAGCAGTGTGGCCCTGGACAAGGTACCAGGCAACCTATGTGGACCTCAATGTCTTCATCTAAAAGATGGGGATGATAATCCTCCTTCGTGGGCTGTTGTCAGGGTTGAGTGATCTAACGCACATCAATAGTTAAACATCTGTTAGGGCCAGAGAACTGTCAGCTATTGTTGGTAAACATAAACCTTACTACGCCTATCAAGGGATACCTTGGGTCTGTGGTTCTCAGCCCTGGCTGCATATGAAAATCAACAAGGAAGCTTTTAAAAAATGTTGATGGCCAGTGGTGGCTGGTAAACATTTAATAACTGGCTCTCTGGACCTGATCTGGAGTATTGGCCAATTCTCGTGGTGTAAAGACTGCTATCCTGGCCGATTTCAAGCTGCCAGAGTGAGGCCACTGAGCATAGAGCTGGGACGAGAAGCAAAACCGGGCCCCAGAGCATGGCTGTTCTTACCCGACCCTGAACCAAGGGAACCAATGTCTTCGGGGAGGGGATCTGGAAGTTTGTACTTTTTAAAGCACCCCCAGATATTTCTAACTCGTAGCCAGGGTTTATGACCACGGCCTCAGAGTAAAAGCTGTAAAAAGAGGTGAATGGCAGAGCCTGGGAAGGCTTTGGAGAATGACTATAGGACAAAATAAGGCGATAGGCCTCAACCCTTCTCCCTCACGCTGGCAACGACATTACCCTGAGTTGTCATGTGCGTTTCATGGATGATAAACACCAAGATGGAAGCCCAGGAACAGTGTTTCTGGGGGTGCACCCTCTGGACCAAAATGGAGCAGGGGTGATGCTGGGTGTCACCAAGTGCTGGAAAAGAGACAGAATGACCAAGCTCGGGCCAGTCTGCAGACTCCCCAGACACCTTCCACCTCCTGGAAGACGCAGCCCCATCTCCACTTCCTGCCTGGGGGTGGGGAACCAGAGAGATCAGGAGAAATGGTGGAAGTTTGGCCACCAGTGGGCCAGAACGGAGGAGAAACGTGACCAGCAGGGTTAGTGGCAGGCTGAGTTTCGGCTGCCAGGTTCCAGGCCAGACAGCAGGAGGGGAGGGCCACTGAGGAAGGAGGTCCCCAACCATAGGCAGCCCCAAGACCCTTCCTACAGGTCTTCCATTTAAAAATCTGTTTTAGGCCAGGCGCAGTGGCTCACGCCTGTAATCCCAGCACTCTGGGAGGCTGAGGCAGGAAGATCACTTGAGGTCAGGAGTTCAAGACCAGCCTGAGCAAGAGTGAGGCCCCGTCTTTACTAAAAATAGAAAAATTAGCTGGGCATCGTGGTGGGGACCTATAGTCCCAGCTACTCAGGAGGCTGAGGGAGGAGGATTGCTTGAGCCCAGGAATCTGAGGTTGCAGTGAGCTGGGATGATGCCACTGCACTCTAGCCAGGGTGATAGAGCGAGACTGTCTCAAAAAAAAAAAAATCTGTTTTAAATCTTAATAATAGTCCAGAAAGATACTGGGGTGAGGGCAGGGAGCCTCGAGGATTTATCCACTCAGGCTGTTCCCTCGAGACTCTGAGGCTGGGGGAGTCTGGCTGGATGCAGGAGCAGCTCTGCCTTCAGAGAGACCTCAGGAAGGTGACCTCTGAACTGCAGCCGCTGGAATCCTGCACCACATTTGGACAGCCAGCTGGACAGAAGACCACTCCAGAAACCACGGTCCCCCCAACCCCAAGGGGTCCTTATGGCCCCCTCCCCTGGTGCCCCACAAGGAGCACTTGTCCTCTGGCCTAGGCTATGGGAAAGGCCAAACTGAATGGGGTGGAATGGCCATGGGGCTGTCACCTGTTCCCTACTGCTATGTACAGAGAATGTGGGAGGCAGGGATTTCTGTGGCAGTTTCTAGAAAGGGCGGCCACTTGGGAACCATGTGAGCCCCAGGAGGTGGCCCCAGGGTGAGAAGGCCAGGCAAAGGGCCGACGGTGTCGCTGTGGGGAGAGATGCCCCGGCCAGGCCTCTGCCACCTCCGCAGCGCATCCAACCCTCACGCCAGCCCTGGGGGATGAACAGCCCCAGGGGGTGGGCACAACACCTCGAGAGTGGGGCAGGCACCTGAGGCCCAAGGGTGTCCAGCGGCCTGCCCAGGGTCAGAGAACTGGGATTCAAACCCAGGTCCTATACAAACCAAACGTAATGGTGCTTGTGTGATCCATGCATATCACTGTGAATGTTCCCTTAACCTCACCGTTGTGTGACACTCCGTGGTTTTATTAGACCACAATTCATCTATCCATTCTACAGTTCATGGGCATGCGGGTAGTTTCCAAAGTGGGCTCTAACTTAAAGCAGTGCTGCTGTGCACACGCTGGGACGTGCGCTTTGGTGGATACGGGTATGCACACCTAACAGTGGAGTGGAGTGTGTTCAGCTTTAGTGACGCTGCCAAGCTGTCCGCCCAGAGTGCTGCACCCGAGAGGTTTGGAGGATGCACCAAAACGAGAGGTAGAAGACGCCAGATCTGCTCCACGCAGGACAACTGCAGATGTCTGGGGACAACTCACAGCCTCCTCAAGTGCTTTTCTCCAGGGGCCCAAGTGAAGCACAGAAAAAGGCTCATTCCAGCCTCCCAGGCACAGCCAAACCTCTGGAGACTGGGCAGAGCCCCTGAAGTGTGCGATGCTGCTCCTGCCACCACGCCCAGGAGCACAAAGCAGATGCCCCCCGTGCAGCGAGTCCCAGTAAACCTCAGCTCCCTGCTCCCAGCGCTGGGACGGACCACACCTTCAGAACAGTCCCACTGGCAGACACATTGCACAACCAGAGCAGAGAACGGGCTGGGGGAGCTCAGGTTTACAACTGCGGATGGCTGGGGAACCCAGATGGGCAAAAAGCCCGTTCACTGGGTGCCCATTCCGTGACGGGCCACACCGAGCACCCTTAGCCATCATCTGACAGAAGCTGGGGAGGCAGAAGCTTGCATGTACTTTTAGGGAGAAAACTTATACTTTTTTCTTAAGTTACCATAGTGGATTGCCCTGATCACCCGGGACTTGTGTTTCAAACTAAATGTCTAGAGTTAGTATGTCCCTGTGCTCGCAGAGGAGAGCTTCCTAAGGAAACCCAGAGCCTGGGATTTCAGCCTTTCTCCCTGCGCCAGTCACATTCCAGCACCCCGCCGGCTCAGAGAGCTCGCAGGCATTAGCAGAGGACTTTCATCTTCAAAAGATTAAAAGGGCCCAAATCCCCGTGACCGAAAGACAAGTCCAAAGAAAAGGGAATCCGCAAAACACTATCCTGACAGTGCACGACTATCCCCAAAGCCAGTTCTATAACAGTGTCCTTCTTTTACACAAGCCTGAAGTAGTAACCCCAAAACTGGCCCCGACAAGGTAAATTCTGGGCCGGAGGGTGTCATTAAGGAGTTAGAGGCAGGTAAGAACAGGAAGCTGCCCACCTGGGCACCCATGTCCTCAGGGAAGACCTCTGTCCCGGGTGGAAGTCACACCTGCACCCCAGCAGCACCCAGGAGTGTCCTGCCTCCCCACAGCCCCTGGGCTCCTTCCTCCCATTTTCAGTCACAAGAAATGTGCAGGCAAACCCCTCACCGAGTGAGAGTCCTCTGAACAAAGGTGCTTATGTGCTTACCCGACAACACACAAACACAAATGACTACAACAAATTCTTACAAACGTGAGAAAATGGATGGAGATGATACACGATTTCTCCTGCTGCCCAGAGGATGGCTTTGTGCCGGGGCATGGATGGGCAGCTGGGCAGCGGGGGCACGGCAGGGCAGCGGGGCACGGCTCACCGCAATGTCCCTTGGAGAGCCTCCTCGGTGCTTCCCAGTCAAGCCACGGGATTCCACGACCCCCTTCTCCCAAGTTGAGGGACGGGAGGGAACAAGCCCTAGGCTTGGCCAAACATGGGATTTCTTTTATTTTTATTGGAACCTGGTGGGAAAGAGGCCCTGTTTGTTTTCTCTGGCTTCAACTCCAAGGATGTAACCCGGCACTCTGGATAGCCACCCGCCAGCGCCCTGCAGAGAAAGCTGGTCCGTGAGAAAGGAGCTTCCAGGCAGGAGGACTGAGGTGGGAACTGAGGAGGGAAGCCTGCCAGGCGTGAGCCCTGGTCTAGCAGTCCCCGCCCCCCCTGAAGTTTGGGGTTTTGGTTCCCCCAAGCTGGCGGTTAACCATTCTGAGATCCTTCAAAGAGTCCCCTTTAAGCTAATTAGAGTCAGGCTGCTACCAGGGCAGTTCCGAGCAAAACAACATGAGCCCAATTACGTACACACCCAGAGATGGACGGGCAGCAAACACACCCAGGTCACTGTCGTCATCTCCAGGTGACCATCCGCCATGAAAACAGCTTTCTTCAGACTTAGATCATTTGCAAATACAAGACGTCCCCCTTGGCCGGGCGCGGTGGCTCAC